>VXAZ01004427.1:1451812-1481785 GCA_013399875.1 Gymnorhina tibicen | reverse complement strand
AAAAAAAAAAAAAAAAAAAAAAAAGCCTGGCGTAGACAGATGCACCGGGAACCTTAAATGACAGTTTTGGCCTCCGGAAGTGCGATCGCTACAGCAAAATCTAGTACAGCCTCCAGGTGAAATGTCTGGAGCTCCATATGGAGCAGGGAAAATTAACAACAAGATGAAAATCGCTGTAGCAGCGGGGAGTCGGAATTTAACAAAAAAAAAAAAGAAAAAAAAAAGGAAAAAAAAGGAAAGGAGGAAAAAAAAAAAAAAAGAGGGGAAAAAAAATTTAAAGATGAGGCAAGAGAAGTAATAAATTAATGGGGTGTGAAAACATTCAAAGCTTTACAATACCAGGGGCAGTATTTGCTCAGATTTGGGGGGGAGCAGCGGGATGGGAAGGGGGAACAGCGGGGATGGGAAGGGGGAGCACGGGATGGAAGGGGGTGGAATGAGGGATGGGAATTTTTTTGGTGCTTTTTCTTTTTAAAAAAAAAAAAAAAATTCAGGTCATTTTCATCTAATTTATTAAGCTTAGCCTGGGATTGTATTTCTCTAAATGCAAAAGTCTCTTAAATACAGTCGTAGTCGTCGTCCAGCTGATTAAATCCTCGGCAGCTGAGTGCTGCCTGTTCCTTTGGAATATTTCCCTAATGGATGCGCCGTCCTTTTAACACCCTGCTTTGTATAAAGTTTGACTACAAGCCGAGAATATTTAGTGGGCAATTCTTTTCATTTCTCCTAAATTGCATTATCATTAAACAAGTCATTGCCCCCATCGTGTTTTTATCCGAGACGTGGAACTTGAATCTCCGGGATTCGCTGTGCGGTTTGTTCGGATCTTTGGGGTTCCAACCTCACATTTAATTAAATAAACAAGGTGCCAGGGCTTTTTGGGGTATCTGTTTTTCTTTACAGTTCTTTGTGTAAAATCAAAAATCTTATACATTAAGGTGAAACTTTTAAAGGAAAATTTAAACTTATTTTCCCTGCGTGCCTTCCTTAGATCCCGAAAAAGGTGGATGGGTTATTGGACCAGCACCCTTGGAAAAGGGGTTTCCTTTCTTTTTTTAATGTTTACGTAGAAAACAACTTTATTCAAGAGTATTTGTGAGCACATGCACCATTCTTATTAATTAATAGAGTCGTGCAAATACATCCAGGGTGAACGTGCCCTTAAACACTTCAGCGTGTACCTACGGAAAATCCTCCGAGCAGCTTTCCCTCCTGCTTCCAAAGGGACTTTCACAAAAGCACATTCTGTGACCACAATAGGAAAACCAACACCAAGACAATGAAACCCACCAAAACCTCGGATATTTACTCAATTTTAAGGCTTAAGAGTTCCCTGTGCAAAGTTTTTAGAGCGGAAAAGTCGGTTCTGAGCATCACTATTTGTTATTTCCTTGCTCAGGTCATTCCCTTTTGCTGTTAGATACCGATTATGAAGATTATATTCTGTGTGTTGAGACAAAAAATATAATTAGAGTTAATAATTTTATATTAAACACACCCATAAGCAACTTCACAGTTGCTCTCTTGCTTAAGTCCTTTCAAGATAAGACTTAATTGTAAAGATTAAATAATGATTAGTAAGTCAGCAAAATAAATACTTATAAAATAAATGCTTATCAAAGATGTGGGAAATGAGAAGCGGGAAGTTCTGCCACTAAAATACTCTACTAAAGGCCGGAAAATGAAATAATCATCCCTTAGTTTTCCTGGCATATTGCAGGAGTCCTGAATTTCCACACTGCAATGATTTGCCCCTATAAATCTTCTTCATTTAAACTGAATTTACACACACCATTTGTCTGTGTCTTAAAAATAAAGAAAAAAGAAAAAAAAATACATTTTTTGCAGCTGCAGCTGGAGACAAGCATCCATTTGCAGGAAATTTCAGGTGTTCCTACCCACGTGGCCCCACTCTCCATTTTCAGAGGGAAGCAACTTCGAGGTATTTAGGGACAAATTTGGAACCACACGTGATTTAACTTCATTCCTTGAATAACCCCACTGAAGGGAGGAGGAATTACCCAAGGAATGAGCAGAATCAGGCCCTTACTAGGAAAAGAAAGAGGTATTTGGACATTTCAAAACCCTATTAATTATCCCCCCAGTCAAAGAAGGCTTCTAAGGGTTCTCCTGACCAGCTATGTAAGCACAGGCCTGAAACACATATTCTTCACATAAAATTCCTTCTGAAAAGCACTTGCTTGAAAAGCTTAATGGCCACATTTTAAAGTTTCACCTCCTCAACTGTTTTGCATTAAAAAATATATACAATTTCATGGACTACTGACTTGCCAAATATTCTTTTACAAACCCGATCCGCTTTTTAATTAGAACAGCAAAAAGCATCTTAAACTTGGCAATCATGGTTTGCTCCCAGTTCAGGGAGACATCTTTGCCTGGAACCACATGGAATGTCCATGCTCCAACTTCCCTTCCCCGCGCTCTGACACTTCCATGAGGGTTATTTTGAATTGTCCCCTCGTCCCTTGGATTTTAGGTTATGAAATACACGGACATCGAGAGCCTCCGCGAGTTCCCCACGCGTGGAGGGCTCTTCAACGCAAGAGTTTCTTTTCCAATCCTCTCCTCCAAAAATCCATTTAAAATCCAGATACAATATGCCGAGTCTGTTCTGTTTATGGTGTCAGTGAACATTTTGCAGAGGAGATAAAAAAAAGTGAAAGATCTGAGTATTTCCACCCAGGCAAAACCTTCCCAAGTCCGTAAAAGTGTCAGGAGAATTTGCTTAAAACAGCTTATAAAAATGGGAGAGGGAATGAGTCCCAGCCTATTATTCAATAACCATGTTTGTGAGGCATCTGCATAATCTAACCATGCATAAATTAGTATGTGTATTACAACAGTTATTTGCATAATAATAGCAAGTTAATAGATGCTTAAAGAGCACAGACCAACACCACCTTTAAATCAGACATGCCTCCAGGCACTCTGAGCTGTAGAGACCAAGATGCAGAGAACAGTCTTCATAAAACATACGAAAACATAAAAAACCACATTCAAATAATTCATTTCAGTCCCCGGACACTTCACTTTTTCCCCCTCTCCCTGGAAAGAATAATTTGAGGAACGGCTGAACAGTTTGTTCCCGTGCATTCTAACATCCATCTCAAGATGAGAATTTCAAGTAATTGTCAAACCTAGTTGTGGAGTGGTTGTTTTGTTCAGAGCTTCATGGGGTTTTTAAGCATAAAAAGTAAAATATTCTGTGGTGAAGCAGAGCTCAGCATCCACCCAACCATTGCCACTGGTGATGGAAAGAGTTTTACCACCAGCTTCAGGTGGAAACTTGGCAAATACCAGTATTTACATAAAATACTAATATTAGGTCCTCTTAAAAGGAAGAATCTGAAGCTCCCTTAAGTATTCCGTTCACATTCCAGTTCTGAGGAGATTTTAGACCATAGTACCATTACTCAAAATTGGAATTAAAAATTAAATTACAAAAAAAGGAGCAGATACACCTTCCTGCTTCCAAAGCCCCGTTGTAAACACCGGATTATTTTTTAATCTCGCAACAAAACCATCATTAACATCATCGCAATTTTCATTGTCTCCAGGGAAAGAAAATGTAGAGTTTGGAGAAGAGAAAAAGAGGTGGGGGAGAGAAATAAAATCAATAGAGACTCCTAAATGACTCCTTCCCGATCCCACTTTTCAATTTAACAGGACAGATTTATTTGTATGTGGCTCAAATGTTCACAATTGCTCTCTGCACCTTCATACATAGGAATGAATGTCACAGTGGCAAACAGCAGTAATGAACAATCTTACCTGAGGATATGGAAACCTCCCAAGAGCAAGCTGGGAAAGGAAATAATATTTGTCTAGTTATAGAGATTTGCATGGAGGGCACATTTCCTTAAAGAGAGAAAAGTACTCAACTCTCACGACTGCGTAAATGGGGAGCGGCAGCGGAAGGGACTCTGCAGGCACAAAGAGCTGTATTTAGAATGGGCCCTCACAACCAACACCCCTCGTTCTGCCCGGGATTCCCGCGTTTCTCCAGCCCTTTTGTCTCCCTCAGTGACACTGTTTGATGCCCAGGTTCCCGAGGACTGGAAATGAAACCAGTTCAGCCTCAATAGGGAAGCCAAGACCCTGCCCTTCGCTGGTAATTACCCGTGATGAGCGGGCGTTGCAGAGCAGCGCTCAACTCCCAGAGTCCTTCCTTAACTGGCTCAGGGTAAAATCTGGGTTACAGAGCTGCACTTTGCGTCCCTGTTGGTGTCAGACCTGAGTGGGATGTGGAGAGAGCCCACAGCACCCACAGAGAAACCTCATCTTTCCTTCACATCCACTTTTCCAGGATATCGACTGCATTTGCTGCCCCTGCTGTTTTATAAGTCAATTAAGGCATTACAGAGTAGTCCCAAAATCAACATTCTTATGTAGATTGTCTAAAAATATTCTGCTGGCCATAACTAATAAACATTCCAAGAGAAATTCTTCGTACCAGGCAGGTTTTCCCACTTGGTGGGAAACCTTGGAAACAATTCCAGCAAAATACAGCTGCTCGGAGCTATTTTGTCTATTATTCAGTGAAGGACCAGGGTTTTCAGGGTTAGAATCATGGAATCATTTGGAAAAGCCCTCTCAGACCATCGAATCCAACTGTCCCCAGCACTTCCAAGGCTACCACTGACCATGTCCCCAAGTGCCCCACCCACATGGATTTAAATCCCCCCAGGGATGGGGACTCCCTGTTTCTGGGCAGCTGTGCCAGTGCTTCCTGGAAATCCCTTTCCAGGAAGGAATTTCCCCCAGTATCCAGTCTAAACTTCCTCTGGCACACCCTGAGCTGACACAGGGCGTTCAGAGCAGCTCTGTTCTGATCTCTCTGGGTGTGCCCACCTCTCCCCACAGTCTACACAGGAGGCAAGAGCTTCCCTACAGCCCACAAAACCCTCGAGAACCCTCCTGTTACCAGCCTCCAGAAGAAGGCCCAGCACAGAGGCTGTGGATGCACCGACATCATGGATTTCCCAGCTGGACAAACCAGTCACGCTCCCCCATCCTGAGCTGGAGCAGCAATGCTGAAGGTCTGAGGCACGGTGCCACCCGCGCCGAGGGACAAACCCCACATGCCTCCCTCCCAGCACTGCCCTGGCACTGACACCTGAGCCCCTGGGGCTGGGGTTACCCGGCCTGGCCAGATTGCAGCTCCCCAGAGGTGAAATTTCAGCCTTTTGGCAGCACAAAACTCTCCTGAGGATGAGAACCAGGCACAGACAGAGCGGCAGCGAGGCGGGCAAGGAGCACCAGACATCCCTGAACCTCACCAGTCCAGGAACAAGGCAGAGATGGGGCCCTTGCTGCAATTCCAGCTGCTCTCCAAACCCAGGAGAGCTCAGCCCTCGGGCTGGGAGCCCCAGCAAAACCAGCAGATTTCTGCCAGATCCTTGGGGAGACATCACAAACCCAGAGTGGGTCCCAGAGCATTTGTGTGAGAGAGATGAAACAATTTCTTTGGGGGCTACTGCTAAATGAAGCTTTCACAATATTGACTTAAACCTTCTTGTCCAGAGGAGGCCCCGGAGCTGCTCCAAGGGCTGGAGCCAGGCTGGGAGAGCTGGGAATGTTCACCTGGAGAAGGGAAGGATCCTGGGAGAGCCCAGAGCCCCTTCCAGGGCCTAAAGGGGCTCCAGGAGAGCTGGAGAGGGACTGGGGACAAGGGATGGAGGGACAGGACACAGGGAATGGCTTCCCACTGCCAGAGGGCAGGGAGAGATGGGATCTTGGGAAGGAATTCTTCTCTGGGAGGGTGGTGAGGCCCTGGCACAGGGGGCCCAGAGAAGCTGTGGCTGCCCCTGGATCCCTGGAAGTGTCCCAGGCCAGGCTGGACAGGGCTGGGAGCACCCTGGGACAGTGCAAGATGTCCCTGCCCAGATGATCTTGAAGGTCCCTTCCACCCCAAACCATTTTGGAATTCTGTAATCATTCCCACCTCAGAAAAGTCACTTGGGTCGCTCTCATGGCAGGCTCCAAAAATTGCTGCTGCAGAGTTAAGCAGAGACCCTTCATTTCCTGTTGAGGACCAGGGGCTACTAAAACGTCTCCTTTACCACCGTCTCCTCTTTTGGGAGCCCCATCCTTCTGTCCCAAGCAGACACCTGAGAACCCGAGGAGCTGTGCTGTTGTGACAGCCTAGAAATAAACCTATAAATACCCAACAGTTTTCTGCGAACAGAAGCAGAGTAAGTTCTCATTTTCCCAATGACTGGCTGAAGAACAGTGAAAAACTACGGAGGGAACAAGAAGATAACGATGGTTCTGTGCACAGAGCATCGTTCTGCAGGTGTTATTTAAGAAAAACATTCACTGCCTCGATGATGGCTTCAAACAAAGCATTTCCATTCCCACTGATGGTCCCTCTCCCTGACCACTCCAGGCCTCAGCAGGGGCTCCAAGGCAGCAGAATAATTGGGGAAAGAGCCAGACATAAGCACAGGGTGTATAAATGAGCACTGAAGGACCCCAAATGCATCAGCAACAAGTTCTTCGGGGGCTGTTAAAAAGAAACATTTCTCAGTGAAGCTGAGAACTGCAAGCACAGGCAGGGACAGCTCCTGTGCCATTTCTGCATCCCCTGAACCACCACTGGCTTCATCTGCTCAGACTTGTTTCCTCCCCGCAAGATTGTCAAGGTATTATAAATTAAGAAACTTAGCAAAGAGTCTGTAATCTTCCCTGAAATAGCCTGCAGATATGTCACTGTACTAAATGTGTTTCAGATTTAATGAAGCTTTAATGTCCTTTTTAATTTTGCCTGTTTCTATATCACCAGGGGTCGAGCGAGGCAATCAGCACTCAAGAGGGTGGTTTGGTTTAAAACTAGGAAAAACTCATTTGCTTATGAGTTGCACTGTATTTTCTTAATTAAATTTACTAAGTAAAACGGTTTAAGTTCAGCCAACCAGTGACCTCTGTGTGTAGATTTAGATTTATAAAAAGTGTCACAGTGAAAGTGAAGAAAAAAAACAAAGCCCAAACAACAAACAGATGAGAGAGTCACTAAAGGGATTTTCAAACTGTTCTCTGTCTCAAGGAAGGCACAGGAACACGAGGAACAAGCCCAGTGCAGGATGGAAAACCCAAAACCTACCAAATTAACCCATTGTCCAAAACTTCTCTGCATTTACAGGATGAAACTCCAGAACCTGCAGTTCTTTCAAGGTATTTTAACAAAAATAGAGTATTTCCATTCTCGTTAGCTGGGTTTGGGAACTGACCGGTGTTTTGTGTCTGGATATTGAGGAGGGAATGCCTGAGCTTCAGGGAGCTGGTTCTCATTTCCCTGTGGATCCCTTCCTGATGGTTGGACTTGATGGTCTTGAGGTCTTTTCCCACCCAAGAACTGTAAAAACCTTCATTTTAAAAAGCCCAGTGAATTGCAGTGGCAGAATGGTGGGGAAATAGAAACGAGGAGGAGACCAATCACTAAGAATTATGCCAGGAAAACACTTTCCCCACCCCATTTCACCTTGGAGCAGCTACATGGAGGAGTTTTTTGGGGGTGTGGGTGTGTTTTTTTTAAAACAATTACTTTCTTTAATAGAGAAATAGCCCAGGAGAACAATTAAAATAGCTCAGTGAGGTTGTGTCCTGAGAAGGAGCCTTCCCCAAGGCTCGGACAGGGGATGGATGGATGCATGGATGGATGGATGGGATGCACCATCAGATTTTAAACCAGCAGCACTTGCTAAACTGAGAAATAATCCCAGGTTATGAAATAACAGAGGTACAGTGTGTGTGTATATGATGACTTTTACCAAACTATCAAATTTTGATATCAACTGAAATTTAAAAAAATCAAAATTTCAGATTATTAAGTGCTGATTCAGGAAGAACCTCTGCACTGAGCACCGTAAGTAGGGCTGGAAGGCAACTAAAACCTGTTCTCAAATACAGTTAACATGCAGATAAATGAACACCAAATTCACATGACTTGTTGAAATAATGTGATTTATCATTTTAGAACTGAAAGGGGAAATGCAGAAATCCTCCCTAACAAATCACTTTCTCCAGCTCACTTCTTCCTTGCCTGCTGCACACTGGGAATAAAACTACAGCAGCAGCTCTGCCTGTATCCTGTTTGGAAAGTGTCTGAGGGAAGGAAGTTCAAAACATACTTTTAGGACACTCAGGCCATAAAGTTTCCCACTTAGATTATTGTCGATGTTGTGCAAGTTGTTTTTTAATTTACAGTTACACTGGAGAGCACGGGATGCTTTTATTCTTAATTTAGACACATTCCATGTTTCTCAGCATAACTGCAAATTGAAAATAAGCGCTCGCAATATCGCCAGTGATGGAGCTGAAGGAGGGCTTTATAGTCTGAAATGTTCTAAAATTTGTTCTTAATTACCTCGTGCACATTTTACACAATTAAATTTCCATCCAAGGATTTTGCATTTAGATTGTGCACTGCAGTTAAACCCTCATTTTATGGAAAAGCAGCCGCCACTCCGCCACGCTCAGACACGGGAAACTTTCAAAATCAGACTTAACTACTGGATAACATAAAATTCCCTAGGTGAAATTTCATTCCAACACCAATTTATACATTCCTAGATAGATGGGCTTAAAATCACCTGAAACTCTGCAGGGTATGGACCTTAATAAATATTAAATACCTCAAAAACTACTCCAAGATTTTTCTTCTCCTTCTAATATCAATTTCACTGTCCTCTTATTGCAGAGGGTTTTTTTTTTTTTTTTAAATAAAAAATCCAAAAGGATATAACAGCAATTTAGCAGCGTTAAAGTGCTTCTGAGGTTAAACTGACAACAAAGAGGAACAGAAACACAAAGCATCTTGAAGTAGGGTTTCAATTAAATGTGCAGGATTTAGTAATGCGGGCCCGAAAAAAAAAAAAAAAAAAAGAGTTACAAATTAATTTAATCTTCTGCCTATAGTTTGCAGCTGCACTCCAAAGTGTCTGGGGCTTAAGAACAAAGCCTTGCAAGGCCTCGGAGTGAGGAAAGCTTCAATTTTTAATGTATAAGGCCATTAGCTGATAACTTGTGGAATCTGCGACCCCTGCGGAGGGGCAGGAGCGGCGCAACGGAGACGGATGAAGTGACAGATTTGTTGGTGGCCAGGGCTGGGAGGGGGAAGGTTATTACCAACGCCAGAAATATGCCCTAATAACCTTCGGGACATTCCTTGGCTTGAGCAGATGAGTTCCAGCTCCGTCGCCGTGTAAAAATATATTAAAAATCGAAGCCTAATTCGCCTTAATTAAAGATAATTAGTTTCACTTTGACTTCTTTTAAATATGAACTATAGCAAATGCACTGCCAGCTAAAGGCTGCAGACAATCAGGGGTAAATTGCACATTTCTGCCTGGCCACAAATCCTGGATATTACCGGGCTTTTACTGCTGCATCTTCAAAGGTGACGCCGAGAATGGCAGCGCCTTTTCCAAAGGGACAAAGGTGGGCCAGGGGCTTTTCAGGGAAATTGTCAGGTGCAAAATCGCCACAAATGCTCCATGAGGGTTAATTTGATTCCTTGTTCGAGCAGAGAGGCCTCCTGCTTGGTTGTTTGCTGGATTTAAATGCGATACAAAAACGGAGAAACAGGTTAAATTTGGCTGTGCTGGTGGAAATGCAGCTCAGCTTCAGCTGCTCTCCCTCTCTGCCGGAGTGAGGGTTCATCTGCCAGGACAGGCAATTAAATAATGGGAAAAGGCAGGGAAACTCGCTAGATTTTTGACTCTTTAAAAGTAGAAACAGCTGTATTACGCAGCGTAAGAATAGGAAACAATACATACAGTGATAGAGTCCTGGAATGGTTGGGTGGGAAGGGACCTTCTAAAGGTCCTCTAATCACTCCTGCCGTGGGCAGGGACACCTTCCACTATCCCAGGCTTCTCCAAGCCTCGTCCAACCTGGCCTGGGAAATTCCAGGAATTCAGGGGCAGCCACAGCTTCTGTGCCAGGGCCTCACCACCCTCACATACATATGAAAATATAAATACACATTCTATATTCTGTTGTATACACTGAACAACCCTCTAACCCCACATATAAAATATCCATTCCAAACACCCACGGCTGATGTTATCCCTTAATTGTCCCCTCATCCCTGTGCCTGGGTGGAGAACTGGATTATTTATTTCCCTGCCCACAGCGGCCTAAGAGCAATTGCTGAGCAACAATGATCCATCGAGGTCTCAACCCGCGCAAACTGTACCTAAACTTCCACTTTATTGCAGCTTAGTTCACAATCTTCACCTAATATAGGGTTACATCCCAGTGCAGCAGGCGGATAAATCATCCTGGAATATTACTCTGGCTAAGTTTAGCTGGGAGTGGAGCATATGTGCTTCCGAGTCACTGAAGCAAAGGCCCATAAAATACACTAATTACTGGAAGTTCTGGTCACTGAGTGATTGATAGCGCTCTGCGAGGCAACTTCCCCGGCTCCAGCTCTTGTGACGGGCCTCCCCCACCACACAGCAATTATTAATTCATGACCCAACCCTCAGGCACTGGGCCCTCCGCTCCCAACCCCACCAGCACGAGGCTCGCGCTGGGGCTGGACGTTGTCCGTCCCCATCCCGGTGGGCGCTGGAGGTGGGAGAGGAACCGCAGGGAACAGACACTGCTTGGACAAATCACCCAAAATAGCTCCAGGGAAAAGAATAATAAAAATATAGGCCAGCTTATTCCCAAGAACGAGTTTCTGAAGTGCATCATTCCGCAAGGAACGGCTGAAACTCCATAAATATTCCTCAGTAAGAAGGATGCGGGTTGCTGAGCGGGTTCTGCACGTGACAGCTCCTCTGCCTGGCTGAGCACAAGGAGTTGTCACCAAGTCACAAACATCACAGCACTGCGGTCCCTAAAACCTGACAGCAACAAGGTGAGGCTCATTCCAATAACAAAAAACCCCATTTTTTATATTCTTGTTTTCCTTACTCCTAAAGGAAAAGTGTTGCTTTTCCTCCACTGGTACAACTTGAGGCTGTTTCTTCCAGACCACTACAAAAATTAGGCTGTACCAGCAAGATTTGGGTTTCAGATTCTTCCTCCACCACTTCCAGTCACAGAATCCTTCATGCTGGAAAAGACCTTCACGAGCATCGAGTCCAACCATTACCACCCCTAAACGCCGTCCCTGAGCACCACATCTGCACCCCTGGTGTAGATAAGGGTGTGACCCGATCCAAGAGCACCCACAGCACCCACAGACCGGTGAAACCCTGCAGAACTTCCCTCAGATCAGCTCACAGTCCTGGCCTTGAACCACCATCGCTTCCAAGCGGATGAGATGTAACCGATCCCCCGTTCCAGAGTCCTCAGGAGGAGATTTGAGACCTCCCCTCCTCGAGCAGGCGCCGCTCGAGCCCTGACACCGGTTTTACGCAGCTCAACACCCTCAAGACTGAAGTGCTTTCAGAGAACCATCTCCCAGCAGAGCTGCTCTTCTTGGAGCACCCTCTTCAAGCACCTTCCTCCTGCTCTTCGTGGGCTGAGGGAGCTCTTCTCCAGCTCCCTCTGTGCTCCCAGCCCGAGCGGGAGGAAGGCTCTGAGCTCCACCACTCTGACAGTGCAACCAGGGCTCAGCTGTGCCTGAAGTAACGAGGGAAGGCACATTTGTTGGATAATTCCTGGTTTTCCTATGTGTGGGAATGCACACTGCCCCTGAGAATGCCTGATGACTTCTTAAGAGATTGCTCAACACCCTTGAAAGCCCTTACAAATACACAGTTCATGAGAACTCTGGTAACCAAGGCATCAAAATTCTCAGTCTGGGAGTTTTAAGAACTAAGATGAAATTATTATTAAAACTGATGCACAGACTCCTTTTCCCTGGGGGAGACTACAGGGATAATCTCTGTAAGAAAATTTACTTTTCAAAGGAGGCCTGGAACACAGGGAAACAGAGGACAGTGGAAAGCAGAGACCAGGATGTGACACAGAGGGAGAAGCAAAAAGCCAAGCACATGAGCTTCTATTCCCAACATTTACTTGGTTTTTGGGCATTAGCAAATTGCTTTCACTTCCTGCATTTTAACACTACACCAATTCTATCTGGAGATAAGATGAGCCCTCGCAAGGATATCACAGAATCCCAGGATGAGGTGGCTTGGGAGGGACTTTAAAGTTCATTTCCCATGGGCAGGGAACCTTCCACTATCCCAGGTTGCTCCAAACCCATCCAACCTGGCCTTGATGCTGCTATTAAAACCCAACCAGATGTATTTTATATCCTCCCTTGGATGTTTCAGAGTTCACTTGTGGATAACAGCCACGGGAAGGTGGGATCAGAGTCATATTGGAGAGGAACAAGAAATATTGGGCAATTTAATTTCTCCTCCTGTGCAGGACACGGCTCTTGGAGAGAGGGAATGGGTTCCAGAGCTCACACAAACTCAGCCCCAGCCCAGGCAGCCTGGATGTGTTTTATGGCTGAGTTATAAACCCTTGAAAAACAGCTTTTATAAATGAAAATGCTGACACAGTGTGCAGTGTAGTGACAGCAATGTCATTGGTTTAAATTGAACTTGCTTTGTCAACCCAAGAGCACTTAAATAAAACACGGGAAAACCTCATGGAAACACACAAACTATTTGTGATGAAACACTCTTAAACAGTTTTCCCGGGTTATGGATTAAATTCCATTCCCTTCAAAAAATCCTGAAGGAAGAGAGGCAAACTCAAAAAAATGAAATAACAACAATAATAATAATGATAATAACAACAATGATAATAACATGATGATAATGATGCTGATATAGCTGCCTATCTTATTTTACTATATTTTAATTTAATTGTTACTTTATCTTTTCTGTTTCTGAAGGGAAGACTGAGCGCCCTCAGACCCCTCTTGCCTCCAAGGGAACACGAGCACTCCCCATTTCTCAGAGGTTAGGCAGGACTCCTATCCCAGACTTTTCACTCTCTCCTAGCAAGTTTTTTGGGGCAGTTTCCTTAACCTCCCAAATAACACTTCCATTTCTCATCACACGCAGCTCCGCAGCAAAGAAATTCCAGACGTTCGAAAGGCTCAGAAGGGCATTAAGGAAAATGAGAAGATTTCCTGACAATTTTGTATTCTCACCCACCAGCACAGCCCTTGCTGACTCGATCCCACAAGATATTTCTTTTAAATTAACATGGTGCCGCTGTGCTAACACCGAGGTGTAGGGTTGGAGTACGACCCTACTGAGTGCAGATGATTTTAAAATCCTACAGCAAACACCAGCTTCCCTTTTTAACAGCTGCAGCAGCCAGAGCCTGGGTCTCTCCACTCCCAATCCCCATGTCAATACGGTGTTGCTTTAATGACAGTGACCTTGTGCGGCTCTTGGAGCACCTTCCTCACCTTTTTGGAGGCATTTTTCTAAGCCCCTGTCCTTGCTTTCATCATTTAACACATCACTCAGAGCACTTCAATAAAGCCCTGCTCGTGGTGGGGAGAGGTCTCGCAGGAGCGGCTGACAAACCAATTAACAAAGCACACAGCCCCAAATTGGTTCCTGCACATTTGGTTCAGGGGACATCCGTGGAAAGCGGGAGAGAGAGGGAGGAAAAAAGTTGGGAAGGTGTAAAACAGAGGAGGAAATGCAAATGAAAGGAGTTTTCCTAATAAAATTCACCCCGCAAACGGAATTGATGACCAGCCAAGTTATCCACTAACAACCCTAAAATAAACTCCAAATATCTCGGGGTATGTGGTGGATCACTGAACTGCTGGGGCACAGTTTTTAATTCAGCAAAGGAGCTGGGAAATGCTTTATTTAGGGAGTCCTGTATTTCTATCACTCTTTATCACCAAGAACACCACAGTCAAGTCTTCCTGGAACACAATTTCAGCCCTTCGTTGGCTGGAAGTATTTACAGAGTGTAGGAGCATGGTCTGTATCTCTCCCAAAATGCTGAGTGAGGGCTCTCCAGCATCACAGACCATTCAAATGCGGGGTAAAGCAAATGAAGAGCCCTCCCTCCCCTGTGACACATTGAAGTGTGTCATCCCTGCCACTCAGAGCTGGCTTTGGTGACACTGATTTACCACATCTGGAAGCAGTGATTCAGCATTTACCAATTCCACTTTGTTTAAAAGGGCTTTGGCAAGGAATTCATTGTGTGAAAACGTAAAAACGGTTCATTTTGGGGCTACAAAATATGAAATCTGCCAAGATGCAGAGGGCCAGCACTGAGACTGCTTAACTTGTACCTCACCCTCTGCAAAAATTACTGGCTGCACTTCACCTAAAGGCACACCCAGCTTCACCTTGATGGTAATTGAGAAGGAAAGGGGAAGGAAAAGGGGAAGGGGAAGGAGAAGGGGACTGAGATTTTTGGTTAATCACATCATGCCTTTGTAAGGCCGTGCAGGAAAGATGGTGCAAGTCATCCATGGTTTGAGTGAAGGTTCTCAGAGAATGAAATGAGGGGAATTTCCTTCCTGGGACTGTCCTTAAGCTGAAAACTCCCCTGGGAGCTGTTGCTTGAGGGTTTGTGGCCAGCCCAGGGCAGTGTGAAGGAGCTGGGTGACCACATCCCTCTGCCACCACCCAGATCCCTTCTCCCTTCCAGCCCAGATCACACCAGATCTGATTCTCCTCGTCAAGACATGATCCTAACACAGGCCTTTCTCCTCAACTTCAGCTCTCTGGGTTAACTTTCCTATCAACAATCACCTGTTTTTATAAAAATCAATCAAATTTTTATTTAAGGCACCTGATGAGCCTTAAACTGAAAATAAACCCCTTTNCACAGGCCTTTCTCCTCAACTTCAGCTCTCTGGGTTAACTTTCCTATCAACAATCACCTGTTTTTATAGAAATCAATCAAATTTTTATTTAAGGCACCTGATGAGCCTTAAACCGAAAATAAACCCCTCTTCCTGAATAAGGACTGGGGGGGGACCTTAAAGATCATCCCTTTCCAACCCCCAAACCACACAATTTCCAGCCACATTCTCTTTGAACAGCTTCATTTTCATAGATTTTCTCCTGCTGCAAACTCTGCTTGTGAGAAATCCCTCCTAAAAGCCCCTGTGAACACTTAAATCCAAACACTTTATTTAATCACACAGGGTAGAGGCTCCAACCACAGCACAAAATATTCCTGCCAAGATTTTGCAAGGCCATTAAGCAGCTCCAGCCTCGAATCTGCTGCTCTAACCCCAATAATCACCCACTCAGGCCTGGCCTGGGAAGATGCAGCCCAAAAATAGCATCATTTTCAGTCCCTGAGGTGCTCAGGGGATGCAGAAGCATCCACACACCGGGCCCCATTTCCCACTCAAATATGGAGTTTTATTTAAGACCCCAAACGGACAAACCCATTCTAAATACAGCCAAAATTAGCAACAGGTAAAAGCATATGAATATACAGAGAATTTAAAGAACAAACAAAGGTTAAATTAAAATATTTTGATGTTATTTTGATGTTAAGAGTTAATTTGAGTCTTGCAACGTGCACGTGGAGATGAGAGCTCTCTGCTTACCTCCATGAAGGAAATCCCCAGGCTCCAAACGTCCGAGTGAATCCCGTACTGCTCTCCTGAAATCCGCTCAGGCTGCGAAGAGAGGGAGAGGAAAAACCTCCTGAGCCTTGCACACAGACAGGGATGCTGCACAAAAGCCACTCCAGGGCAAGGAATAGGAAAAATCACAGAATCATGGAATATGCTGAGTTGGAAGGGATCTACAAGGATCAAAGTCCAGCTCCTGGCCCTGCACAGACATCCCAAAATCCCACCCTGTGCACCCCTGGGAGCGTTGTCCAAACACTCCTGGAGCTCTTGGGGGCATGCCCATTCCCTGGGGAGCCTGGGCAGTGCCCCACCACCCTCTGGGGGAAGAACCTTTTCCTGATATCCAACCTAAACCTGCCCTGGCACAGCTCCAGCCGTTCCCTGGGTCCTGCCCCTGATCCCAGAGCAGACATCGGGGCTGCCCCTCGGGACCAAGATGCTTCAAAGCTCCCCAGGAAACCTGGCTGAGAGCAAATCCTCTCTTGAGGAAAATCTGTGTCCCTGCACCTTGCAAGGTTGGCCTTGGATTTGTGTTTGGGTCGTTTAATCCAAGGAAAAAGCCAAGGGCTCGGGCACGAGAGCGAAGCACAAGGTCAGGCTGAGAGACTCCAACGTTTCCACTTCCCTCCCCAAACCCAGGCAGCACAGCAGGGAAGAGATTCCCTGTGTGGAGTCCAGGGGTTGGGGGGTAACTACAGTTTAAAAAGCAAAGTTACTGAAGCCAAAAGAATCCCCGAAGCCACACGGTGGCAATTTTATTTCATATACTTCTTAATTTGGGGTTTTTGACCTGTAGGAAAAAAAAAAAGCCCCTGCTCCAAACTATTAATAGCAGGTTTAACGCCTCATGAAATGGAGTGCTGTAAAATATATCTGCTGGTTTTTACTTGAAAGCTACAATTTAAGCATTTCCAAGGTCAAGTACAGCATGAAATGCAACAATAAAAGGCTCCCTGAGACTCCTCTCCCCACTGTGCTGTTAATGCACCTGTCTGGCCCAGCCACCTACAAAGCACTGGCTGTGTTCTCAGTCTTTAATAATCCAGAGACCTTTGTTAGAAAACAAGCTCCCAAATTAGTGCCAGTCCAATGTGGTTTTGGATGTTTACTCTGTGCTGCTAATCCCAGGTCAGGAGCTTTTATCGCAGCGTGAGCGTTAAATAAAAACCACACTGCTGCCCACAGTCCCTCTCAACACAACCTTCCCAAACGGCCACAACACAAAAAAACACCCACAGTTTCAAGCTCCTGGACCAAATCTCACTTGATAGTGACCCAAAAGTCTTATTTTACTTTTTTTTTAAAGAATTCATTGAGTGTAATTAGCCTAGGTCAGCATATCTTAGAAATGTTTGCAACAGCATCACGTGATTTTTAAGGCTCTTTTTATACCGACAAATACCCTCACAAAGATGCAAATGTGCAGCCAAAAATAATTTCTTAACATAATGTGGGATGTGCTACCCCAGGCCAAGCAAGGTGGTAACACCCACCCAATTTTTTAGACCTTTCCTGAGCCCCCAAATCAGGTTTATAATTCACACCGAGCAACATTAAAATTGTTTATTCTTAAAGTTCAAGCTTTAAACAGCAACTTCTGCTGAGGAATTATGGGTTCATAAAAGATAAGGGCGAATAAATCGGGTTTTTAAACAAAAGGTGAATTTAAAAGTATGGAAGAGAAGAGGAAAAGAGGAATAACAGACGCATCAAGTAAAGGGTGCAACACACGGATCGCTCTAAATACGCAGCCCAAAGTATTTTCTCTTAAAAATTTCTACATCTGACTAATTTTTTTCATCTAATTTTTTTTTCTCTACGACGTGCTGACAAAATGATTTTACAGAAAATGCATTTTGGTTGGAAATTTTAATTTCTTAATCAGAAAGCTTTTTTTTTTTTCCCCCCGGTTCTTCCAAAGAAAACCTCGATTTTTTTAACGGTTTCCAATTCCCTGACAGTCTGCCAAGTGGGTGAACCAAAGCTTACGACCTTCATTATTTTTTGAGGACCTGCGTAGAAATTTGATGACAACAAATGACTCAACCAAGAAGCAAAACAATTTTACCGCAGAAAATCAGATCGAGCACACTCGAGCTCAAACTCCTCTCTCACAATTAAGAGACGGAGGCATCACATTCATCCAGAAACAAGAAGGCAAAAAAGCAATTTATTTAATGTACACCTGGGAAAGAGAACTGTAATCTTGGTTTGGGCACTAAAAGCATAATACAATTTAATTCTCAGCCCTGCTTAAGACCAGTTTGAAGTAACAGCTGAGTTGGAAAAGTTGATTAATTTGAAGCCGTTTCTTTGACTGGATCTCTGGTTTTTTATCTCTATATTTTTTTTATCTCCAGCTCTTTTTTATCTCTATATTTTTTTTAAAAACCCCCATTTTTCTGCAGAGTATTCTGATGACACAGGACAGCCCAAGTCTTTCTAGGATGGTGACATGAGCCTTTCAGAAGCCACACAATGAGTAACACCTTGAGTGGAAAAGCACTTAGCAAATAAATGGGCACCCGGCACCGCTTTCTTCTGAGAAGAAAGTCAGAAAAAAAAAATACCTGAAAGCAATTAAAGGTCATGGATTTCTCTCTCCCCTTTCCAGAGGTTTGAAAAACACGAGCATCAACCACTTTGTGCTGTTTATATTTTTATTTTAAACAAGCAGAGCACTTCTTTTCTCATTGTTAATATTAGAAGTTGCTTGCTTGGAGAATTTTAATTGGCCAGAAATAACAGGGGTTCATAAACTGCTTTAAACTGAGGCAGTGAAGTTTTCACGTCTGGAGTGGGGAGTTGGAAAGGATCCAATGGATCTGCTGGAAAATCCACTCTGATTTGTGCAGCTCCCTCTCAGGCTGGCTCTTGGCACCGCGCTGATCTCGGTGGCAGGAGCAGCACTTGGCAGCTCTGAACCCAAACCTTGCCCCAGCCTTAGCAATGTGCCAATGGGATCAAAAAAACACGGGAATTTAAGCTTTAAGGTACAGAAACAGGATGAAAGTGGTCTCGTGTTAACAAAGACTGACCCAAATTTGCATAGAAAAGTGAAAGTACTGATGACTTGCGACGTTATGAACGACACAACTTGCACTTTAATGCCCTGGTATCACTAATCCCAATGTTTTCAGCTTCAGATTTCCACAGGAAACATCCCCACAGGGTGTTGAGGAACCCAGAAGCCCATCAGCCTCTGCACAGGTTTAAATGCTTCCCTGAACTCCAGCATTCCCACACTGTGGAGAGTTTGGGGCTGTCACTGATCTGCAAAGAGGCACAAGCTGTGAGTGAAAAACTGTTTTCTTTGAATATCCAACCGGCTGTCTTTGTTCCCAGTTGTCACGAGGCACTAAAAACAACTAAAAAATACATTAAAACCCCCACTTTTCCAATATTACTCCTCCCTCTCAGCAAGAAGTGGAGTTGTCCCACAGAATGAAGACAGGGGACGGGAAGAGATGGAGTTTAAGGATCGATTTAGGACAGATCCTGCACCAGACAGAACAGGAGTGAGGACAAACAGTTCCACATTTCCATGTTATTCCTGCATAAATCCACTTACCGCCATATAAGCATTTGTTCCAACATACGTCTTGGCTATGGAATTCACCAGCTATCAGACAAAACAGTCTGTTAGAACAATATAAAGATAATGTGGAAATAAAATGGGCAATTATTCCTCATTTAACCTACAATCATCATTCCTATAAATCAACTAAAAATTATGTAAAAAGGGAACAAATTTATCTGCCAAGGCGTTAAAAATGATTAAATCTCGCCTGGGTTGGGAATGAGGATTCCAATTTAAACAAGCACTGCATTACAGTTTATGGCAGATAACCTTAAACAATTGTGTGAAACAGGATGCTTCTTGCTTTAGTACCCCAAACTAGTCTGATATAAAAAGTCAATTGGAAGGAAGTAGGATGGAGCACGCTCATTTTTCAGTCAGCTGGCTCAAGATGTGAATAAAGCCCCAATTCATCCCCTGAATGCGAGGAGCACTAAATACGCTGGAGGGACAACAGCCCCTGACAGCCCATAATACAAGGCTGACCTTCTCTTTGGGCCTCGTGTTTGGCTGAGAGGAAAAGGTGCTGAAATTCAAATCAACGGCACAGCGAGCTCATGGGTCACTAGCAGAGAAGTTCTCCAGGGAGGCCCAAAATGGAAATTAATTAAAATTTGTGCTGCACATTGTCAGAGCCCACCACTATTGTTGCTCCCAATATTAATTTTTATTGTGGGCCAGTTGGGCTCCCCAGACACGTCTCGTGCTCTGCCCTCCCTTTTGTCTGGCCCAAACGCTCCCAGATCAAAGCTGCATATCAATGAAGTTTGCTATTCGTAAGTAGTAATTACAATATCAGCAGTTTTTACTGTCATTAAACAATGAACAATCATATTCAGATGAAGGAAAAGTCGCCCGGAGATTAAAAATGAATAGGGCTGTCCCAGCAGAGAGGGGCTGGCTGTGGGGCTGCCAGGTGATTCTGACACTGGAAAGGGAACGGGGAGAGGTGCAAAGGGGGAATTACCTGGGTGCTGACCCCAAAGTCGCAGAGCTTCACCTGGCCCCGGGTGTTCACCAGCATATTGGACGGCTTCACATCTGTTGGGGGGAGAAAACTGGATTATCCATATTATCCTGGACAATATATACAGCACATATATAGAAACATAGAATATCCTCGGTTGGAAGGGACCCACATCGAAATCCAGCTCCTGGCCCTGCACAGGACAACCCCAAATATCCAGGGAGCATCGTGAATATTGGCGTGGTAGGTTTTGATAGGAAATAATACCAAAATCTATTTCAAATGCAATGGTTTGTAAGTCAGCAGCACAGATAGCATTCCATATATATATATAAATACAAAATACATACAGATCTCCATACAGATATGATTTGATATTACCCAGATGACTTTACACAATACCAATAATCCACATTATTAAACCTGCAGGTGACACCAATCTGGAAGAGAAACCAAGTGCACCAATGGACAGGAATAGAACTCACAGGGGTTTTAACAAACTGGAAAATCAGCCTGAAAAAAAGGATGGAATTCCATAGGGATGGACATGCCTTTGGACAGGGATTAATCCTGCAGCTCTGCTCTGTGCACACTGTTCCTCAGAGCTTCTGGCTCCACATCCGTGTTTTAGGGCTTCTGCAGAGGTGAACTGCCAGCAAAGCCCTAAAATGATCAACCAACCCCATCCCAGCAAACAAACCATCAATGTCCATCCCAAAACCAGCCTGTCAGTGCAAATATCCCAACGCTGCCTCCCCCAATGCCAAAGGAAGTTGGTGCACTGCTGTAAAATCAACATGGGAATAAACTGCTGAACATCCAGCCTGGCTTCAGTGCAGGAAACATTGAGCATCTTTGCTGTTCCAGGGATGCCAGTGGGAAAGCAGAATGTGCACGTTATGGCCTGGCTTAAACACGGGGAGATTAGAGCACAGTGGCTTTGCCTAATCACTGCTTTCTTCTGTCAAAATGGATTAAAAGCAATAGCTTGAATCTGTGCCTCCTTTAAAAGTGAGCACTGGTTGGGGGCAGATGGATGAAACCCAACTAGAAAAGAACCTAATTTTGTTTATCATTAGGTTTGCCTTGGTTTAGCAGCTGTTTCCTGGTACCACAGTGGCTGCCTTAATTTGTCTCTGCAATGTAGAAATGTATAACCTCAATTAAGAAGCTGATTAAATGCTCGCCTGTATTTGAGCTAAAAATCCAGATTAAAAATGGGAGCATTCAGTAGTTCCTTATAGACCCCAAGTGAATCAGTACTTTTGAAGTGAGGTATCAACACTGCTGGTACATTCTGTAGTTTCCCCCCCAAAAAAACCCAGTCCTGAGCATCCTGAGCCTCAGTTTGTGTTTCCTGATTTCCATCTTTAGGAATTCAATCCATGTGCTGCATTTTTGATGGAGTTTTGCCTCCTCCAGAGCTGAGTGACTTTACTAAACCCAAGTTGTATTATTTAGTTGTAATAAACATCATCAGCAACCAAATGGACAAGTTGGAGAGACAGGACACAGGGAATGGCTTCCCACTGCCCGAGGGCAGGGAGAGATGGGATACTGGGAGGGAATTGTTCCCTGAGAGAGTGTGAGGGGCTGGGATGGAATTCCCAGAGAAGCTGTGGCTGCCCCTGGATCCCTGGAAGTGTCCAAGGCCAGGCTGGACGGGGCTTGGAGCACCTGGGACAGTGGAAGGTGTCCCTGCCCACGGCAGGGGTTGCCCTGCAGGAGTTTAGCCCTTCCAACATAAACCATTCCAGGATTCTGTGCTCCCCAAGAGCAGCCCACACATCCTTGTTCCCCCAACATGACCTGCAGAGGAAAGCACCACCCCACGTTAGTGCCTTGTCCCAGCAGGACTGCCCAGCTCCCACCCAGGAAGAGCCAAGGCCCCATCTCCCCTTCCCCTCTGCCACATGGGATGTGGCACTAAGTTGATATAATTAAAAAACCATCTGTCACTCATTAAGCATTGCTTGATCCCGAAATCCTTCCACAAACAAAGCTGAAAAGAAGAGAAAATCCTAAAAGCAAGGAAGCACTGAGCAACTGGCCCATCAAGGATGGGCAGGGGAGGTTGGGGACCCTGCCAAAGGGCAGTCCAACAAACTCTGTAAGAGCCAATCCAAGCTGTCCTTCCAGCAGAATTAAGGAGCACCACAAAACCAGGGAATTCCATCAAATATTTGCTAGGCATTCCAATGGCTGCGTTCATTTCCTCAACATGAAAAGGAAGTGGCAACCCTGCACAAAATATCTCACGCTGAAAGCAGGGAGAAAAATCAGCCCATCAGCAAATCAGCCTGTTGGTTTCACAACCCACTCCAGTTAATGGGTTAAATATTTTTTGGGGTTTGGGAAACGGATGTGCATAAATAATGTTCTGCACCATCTGCTTGTGATTAATATTAGTGTTTAGAAGTGAAAGAATTTAAACAAGAGTCAAAAGGGGTCATTATGCTCCCATTACCGGGGCTGGCTTAATACAAATGATTTCTATGAAACATCATTATGGAGGATGAACAAGTTCTCCTCGTGATGGAGCTGCCTGAGTAGTTTCACCTCTCTGCAAATAAACGGGACCTCCAAGCTCTTACTTACCAGTAAATAGAGCCGTCAGAGGTTCAGCTTTTTGAACACCAAACATTTCACTCGTTTGTGGCATTGAAAAGCAAACAGATTCACGATTGTGTGAGGGAGAGAAAAAAAAAAAGCCCTGAGATTCTTTAAAAGCTGTCTCTTGACTTCTCGTGTCTTTTAAAAACAGCAAACAGCAACAGGCCGGGTTCAAGGAAGGCAGCAGCGTGGTTTGGCAGAGGCCAGGATTATTTTTTTTAAATAAGCCTTAAGTGGTCCATGAGTGCGCAAGCGTGTGTTTAGCTATACACATGGACATAAATAAATGTATGGAAACACAGAATCCCGGGATGGGCTGGGTGGGAAGGGACCTTAAAGCTCATCCTGTTCCCCCCTGCCATGGGCAGGAACACCTTCCACTATCCCAGGCTGATCCATCCACATCCACCCCCCTGGATTTGTGTCTGTGCTTCATTACAGGGGCCCTAACGCTGATTATTTCCCACAGAGATAAAGCAGGAGAGGGGGGGAGTCAAATAAGCTGCTCTGGACATCTTTGGGGAAATCCTCAGCAAGCAATCGCTGGTGAGGAGAGGGGAATGCTCGTCCAGCGCCCCTCCCTCCCAACCAGCGCTCCCCAGCTGATCCAGAACAAAGAGGAGTGGAATATCCTTGGGTTTCTAATGTCCTGGGGAAAAAGGAGATGGTCTGAGCGGTGCACAAACCTCCTCCTGCCACAGAGCAACCCACAGTGCACGAGAGCTCCACCTCCTCGACTCTGCCACATTTCAAACCAGCGACACCTTCAGAACTCTGGCACCGATTTAAAACCCGACCAGGAGCTGAGGTGCCCAAACCACGAAAGAAATAAATATATATGTGTAATATATATAAACACCCCCAGTACTCCCACAGCCAAGCACACCGATCCAGCTCAGTACAATTAAACACAAGTGGGTAACATTTATTTCCTGCACTTCCTTTAATAAGCAGGTGTGAACAAAGCAAAACACACCAGATAAAATGCACACGGTCTATACTTATTCTTGAACTTAACAGATTTTGGTTTGTCTTTATACAAACTTTGACTTTGTACATGATTAGACTTGTTTAATTGCTAATTCTGTTTTAAATCTAAGTTAATTTCTCATTACCCTTCCATTTCTACTTCTTATCCTCTGGGGAAAAGAGCACACTTATCATTGGGACATTCTCACATCTTCCAAAGAAGTGGTGGAGGTGTTAATCTTATGTTTATGTTTGATGTGGGTGTGATGGCTGCGACTCCAGCTCGGGGTTTATTAATATGCACGGCTATCACCTCATTAGTTGCGAGGTTTGTTTTGAAGTTAAGCTGTAATATTTGCTGAGATGTCTGATCTGCAATAAAAGACTTGCTCATTGTTTGTTTCCTTTGCTTTAAGGCCCGCTCCAGGCACACAGCTCTGCCCTGGGACTGCTTCACCCCTTCCTTGGAGATTCCTGACTCTCCACCAGCCCCTGCTCTGCCCTGGGTGAGACAGCAGGGAAGTCAGGGCTCAAAATTCCTTCCTTCATCTCTGAGCACCAAAACCAGGAGACAGCTGAAGGACATCACCTGGAGAAATAATCACCTGGCTTCCATTCCACCCCTCTGTCCCTGCTTTGAAGGTACAGAAATACACATTTTCTGTATCCTAAAAATGGGCAAAATAATACTGAAAGCCAACCCTTGGGGAAGCTGCTGAACCTGGGATGCTCATGGCCCCCTCCATGGCATTCTGCAGTGCTGCTCTCGCCCGGGTCAATCCAGCAACAGAGCAAGGCCAGAAAAATCAGAAGTGTGATGAAAAATCAGTTTCTGAGCTTTTCTTCAGACCACAGCAAGGACCAAACATCATTCATCGATGCCCCAGAGCTGCTCCTCAATCAAGGCAAGGAAACCCAGGCAGGAGGGGAGATTTTGTTCTACTGGCACAGCAAAAATCTGAATCAGGTTCTAAATGTACAGCAGCAGAACAAGAAAACGTTACAGTATTTATGCTCCACAATGCTCTCTCCAAATCACAATCAGAAGGTGGCCAGAGAAAGTTAAAAAAAAATTTAAAATTTCATTTTCTTTTCTTTTTGGGTGCTACAAAAGTGTGGCAACAACTGTGTAGCCTATTCAGAGCCATACACAGCCATGGATATTCCTGCTGCCTTTTCTTTTCCGTTTATTCTGACAATTCCTGTGGCAGCTCCAGCACCAGACTGTTCCTCCTCTTGCTGTGAGGGGATGGAGCTGATAAATCCCTGCATCTGGCAGCGTTCAGGAGAGCAGGTGAGTTGTTTAAACCATCACAGAAACAAAGCCACCTCTGCAGTCTGTGTCAGCTCTGAGCTGCCCGTGGGCTCGGGGTTACTTCTGGTCTTTTAACCCAGCCCAGGGGCAAACCCAGGCGCAGCCCTTCAACCTGGGGGACAAAGGGTGACAGGGAACGGCCTCAAATTGTGCCAGGCGAGGGTCAAGTTGGGTATTAGGAAAGATTTCCTCACAGGAGAAGGCTGTCCAGCCCTGGCACAGGAGTCTCCACCCCTGGAGGGGTTTAAAAGCCCTGTGGAAGTGGCAGCTGGGGACACGGGGCAGCGTCCCTTGGCAGTGCTGGGGAATGGTTGGACTCGATGGCCTCAGAGGGCTTTTCCAGCCTTAAGGATTCTGTGATTCCATAAAATCCAGGTCCTTACTCCACCTCTGCTTGTTCCTTTGGCCACCTCCCTCTTTCCCCCACCCAGGACAGCCCATGCTCCCAGTCAGAGCCATCCCTTGGGATGGAGATGTGTGGGACTGAAGAGGAGCCAGAGCCGATGTCCCGGCCCTGGGAGGGTGGGGAGGGGCTGGGCTGGAATTCCCAGAGGAGCTGTGGCTGCCCCTGGATCTCTGGAATGTCCAAAGCCAGGGGGGACAGGGCTTGGAGCAGCCTGGGATAGGGGAAGGTGTCCCTGCCCACGGCATGGGATGAGATGGGATTTAAGGTCCCTTCCCACCCAACCCATCCCAGGATTTGGCGCTGACCCAGCCGTGGCCGTGACCTCACCAGGGCCTCACCCCGACTTCCCAGCCCCTCCAAAAGCAGGAGTCACCCCACAGGGCACGGCCTCACCTCCCTGGTTTGGAATTTAACATTCCCCACGTCTCTCCTGATTCCTCTTTCCCTCAGGAGTGACCTGGGTTACTGCACCCCCAGCTGTGCTCCTGGGATGAGGGAGCAGATGGGGGAATTACATCAGGAACCAGAGCAGCCACTTCCAGACACTTCAGAAACATTAAAAATGTAATGAGTTTCTCCCTTTTATGTCTTTTTTTTGGGGGGCTGCTGGTGTAGGGGGAAGGGGCTTCTCTGGTTTTTAAACAGCATTTTCCACATTGGTTTTTAAAGTTTTAGTGTAGCTGAATTAATTTATCCAAACAGACACGTTTTAAACAAAATGCAACAGGAAAAAGCAAGAAATATATAAACGAGAAGTTTAAAAAAACTCCCCAAATTAGCTGCAGGAAAGAGAATAAACAGCAAAACCCCAAAATTACTTACGTCCAAGCAGGTTTAAAGCCTTTAACTGTCCCTGACCAAGGCAGGGGACAGTGGGCCATGATTTTAGAGATCTGAGCCTCCAGCAACACTTGTGGCTGTCCCATGAGCTTTCTGAAGCACCAAAGAAAATTCATTGCCTATTTTCTATTTTCAATACCAGTCAAACATCTCATTTCCATGCTGATTTTTCCACTGGGCACCTGTTTGCAACCCTAAGCTGCTAAATCCCTGTAAAATCCATTCCTCTCTTCAGTCCTTTTCTTTTCAGGGGAGGAGGGAGGGCAATAAAAGAGCAATAAAAATATTTTACAAGAAAGTGTGCAAGGTTAATGAGGAAGATTCATTCTGCATTACCCCACTGGACTCAAAGCAGATGTTTGCTTGGTCAAGTGTCTTTGTAGAAAGTGGTGTTAAAATTTCATTGCAAAACAGAAAACATCTGCTACTCACCTCTGTGTAGAATCTTCAGGCTCCATAAATAGGTCAGGCCTTTCACAACCTGAAGTTAAAAGAAAAAAACATCACGTTTCAGGGATTCCTGGTAGGAAAAATTCCACATCTCATCAGAGAACCCAGCTGTAAGAGTGGAGCCAGGACCACGAGAAGGGGAGACCCCACATCCCTCCCTGCAGGAGCCAGGGGAGCCCCTGCTAAAAACCTGTGGCAGCTCCTTTAATCATACACAAATGGCTTCTTCCCAGGACCTGCAAGTTGAAGTCAGTTGAGCTCACACTGAATCCCTGCAGGCATTTCACTGTATCTGTAATTCACCTGTCTTTGCTGGGGTGTTAAAAACCACGGAGGCCAAAGGACACCAAAGGATGCCATGATTTGTCTTCTAGTAACAAAAAGGCCAGAAAACAAGAAAACCTCTAATGACCTCTTCCACTTCACCCTCCCTTCCCTTTCTTTCCCTTTGCAGCATCCTGTACTTTTCCTTTACTTTCCAGGTTTTTATCTACTCCATGCAAACGTGGAACTTTTCTTCTCGAGCTGTAAAAATTCCCTCATTCTCCCTGGTACTCATCTTGCACCAAACACAAATCCTAATGCATCTCATTATCATCATTCTCATGCAGAGAAACTGCAGCTCCCAAAAACAATTCCTGAGAGTAAATACAACCCCTAACCCTGGGCAGATGTTGCCCTGCTGTTCCAGAATTTCCTCCTTCCACCACCAAAACTGCTGAAGCCAAACTCCAAAACCAGTTACTCCGGCACAAAATTCAACCAACACACTTCAACCCCTGCTGACCTCCCCAGTCCCTCCCCGCTGGATCAGCCAGCAAAGCTTTTTTAGACACTTTCCATCTCTGAGGTGACATTTAATTCATTTCCAAGCTGTTTTCCTCATGTATCTCCAGAACAATGGAGCATTTCTGACACTGCTGAAGTTGTGTGAGTTCTGCAGTCAAAACAATTACATTTCTTGTGCTCTGAGTAGCCCAAAATGAAATTATTTGTGTTACAGTGATCAAGCAGAAGTGCTAAAAATATGATACAGAGAGGAGGCAGAGAGCACAGTAATTTTCTCCCTTCCTCTTGGATTAGAAACTCTTTCAAATTCTAAAATTTATTCTGTAAGAAAAATGATGTTGGTGGAGTCAGAATCTCCTTGTGAAGCAAATAATGATGGTGGATCCCAAATGAATTGTTCCAGGAGATAATTCCTCTCTTAAACTCACTCCAAACCCAACCATCTCCTGGCCTCAGATGGTTGTTACCTTTAACAACAGGTTTGGTCAAATTCTGCCTGCCCAGAGGTGTGGCTTGTTCACCTCAAGCCTTTCAAAAAGCTGGGATTTGATGATCTTAAAGGTCTTTTCCAACCTTAATCATTCAATGATTCCAAGGCTTATGAAAAGCAAAACATGGGAAATCTATTTACAGCATTCTGACATAATGATAACAGCAATAATAATAATTAAAATAATAAAGTATCAATGCAAAAATAAATTGGGGAGATGCCCCATTTCAAGCTTCCTCCAATGGCCAAAGGGATTTTCAGAACAGTAAACTCTTTGATTATTAAAAACATATTTAGACTATTGAAAATCTTTAAAACCATTAGGAATTATTTCTTTTAAAGCAAGGACCCATAAAAAAAAAAGGAAACATTTCTGATGAAACAAATCAACAGCTGTGAGTTCTGAAACATCTTTATTAGGGAACAGGTGCTGGGTAAGCAGTGAGGGAAGCCATGGAATTAAACAAACTCTCCCTCCAGATTCTCTGGGTGTACAGAGGAATTAAAAAGGAGTTTTTCCCTTTATCCTGGGCTGTAAATATGCTCACAGGAGCCCCCCAAATGGACTCAGCTCGTTATTCTCTCCCCTTACATTTGCCTGTTAGGGAAGGACTCTTAAGCATTAAATATTATTCTAAAACGGTGCTGGAAGGGAGAATCTTTTGATTGAAGCTGGAGCAGGAATTATTGGTATTCAGTAAAGGAGGTTTTACAACAATGCCTTGACAAAGCCTTGACACAAAAAGTACTTCTACCTGCTGTCAATCACTCACTCTCCTGACAGTTCAAGTGCACATCCTTTCAGGGAGAACTTCAATCAACATTAGCGCTCAAAATACAGAGCACAATGTCACTGCTTCAGAAATGGAAGGGAAAATAAATGTGTGAAGTGGCAAGCGAAGGGAGAGAGGGTTTTACACCCACAGCCCAACTCAGGACACGGCAGCACCAAGCCAGGAGCGACCACAGCGTCGCTTTGGGATCCACTTTTCCTTGAAAAAACCCTCCAGCCCTCCACACAAATAGAGGACAGGAGGAAGGAGAGAGATTTCCCAGTCTCACTGATTTTGTCTCATGCAGCAGACAGGGATGAATTTTAGGGTAAAGTCAGAGATCCCCCCCATGTTTGCTGCAGAAAAGGCTGAGAGAATTGGGATTGTCCAGCCTGGAGAAAAGAAGCTCCAAGGTGACCCAAGTGTGGCCTTCCAGTGCCTGAAGGAACCAAAAACAAGGATTGAGAGAGACTATTTCCAAGGGAAGGAGTGACAGGAAAGGGGGAATGGCTTCCCACTGCCAGAGGGCAGGGTTAGATGGGATATTAGGGAAAATTGTTCCCTGGGAGGGTGGGGAGGCCCTGGTACAGGGTGCCCAGAGAAGCTGTGGCTGCCCCTGGATCCCTGGCAGTGTCCAAGGCCAGGTTGGACAGGAAGCCATTCCCTGTGTCCTGTCCCTCCATCCCTTGTCCCCAGTCCCTCTCCAGCTCTCCTGGAGCCCCTTTAGGCCCTGCAAGGGGCTCTGAGCTCTCCCTGGATCCTTCCCTTCTCCAGGTGAACATTCCCAGCTCTCCCAGCCTGGCTCCAGAGGGGCTTCAGCCCTGGGAGCAGCTCCAGGGCCTCCTCTGGAATCACTCCATGATTCCTCCTCTGGAATCACTCCCCTGGGATCACATCCATGAGAAAGTCTGGTTGGGAGGGGAATGTATGAGAAAGGCAGACCCAGTGGTGCCCATTTAGAACCATTCAGGCTGGAAAAGCCCTCCCAGATCAATGAGTCCAAGCACAGAAATCCTGAAGCCGGAGCCAGAGGAGTGCTGGGATGCAGTGAATGCCTGCGTGTGCTCCTTCCTTTTCCTCTGCAAATGGTTTCACTTCAAAACTTCTACAATTACACCGGGAGCTTATTCCAATTAACAGATGTGCAGGTCACACGTATTATGAAGCAGCTTCCATGGATTAATGCACTGGACATGTCTTGGGAGAATAAAAGACAAATGACTCTGGACATGGGGAAGGGAAAAAAACCAGACTGGGAAAAAAA
>VXAZ01004427.1:1402270-1451800 GCA_013399875.1 Gymnorhina tibicen | reverse complement strand
CATAGAGTTCCAAGGAAAAAAAAAAAAAAAAAAAAAAGGCTATGGAAGCTGCAGGTTTTGTCCACAAAACCCATCCGTGTGAGCTGCAGCTTTTGTCTGGCGCTCTCCTCCTGGGCAGCAGCGAGCAGCAATCCCGGGATTTGGGTAATCTCCCCAAGCTGTTCAGGGGGATTACGGTGTCTGTGTGCAGGACACGGCCCAAAGGTGCCCCAGCCCCCAAAAAGGGCTCTGCTGCCACCTCAGACACAACGTGGGGAGGCTCACAGGAGCCATTCCTGCTGCCTCTGAGAAATTCCAGGGAAAACAAAAGGCTTCTGCTGCCTCCTTCCAACAACTCCACTGCGCCAAAAATCAGCACCAGAGCAGAGGAGCTGCCAGTGCTGGTTCAGCCTCAGCGCACACCTTCTGCTCTGAGAGCAGGAGAAAGGGCTGAGTCCCTTCTCTGAAGCTCCTTTGTTCCCCTCTTTCCTGACCCCCTGCTCCACAGTGGGCACGGGAAAGCAGGAAAGAAAATAACTAGGAAAAGTTAAGTATCCATGTCAGGGAGTCAGGCTCACAAGTTGACTGATCAGGGACAAAATGACCCTGAGGGGAACAAAAAAATACAGATATTGAGACATAAAAGATGGGGATGAAGCACCAGCATTACGGATGAGAGGAAAACTGGAGGAGAACACCTGTGGAATGCCGAGGGGAGGGCGGGGAAGAGGAGAGACCAAACCAAGGGAATGATGAGGTGTGGATGGATTAAACACGCACCGTGAGTGAGATAAGGGAAAGGAGAAGCAATGAGCAGCTGCAGGAATGCTGGAAGGCCCATCCCGGTGTTATCAAACCATCCACATCATCATCATCATCATCAGGGATATGGGGGTGCTGTGAGCAACTTCCCACTCCCTGCTCCAGAGGGAAGAGGAGATGAAACGTTTTCCTTCTGAACTAGAGGTGAAAAGCACTCAAATTCCACAAGGAACTGCCAGGTACATAATGAGCAGATTTGAAGCTACTCAGAGGAAACAGCATCAGAGAGGGATGTTCATCACCCTGGGCAGGCCACACAAATTAAGAGGAAAGTAGAGCTGTGAATTACAATGAACAGAGACTAAATAGCTGCCTGTGTTGGATTAAAGGATTTAAATTGTCAGTTTGATGTATAATGAATGTGAAAACCCAGCACTTAATTAAATGGCACATGATAGAATAACTTTGTTATGCTTTAAACTGCTTAAGTTATCAAAGTATTCCTTATATTTAGCAATTGTTTAGCAGTATTTCCCTCCCTGGTGAGATCCACTGAGACACTGGTCATTACCTTGTGTTCAGCTGTGGAGGAAGAAGGATTTTTTTAACTTATTCAATTTCTGCTGGTCTGTAATTTGAGTTTTCAATCATGGCCAGTGAATTTTTTGCAGCTGAACGCTACAGAGCCCTAAGGATGAGCTACCAGGGGCTTTAAGGATCCCACTGTCAACACCTTGAGACCAAACCCAGGAGGTTTAGGGGAGTTCTTCCTACATCACAGACTCATCACCCCTAAAATAACCCCTATTAACTCTTCCCTGTGGCTGCTCAGGTGTGAAAGGGGTGAGAGACCAGCCTGTGCCCAGGTCTGGCTTGTGCCAAGTGAAAAACTTCATCCTCCTCACCTGCCTTGAGGAGAACACAGGAAATCTGTTCTGCCACTGCATTTTGGTGGCAGGAACCCACTTAATCCTTCATCCTGGCAAGGAAAACTCAGGGAGTCCCTCCGTGCAGGATAAGGACAGTCGGGATGGAAATCACACGCTCAGAGACAAAGGATCCCCACTAGGGCTCCTGAATCACCTTCTGAAGGCACCACAGAGAACAGGAGGGCTGAAAGGCTGATTAAATAAATAATTAAACAAATAAGGGTGATTAAGAGCACTGCTCCATCCTACAGGGCTGATGGGAAGGAACGTTGATAGGAGGGAATGTGACCACACAGACCTTCAGCAAATTCTTTTTCCCTCATCCCACTCAATTTATCCCATCCTTTCACACAGACTTGTACAACAGAATCCTGGAATGGTTTGGGTTGGGAGGGACCCTAAAACTCATCCAGTGCAACCCCTGCCATGGGCAGGGACACCTCCCACTATCCCAGGCTGCTCCGACCTGGCCTTGGACACTTCCAGGGATCCAGGGGCAGCCACAGCTTCTCTGGGCACCCTGTGCCAGGGCCTCACCACCCTCCCAGGGAACAATTCCTTCCCAATATCCCATCCATCCCTGCCCTCTGGCAGTTTGAAGCCATTCCCTGTGTCCTGTCCCTCCATCCCTTGTCCCCAGTCCCTCTCCAGCTCTCCTGGAGCCCCTTTAGGCCCTGCAAGGGGCTCTGAGGTCTCTCTGGAGCCTTCTCCTCTCCAGGCTGGACAATCCCAACTCCCAGTCTTCCCTCACAGGAGCGGAGTCCCATCCCTCTCACCACCCCATGAACCTCCAGCCTCATGTGTGCTGGTCATTCCAAAGGAAGTTTTCCTTAATCCAGAGTCCCTGTGCACAGGGGTGGTTTGGAGGAGCAGGAGAGAGGAAGGACCCTCCTTCCACATGAGGACACGGGTCCTGGAGGTGCCCCAACATCCCAATGAACACCCAAATCAGAGATTTTTTTGCACACACAATCAGAAACTGAGAGACAAAAAGCAATCCAGGTACTCACAGCCACTGCTATCCTTCCGAGAACGTGTTCTGGAATTTTTCTATAAACATCCAAAGAACCCCCTGCAGGGACAAACAGCACGTGCTCAGGTGATGCCAGATGAAACAGTGCCCCAGATTTGAAGCCCCAAGGGTTTTCTAGGCCTTGGTTATTAATAAAAACACCATCAACGCTAGAGCGATAACTGTGTCAGAAATAACTGACCTTAAAAACCTCCCAAACTCTGCATAAACACATGCAACAGCACTCGGGGCTCTTTTTACCACATTCCTGATTTTGTTCTTGCAGCATTAATATTCAGAAAACAGCAACAACAAAATGTTAGAAAACCTCCCAGTCAACGGTCAGAACATCAGCATCAGAGAACTCCAAACCATGTGGCAAAATGTCTTGGGGATAACAAAATCATCCCAAAAAGCAGACTCCAAGGTCCAAAGTATCCCAACTCTTGTCCCCAAAAGCAGGTGCTACCATTCTGTGGTATGCAATATGATATTTATATCCATGATTAAAGCTGTTTCCTCCTGATTTCACACCGGGGAGGGTTTGGTTGTGCCCACGCTGATGCCTCAAATGAAATTCCTGGAGTTCCTGGGGAAGCAGGTTAAGTTTTCCCAATAAATCCAGAATGGGAACCAAGCTGGCACAGCCCTGTCAGCATCACCCATTTGTGGGGACACCAAGAAGCCTCATTCCCTCTAAAAGCCCTACAGACATTCCCAAGGGATTGGGAAGCGTTACCTCCCTTCTCTTCTGCAAAAACCACTCGTGATCAAACCAGTGTCCAAAATGTGCCCGGGGTGAAATACAAATTCTTAAGGCAAGAAAATAAATTTAAAACTGAGAATCAAAAACCTCCAAGCAAAGTAAATAAATGGAGAAAAAAACCGCAGGCAGAGAATTGCTACAAACTGAAAGAGAGGAGGTTGGGATGGGATATTGGGAAGGAATTGTTCCCTGGGAAGGTGGGGTGGGGAGGGGCTGGGCTGGAATTCCCAGAGAAGCTGTGGTTGCCCCTGGATCCCTGGAAGTGTCCAAGGCCAGGTTGAACGGGGCTTAATTACACCCCAATTCTCATTTATGCTGTAGCTTCTCACTCTAATGACTGGGGGGTTTTGGTGGAGGTTGTTTTTTATCCCCTGTGGTCTCCACTGTCAGAAACTCACTCTGTTTGTCTTCCCTAATGTTCCTCTGATTCCAAGTTATCCAAACTCCCATTCCTTCATTAAACTGACTCCTTCTACTGGTGTTGTCCACGCTGCCTGTGGATTATAATTAACCCCAGTTTTAAAGGGAAATAGAAGTGCCATGGAATGGAAATCAGAGGCTGTAGCTCCGCAGACTCTCACTGCTCACTGCGAACCCAAGCAGAAGGCAATCCTATGGCTGGTGGCTCCTGTTCGTCCCTGTAACAGATCCTTACGTTTTGCACCAAAAAAAGACCTCTTCTCACACCCCAAGCTGCTAAACCTGGCTATCGCAGCTGGCTCTGAAGGAACTGCTGCTGGAAAAATGAAGGAAATCACTTTTTTGCAAACAAATGGGGAAATCTGGAGCTTTTCTGTGGAAAAAAAAAAAAAATCTGTAAAAAAAAAAACTTTCCCAAATCCAAAAATGTCAGCTCCCACACGTGTACAGACATCCAGGTTCAGTCTGATCACCTGCACATCTTGTTTTCCAAGGGGAATTTAGCAGGAATTTAGCAGTTTCAAGGGAAAGAGGCAACCACGTAAGTAAAAAGCAATAGGGCGTTTCACCACCTCTATTTACAACATCAACTTTATTACAAATATAAAGGGGCAAAGCCTAGAAAACCTCATTTCACATCTCTGTTGCTCTTTAAAATCAGTTGGCAGGTGGGAGGCTGATCCAGGTCGGTTCAACCTCAGGCCTTTGGTATTTGCAGGCCTGGAGTTACTCGGATTTTTCCAGGTTGCAGGTGCCAGGGAAGCAGCAGTGTGGTCCTACCCGTGCCCCTGAGCACCCCAAAAGGCTCAGATCCGCCTGGACCCAGGCCATCCATGAAGGAAACAACCCGTGATCCGCAGCCATGGGATATGCATTCAGGAAACAGAAACTAAAACAGCCAAAAGGGCTAAACATTTGACAAGGTTAAAGCTGTTCCTCTGCAGGATGAGAAGTGGTTGTTTTCTTCTCTTTACCTGCATCGTTATGAATCAAAATTAAAGGTCTGGGGGGAAAAAACAGGGCAAGGTCCCTTTATTTGCATTTTGTTCTTCCTTTAAGCAGTTGCTGGTGCTTTCTGCCAGAAGGAGACACACAACACGAGGCAGAGCAGAGGTCGTCTCCAGAATAATTCCCAGCAATTTGTGCATGGTCAGTAAACTCTGCCACGGTGCTGCTGCATCATGAGGGATGCACACCCTAAAGGCTGAAATACCTTCAAACAGCAATCCAGAGTGTTTCTGTCCATCATATTTGGAAAAACCCCTGAATTCTTGGAGCACAATCTGAATTTTAGGAGCGCTACTCCAGGCAGATGCTCGTTTTGGCAGCAGCAGATGCTCCCTTGCTGTGTGTGACTACTGCTTTACACGGGCTTGTAAGCCTGAGTGTAACTGTGAGGCAGCTCAGAGAGAGGGCAAAGAGTCACCCAGCAGCACAATGGCAAAGAATTTAACTCTTTGGGTTTTTTTTTAAAATAAAACCTTGAATAAAATACTTCTTCATCCAGAGAATCTGAGAGAACACTGGGAACGGGGTGCAGCCATCACTGGGAGGGAGGGAGAAGTGTAAAAAGGGAAATAACAGTAAAACCAGATCACTTTAACAGGGAGGAAACAAAATGCACCATAAACCCTAAAGGGCTTCACCCTGCTCCCCACCAGAAAGGAAGAAGCTGCTCGACGATGTTTAATGGGCCACGTTTGGGATTTTGGCTTCGGGATTTTTTTCCTGCCACGAAGCCTCCCCTCCACAGTGAATTATTTGGGAGATCTTTTCCTTCTTGAAGCCCAGCTTAACTGAACCTTTGTGGAAAACCTGGCTGGGGCATCCAACCCCGGCTCCTAAGGAAACCCTGGCAGGAGGAGCAGACTGGGGCTCCATGGGGAAAGAGGAGCGCTGGGAAGAGCCCGAGACACGCAGGGACAGCATCTGCCACAAGAGCTGCCACGCAGAGGCCAGCAAGGGTTACAGACTGCTGGCACCAGGGCATTCTCCCTGCCTTTCCTCCAGGAATAGCCAGGAACGCCAAGCCCAGTGCTGGGACACCTCTGCAGTGGCAGGCTGCGGGGTCAGGGATATTTCTGGGCTGAGGAGTCACGTGGGGAGGAACAAGAGGGGACTCGAGAAGGAACTCGGCACCGAGCTGGCAAACAGCTGGGTTGGAAAATAACTCCTTGCCTGGCAATTAAGAGACGATTTCCACTGCAAACACACAGGACATCGGGTTAATAGATTTCTTTAAAGGAAAAGCTGTTTTGGCTATCAAAACACTACAAGTGAGGAACAGCTGTTTTGTCAGCGAGGACAGATTGCACGGGAGGCTCAAATATCAAACCACAAATTAAGGCAGCATTTATTTCTCTTCTATTTACATTTTCCATAAAAGTAAGCGAAGTTACACACGGGGAGAACGCAGCATTCCATGGAGAACATCCCACAATCCCAATCCCAACCTGCTCTGGTTCTTTAACTACCTGCAATGTTATTAATACTCCACATTTTCGAGTCGTACCACTGCATTTCATTCCCCAAAAAAACCCCTTCTCATTTAATTACTTAGCAATCAAAAGCAAACTGGATACACTACTCACCATCCATGAACTCCGTACACAATGAGATCCTGTTTTCTACAAAAAAAGCACCATAAAATCCTATGATATACGAGGAGTCACACTGGGAAAAGAAAGGAGAAAAAGCACGAGGCTGTTTTAATACCTGCTGTAAGAAAATTGAAGCAAGAATAATTCAAATGGTAAAAGCCACATACCTTATAAAGAATTTCTAACTCTGACATTATCTGCTTCTGGAGTTCCAGGGTTATGTCTAAGGGTATGACCTGAAACACAGAGACACCATCAGAGGTCATGTAAAAGGCAAGTGAATTCCTCAAAATAAAAAACCTGAAGATCCACGGACTAAGAATCCTTGTGGGATAACAAGAAAGAGAGGAATAGGTGGAAAGGATATTTTAACAGGAAGGAAATGGAAATGAAAGGATTGACTGATAGTCTTGGGATAGTTTGGGTTGGAGGGAACTTAAAGCCCATCCAGTCCCACCCCTGCCAGGGCAGGGACACCTTCCACTGTTCCAGGCTACTCTAAGCCCCATCCAGCCTGGCCTTGGACATTCCAGGGATCCAGGGGCAGCCACAGCTTCTCTGGGAATTCCAGCCCAGCCCCTCACGCTCTCCCAGGGAACAATTCCTTCCCAATATCCCATCCATCCCTGCCCTCTGGCAGTGAGAAGCCATTCCCTGTGTCCTGTCCCTCCAGCCCTTGTCCCCAGTCCCTCTCCAGCTCTCCTGGAGCCCCTTTAGGCCCTGCAAGGGGCTCTGAGCTCTCCCTGGAGCCTCCCCTTCTCCAGGTGAACATTCCCAGCTCTCCCAGCCTGGCTCCAGAGCAGAGGGGCTCCAGCCCTTGGAAAACACCTCCAAAACACCGACCTGGAGCAGCTCCAACCAGTCCCTCACCGCCGAGTTACTCCACTGCCTCCTCCATCCCTGCCCTCACTTCTCATCATTCCAACTCCTCAGCAGGACCAGAGCACTAGGGGCTGCAGCCAAAGTGGGCTGCACATCCTGGAGTTATAAATTTTCAGGATTTTCAGGACAGACCCTCTTAACAAGGCCCTGAAAATCGAATTTACCACGGAGTTCTTTGCCACGATTCCTTGAAGACTTGAAAACTCGGTCATTAAGCTCTGCTTTATAAACCAAACCGGACTCAGTGCTTTGAGCCAGCTCAGTCTGCCCCCCCCCAGCACCTCCCAGTTTCATACTTTAAGCTAAAGGGAAGCAAAATTTAGTCAGTGTGCAGAATAAGCAGAATAAACATTACAGAAATTGTGCTGACGGAACAGAACACAGGCAGCCCATTTCCAAACACAGCACCAGAATCTGTCTCCAAGAAAAGCCAATAACCTGCCCCTTCCCAGAGTTTGCTTTGGGGTTATTTATAAAAGCTGTCACTAAACTAAATTGTAAGTGCAGTACAGGGCTGCCAGGAAACGTTTAACACACTTGTCCAGATCAATAATCATTTGCCAACAATATTCACTTACATTTTTTCCAGTGTGAAAAACTTAGAAATTCATCTGCTGGGATCCCACCAGTTGTGTTCACTGAGTATCACCAGAATTCCATCTTGTCAGTGGTGTAAAATGAACATTTTATCTCACTCGGTTCTAATCCCAGTGAGGAATTTCCCTGCAAATGCTTCACTGAGCCCAGGATCAAAAATATCCCTGACATCCCAACAGCCAGGCCTGGAACGTGGAAGGGTCTGCGGCTCATTTGCATTAACCCTAATTACAAACAGCCCCCAACACTGAGGATACCCTGGCAAAGCACAGCTTATTTCATTCCCCGTGGTCAGGACCTGTAAGGGTCCTGGGACAAGGGAAGGGCACAGACGGAGCAATTACAAGCTTGTTTCATCCCAAAATTAATTAGGAGAGATCAGCCTCACTTGCTTTGCAGAATTATTTCACTGTTTTCTTCCACCTGCAAAAGTGTGGCTTGTGTGGCCTCACCTGATGTCAAGGCTGGAGGAACCTTATTTATTTACAGCACAGAAAGAGGAAAAAAATATTTATATCCCAGCTTAACCTGCATTTATCATCTCCTTTTGTATGAAATTTCCAAGCCTGGTTTGTATAAGTAAAAAAAAAACCTTTCAGGGATTCATGAGGTGATAGTTTCCAGCATGGGCTGGAACTGTGATAAAGCAAAAAATGAACCCAAAAAATCTCCTCAGAGTCACTGCTACTGAGGATGAAGCTGTGAATAAAGATTTGGATGCAACATCCTGAAATCCTGGAATGGCCTGGGTTGGAAAGGACCTTAAAGGGATCTCATTCTACCTCCCACTATCCCAAGGTGCTCCGAGCCCTGTCCAGCCTGGCCTTGGACACTTCCAGGGATCCAGGGGCAGCCACAAGCTCCCTGTAACACAGGTGAGACAGTGAGATGTAACACTGAATAATTGGGTTTTTTTCCAGAGCAGCACCTTTGGAAAGAACTTTGTTATCACTGTTATTTCCCTGCAATCACCTGAGCCTGCCCAGGGTGCTGGAGGCTCAGGGGTGTGGGTGGACAGGATGGATCCAGTGTCAAAACTGGCTGAAATGGTTGAGCTGGGGAAAGATATTGGACCAAAAGGCTGTTTTAAAAACATTTAAATGACAAGGAGATGCTCTGGGATTCAGCAAGGTGCTCCAAGCAATCTTCCCGATCAAGCTCCATCTTCCTAATGAAGTTTTTGCCCAAAAGACAGCGATTTTGGAATCACACTCAGGCACAGGTGAACCCCAGCACTTCCAGGGAAAAGGGTTAACTTTGGAGAGAGGAATCCACCTGAGCCCGTCCCCTCTGCCCCCCACCACCCCTCCAGGACAAACAAGGCTGAGTTGTCAAGTGAAATCCAAGCAGTCAAGTGACTGAATTATAATTTACTCCGTGCTCAATTTAAATCAGTGCGAGGCTATTAAAATATCCAGCATAAATACAGCAATTCATCACAGGCTGTCATGGATGACTCCATCCATTTGCTGCACTGGCACTCGCCCCACTAAAGGGAGCCGGAGCAGAATCACAGGTCAAAGCCAGCTGCTATCCTGCTTTAATGCCCCGCTTTAATCCGGGCTGACGTGATTGTCTGCTGCAGTATGCACAACTCTCAGCAACTCTGGGGGTATCACAGGCAGCACACAAATGATTCATCAAATATTCCATTGAAATGCCGGCTAAAAGCAGGGGGAGAATGGCAAGAAGCCTGTGCAGGCTCTCAGTTTTCACTTGGATTCTTCCCCTGGAAAGAGGAAAAAGTTCCTTGGGAAAAGGGCGTTAAATCCTCTGCAGGTAAAGGTTGTATAAAATATGTCATTTGGTGCATCACTGAGGGATTATGTTATGGATTTTTAGCATTGGGTTGTTTTGCTGATGGATTTTCAAGATTATTTACCAGCTGAAAGTAGTTTAGTCAACAGGTTTTTGGTTATCTTGTGCAACTAAATCTGTGTATTATCATTAAAAAAAGCCCCAAAATGCAGAACTCTGCTTTCCCAGATCCCTCCCCTACAGCCTGATAATCCTGTGTCAAAACATTGGATCTGTGTGATGATCATGCCAAGAGGTTGGCATTGAAATCCTCTTTAATTGCTGCTTATGTCAAGATAAAGGGAATTTAATTAATTACTCTTTATTACCATATAAAATCATAATTGTATATAATTATATATAATATATATTCTATAGAATATATCATATAAAAGTATATTATATAGACATGTTCTTTTCTAGATTTCCTATCTATTTTTATAGAAATATTTAATTATTTAAGTACTATTTTGGATAGCAGTTCCACAATCGCCACCAGAGCAGCTCTCCCGACCTCCAGCTCGTCAGCACCTTATTTTTAACCACGATAACACACACTTTGATTTAATATCTCTCTGAAATCACACGAAATAAACTAAAACTGAGAGTGGCAGGCCCAGCTCGAGCAGAACCTGCCAGAGATCCCATTTCCCAAATCTCCAGGATGCTCATTATCCACCAGGACTCCCCAAACCCGCGGACTCCGAGGGAAAAAGGAGGTGAAATTGCTGGGAAAAGGGTTTTGCCACGGGGAGGTGATTTCAATTAACCTTGCAAAGGGTGAACTCGTCCCTCCTGCCTGAATTCCCAGAATTTCCTGGTGCTCCAGCTCCTCTCCAGGCAGGTTCTGAGGGCACCACCAGCCCCAGACATGGATGGAGCCTGGAAAAGCCCATTTGAGGAGGCAGTGGAGCCTTTTCAGATCCAGACTGCAAGTTTTAATTATTAAAAAATAATATTTATGACATTTTCTGTCCTTTTGTGCCTATCACAACTCGGAGAACTCCCTAACCACTCCTGACGGGTTTAGAGAGGTTGGATACTGCTTAAAAAGCTTTTCAAAATCACTTTTTCCAAAACTTTTTCAACCTTCTATAACTAGAAGTTATTAAGATGTTATTTCTGTGTTTTCTACAGGTAAAGACCCATTTCAAATCCAGCAGGAAGAATTTGCTTCCCTGCAACTCACGGGAAAATCAAAAGCCTTTTTTTTTTTCTGGGATGAAGGGATTTCTGTGATCCTCAGGAAAAGCCAGAACCTGGGCAGAAGCTCATTTTAATAAATTCTACATGGGCTGAAACCACAACCTGAGCCTAAATCTGAAGCCAAGCCCCACCAGTTCTGCCCAATAAATAGAAATACTTCATTTAAATCTTGTACAACCTTTTATCTTGAAATTCCGTTTCACTCCAATCCTGCTTTAAGCACTCAGCTCCCGCCATTCCTCCTCTCCCCTCCTCTCCCATTCCTTCGCTTTCCCTCAGTTATCCCAGAATTTAAGGATTAGAGGATGGGAAAACAAATAAAACCCCATTTCCCAGATTTTTAAGCAATTACTCCATAAGCAGTATTTTAAAACATGCCTTTTGGGAGACCACCAACCATTAATTGGAATTGCACGAATGCAACGATTTCTTTTTCCAAATCTCCGCTGCTCCGAGTTTCAACCCAATTGTCAAATTGAAAAAAATCTGATCTATGGAAAAATTACATTTTTGGGGATTATTTTTGTGCAGATGAACTGTAATGATAATTTCATTTACAAGCGTAATTTAATTAACAAATGACATCCGAGAGCTGCCACGCTGTTGCTGTGATTTTATCCCTGTTTAAACTGAATTTCAGTGAAAACTGGGATTTATCTGACCATAAAATGCTGCAGTCTCCAGGTTTAATCCGAACAAGGAGCCCAACTGCACTTGGAAACATCCACGGAGATACCAAGATGTGGGATTTTCAGGCAATTCCCCATGGGAAAACCCTGGATTTTGGGAAGCTGTGCTCATGGGGAATGACTACATTTACAGGCTGAGGCTTTCCTGCATAAATTAATGCAATAAACCAAACTGAGATCCAAAAATCAGAGGGAAGGGAAGGAAAGCAAGGTCAGGAAAAACTGGAAAGAAATAAAATGTCTGGAATCTCTTACCTTCACTGCCAGGATTTTTCCACTACGGACATGGTATGCCCTGTGTGAGGAAAAAATTCAGTAGTTTGAGATCATATAAAATTCCCTCCGTAAGGATGTGCAATACAAATACACTCATTTCACAGGAAAGTGACTTTTAGCTCATAGATTTTATGCAAAGCCAATTTTATCCAGCATTTCTAAAGGAGAACTGAGGAAAATAAGGGATCAAAAATATATTTACAAGGGAACAAATTAACAGGGTTTGTATCTTTATTTTTGATATAAAATATAGACATTGAAGGCTTTGATATAGCAGAAAAACAAACTTAGAAACAGGAATTTAAGAGAATAATTTAGGTTGGAAAACACCTCCAAGATCACTGAGTCCAACCTTAAATCTGAGTCCAACTCTGAATTTATCCACTCTCCCATTTTCCTGCAATGGAGTTAATTAAGATATAACCATTAGTCAGAATTTTCATGGAAAATCAGGATTATCCCACCAATCTGCCAGTCCTGTGGGTATTTTCAGAGACAAGCAGCTACACCAGTTAAATTGAATTAAAACAGATTATGGCCAATTCTTTCTCATAACTTAAGGACCCAGAGAAAATATCAGCAAAATAAAATTTCTGCATTTATTTTAAGATTAGTGAGTGCACATAAAGATAGAAAGAATTTCTGTTGATGTTCACAGGCACCCAAAATAATTTTCCAGGGTATTTCAACAGCAGTTTGTCTTAATTTCTGAGGAGAAACACCCATAATTGGCTATTTAACAAAGACTTGAATATTGCTAACCATGAACACGTGAGAAAATAAAGGTAGGTAAAAAAAAAAAATCTCCTCAAAATCCAGTGTAATTTTGCATAAAAACAAAACCATTAAAGGTTTTCCTCTTCACTGGTTTTACTGTCTCACCCTGATTTATGGCAGTAGGCACAGCAATGCCAGAGATGTGGCACTAACTTTAAAGAATTATAATATTTTACCACTCTGTACCTCTAGCAATTATTACTGAAGAAGAAAAGCTTTAATAGTTGGGTTTTTTGCATGTAAAATCACCCACAGACAGGGTGAAACCGTCGTTTAATCTTATTTATAACCCTGAGCGCTCCCCTAATTTCTGGTAATGGCTTGGAAGTTCCTAAAAACTTCACCTTAATTGAATAACTCTTGGATGAGCATTTCTGTAGCTGAGTGGCATCGGCTTTTAGGGGAAAAAAAAAAAGAGTTTAAGACGGAGAGGGGAAAAAAATCAGTGTAGAAAATGAGATCATCCATGGGAGCTTTGACAGAGCAGGAGCTGAATCCACGAATCCATGAACTCTGCTGTAACCGGGGGTGAATCAGCAGTGGCAAAACACCCTGGGCTCAAGATGAGCAGGAATGATAAGGGATGAAGAGGTTGCGAAAAGATGCTCAACGTCTGTTGGCTTAATAGGGACCTCACTGGACAGTTTAATTAGCTCGTCAGGAAAGCTGATCCTTTTTCCATCGGAGAGATCTCCTGTTTCCGAGCGAATTAAAAGGGAAGACTTGATTATTTAATTATGATGCACGCTAATTCATCCGTGGAAGTTTGGGTTCAATTTCCAGCAGAGGGCAGATACCTGGTTTGGTTTACAGAGCACTGACAGCACCAATTTAACATTTAATTATCGCTGGGAATTGGATCACAAAGGAGCAGGAGCCCGTGGGCCGGCGTGGCCGGGGCCTTTGGGATGCCAGGCTGCCCAGCAGGACGGGAATTTGTTTACTCCAGGCTGATCCAGCATCTCAATTGTCCTGCCCTTGCCCAGCACAATAACTGTAAAGTGATTAATGAAGTTTGAATGGGAGCTTTGGTTACACCAAAAGACAACCCTACACCTCTGTGGTGTTTTAATTAACAGCTAACACTTCAAATTAGGCTGGAGTTGCTGCAGTAATTACCCCTTCTGATGAGTGTGGAGGGAAAAAGGGTTTTCCTGGATGTTGTGCGGGACTGGAAGGTAGAACGGATCATGTTGGTTACAGTCAGCACCACTACAGCCTGAATTTAATACCTTCATGCAGCTTCTGAGGGATGGACTAAAACAATCCCACGAGATAACGAGCACAGCACGAGGAAAACCAGACTTTTAGTAAATCCATCGATGTCTATGAGGAGATTAAACCGATGTTCCCACTCAAAGTCTCATCTCAAGGGTCATCTCCCAGATTTCGGTGCCACCTCCAAAAGTGAAGCAACCAAACCCATCGCTGTAGAACCAGCCAGAGGAAAGGAGCAAAATTCCAAAGGTTCCTCATCAACTTGGCACACTTCAGGGAACGCACTTAAAATCTTCCAGGATGGCAGGAAAATTCCTAAGAACAGCTAAAAACAACAGCCCCCCATTGCCAGGGATGGGTTTGAGCGGTGCCCAGCAGTGAGGAGAAGGGGATGCTAAACACCACGGTGGGTTTTGGGGGAGTCTCCCTCCCCCCTCCTGGCACAGGAGATGGAGGCAAACACAGAATCCTGGAACGGTTTGGGTGGGAAGGGACCTTAAAGCCCATCCCATTCCACCCCTGCCATGGGCAGGGACACCTTCCACTACCCCAGGGGACTCCAAGCCCTGGCCTGGGACACTTGCAGGGACCATCTCCTGGGGGGAAGTTCTCCCAGTGACACACAGGTGGGCTTGACACCATCACACGTTGTCCAAGGAAAGGACAGGCTCCAACGCTGCCTGGCTGGAACTTTCCCGCCGGGGAACAGAAATTTCAGTCTCTCCCTCCACATTCCCACCAGAATTCATTATTCCAAGCCCCTGCATCCATTACAGTGAACAGCTCCTAAGCAAGACTGGCACAGCTGTGTCAAATATTTCAATACCCTTGGCTACAAACCACATCCCCAGACATTTAAAGCCCTGAAGGGCCCCACACGAGCCAAGTCCTTCGGCAGAACTTTGTCTCCTCCACTCTGGAAAAGCAGAGCGTCCCTCAGGGAGGGCTGCAGAGGTGGTGTGGCCAAAAACTGGGTTATTTTGGGGAATAAATAAGAGAGATGCTGTGGGAGCAAGCACTGTGCTTGAACAAAGCCCTCCAGCTAAGCCAGAAAAACTTGTGATGGACTGCGGAGAGCGCATCCCTCGTGTCCCAGAAAATACAAATCAATACCATGGAAAACTAGAATAGGGCTTTGGGGGATCTGCCAATCCTCAGCATCTCCCCCCCCCACCCCGTGCAGGAGATGTGTTCCTACAGGAAAGCAAATTAAGAACTGGAAGCATCAGAAGCAGCTGGTTTGTGTTTTAAGGAGAATAGGGGAACTGAAATCCACATTACCTGCTTTGTTGTTCCTGAGGTAAAGAAAGCCAGGGAGAAATGTCAGTGCTTTGGGCTCTTCATGGAATAAACCCCGGCCCATCCTAATATTTAATGCTAAAATCTTTGTACCCTGAATATGATGAGTTTCTACTCGACACAGAAGTAAAGCAAACTCAACTTAAGAGAAAATGCACCAGAATCTAAATAAATAGCTAATTAATTCTTAATAAATAGCTTAGATGGCAAACAAACCACTTCTCTCAGGCCGACAATTTTACATCCTCCCTGCGAGGAATTTTGCCGAAAGCACAGTGGGAGCTGCAGGATGCTGTGGCTGTGGGGGAATTCCTTCCAGGACAAGCAAAGAACCAACTACAAAGTTGCAACATGCAGGCAACTCAGGGGAAACACCAATTTTCAATTCGTTTTCTACTTTTTAATTGCAAACCCTTTGTCCACGTGTGAGTGACTCAACAATGGTCACATCACGAGCAGGGGCTGAGTTTGCAAAGATCCCCGAGCTTCTTCCAGCAGCTTTTCCCATCAAACACAACAACTTTTCACTACAAACGGAGTTTGGTATTATATTAAATCTCAAAATGAACACAGTCTGCCTAGAAGCCAAAATTCATTAAAATTATCCTCTCATGCTCAGAACAGCACCGAAGGAGCCTGGAGCAGCACAGGATCTGCTTCCCATCTGCTCCCTCTGGCCACCAGGATACATCCTTTCATTTTTCCTCACAACAGCCACGGAAACAATTTCTAATCAATAAGATATTCCTTGGCAAGCCTAAATGATTCAAGGGAAAGCCATGACCTGTCTGCTGTGCCAATGAGTCAGTCCCTTCCCTTTCCAGAAATATAACCAACGTCAGCAAATATGACAAAATGATGAACTGACAGACGGAGACAGCAGCGATGGGGCTGCAGGATCCAGGGATGCAACGCTCCCCTCCAGCCCAGGGACACCTAAGGCTGGTGCCACGAGGGGCTTGGGACAAGGGATGGAGGCACAGGACACAGGGAACGGCTTCCCAGGTGGGATATGGGGAGAAATTCCTCCCCAGGATGGAGATTCCCTGCCCCTCCCGTGCCGTCCCAGGGCTGCAGCACTGGAGCTCCTCCTTTCTTGCCAAGAGCTTTCTCCTGAGGTCCATCTGAACTTCCTGAGGTGGCAACCTCAGGCTGCAGAGTAAAACTAGAAGTGAATAGTTTCACGATGACGCGTTTCCTCCTGCTTCTCACCTTGGGATGAATTTGTTACCCACACTTGTTAAAAACAGCAAGGCATCATTTCCCTCCAAAAGGTTGGAAAATATTGTCCCGTTTCCCTGCAGTTTACTCCTGGCTCTGCAGAGAGGAGCTGCAGGGGAAGCTCTCTGCACCCACTCACCCACACACCACCACGCACCAAAGGTCTCTGGGGCCACGGCAGAGTATTTCCAAACAGAAATAAGAGTTTTAAGCTTCTTATTTGAGCTCAAAAGTGGCCAGAAAAAGCTGTGCTTGTAGCGGGCAGCACCTTCAGACGTGAGGGCACAGAATGAGTCAAACCGGACATTTATGAGAAATAACCAAGAGCAAAAAGCTGTGTCGGTGCCGTGCACAGGGAACTCAGCCCTGCAGCACAACGTGCCAGCCACCAGCTGCAAACTCCACACAGCAAATCACCCACACACTTGCTTCACTGGTCATTTTCTCCTTTTCTCCCCCTTTTTTGCCTGGTAGTGCCACTGTCTGTCGTGCTCGTGGTGAGACCGTGGCAGAGCAGCGACAGGAGCGTCACGTACTCCGATGGCCATCTAAAGAAAGAGATTCAAATTGTTTCTAGGAAATAACCACTTTGCCAGTTGCTGCCTCCTGCAATAGCAAACACATTAGCCTGACTCTGTGGCTGTTAAACCAGGGAAGCCAAAGTGCACAGCAGTTGGAAAAAGGAGCTTTTATGGGGCTGTGCTGGTTCACAGCACAACCTCCCCTCCCTCTGAAATGCCACTGCAGATGCCTGAGCGCTGATTGCAAAATGATTTGCTGGGGAAGTAGCAAACAAACAGCAAATAGTGGTGTCTGAATGCTAAAACTTCTGACAAAGAGCACAGCTGGCACCAGAGGCTGCGTACAAGAAACGCTGAGCAGCAACGTCTCACTTAACCCAGCTCGGTGCTGGAATCCAAGCACAGGGAATGATGATCCCTCACCTCTTTGTGCTGGAACCTGCCCCTCTTTCCATCTGTTACCACTTAAACGAGTCTTCCTTCTCTCCTGCAGCCAAACACTCAGGGTTAACCTTTGGAAATGGGATACCCAGCCTTTCTCCTTGTACCCATCCCACTGCCAGTCAGTCCCCATTCCTGAAAGAGACCTGGAAAGGCTGGAATAAGGATGGAGCTCGATCAGAGCGTGGCACCACCAGCACCTACACCAGGTCACCCAGGACCACCCAGAGCAGCTCCAGACACAGGAATGGATTCACTTGCTGGATTTAAACTGGTGTAAGGATAAAAGGCAGCAGAGCAGCCGTGAGCTCCGACTGACACGATGTTATCCCACACAGAAAGCCTGGAGTCAATCCATCACAATTTTAGGAAAGAAATATGAAGCAACAGAGTGTGAGCCAAAAAGTACATCACATGCTTTGGCGACAGGAATTAAGATGCCAACACAAGGGGTGTTCCCCTGGAGAAGGGAAGGCTCCAGGGAGAGCTCAGAGCCCCTTCCAGAGCCTAAAGGGGCTCCAGGAGAGCTGGAGAGGGACTGAGGACAAGGGATGGAGGGACAGGACACAGGGAATGGCTTCCCACTGCCAGAGGGCAGGGAGAGATGGGATATTGGGAACGAATTCCCCCCTGTGAGGGTGGGGAGGCCCTGAGCTCTCACCCCAGCTCGCTCACTGCTAACAAGCACAAACTCCCATTTTCTGGATTGCCACTCGCTTCATCTTCCCAGCTATGGACATCCAACACAAACAAAACAACTTTAATTTAAGAATCATCCAGTTTCTAATTAAACAGCCATAGGCAGCTGGCTGGATACATTTTAATCAGTTTCAATAACGTATTGATTGGATACTGAAGCTTAAAAATTAAAAGTAAAAAGATGACCGGGGAATTGTCCCATCTCAGCCCAACAGTAGAACCCTCTGTAAATAACTCCTCTTTTAACCATCAGCTAAATGAACACTTCAATACTGCACTACAAAGTCTTCTGCAAAATTACTTTAACTAACAAGCAGAAATTTATCAGCTTCAGCCAAAATCAATGCTGAAATCAATTTGAACACTGGTTGTGTCTAAAGGGGCTCATTGGCAATTTAGGGAAATTACACCATGTAAATGCCTGTGCTTTAATTGAACAGTTTCATCAACTAGGCTGTGATTGCTGTCCATTCATTTATTTACTTTCACTGCAGCTCCCATTCTGCAGAGGAATGGGTTTTGTCAGACTTGAAGGAGGTACTTTATCTTCATTTTATGCACTTTCGTGCATAACAGATTTTATGGGGCGGGCGAGCGCCAGCCGGGGTCACAGGGAGCGAGTGACCAGCAAGCACTGGTCAGTCTTGTTTAAACCACACTGGTAACAGATGACATCCAGTGGGGCACTCTAACTCACTCAGGTATTGCTGTTCCAATGCTTTCTGTGGCACTAAAAATAAACCCAAACAAGAGAAACAGAAAATGAATGCAGTCCAGGAAAGGGAATAAAGGGAAATGCCTCCACAGCTGCACCACAGGAATTAAGGGAGATGCAATTTTAAGACTTCAAAGGGTCAAAGATGTGTTTTAATGCCAAACAAGCCACTGAACCTGCCTGTGCTTCCTGCCCTGAGCACCCGGCTGGGACAAGCACTGTGGAGAACAGGTTGTGAGAACCTTCCCCAGGAACCCCCCACCGGGTCAGCTCCAGGCTGGGAACCTGCAGCTCCATTCCTGCTTCTGTCACTGCTGTGCTGCCTTGGGAAAGTGACTTCATCTCTGCCTCCACTTACCCTCTGCCAAAGGGCCAAAATAATCTGTGAATTAAAGTACTTTAAAAAGAGGCAGACAATAGTTCTTGTGTTACACACGTGTTGGAGAAGGGAAGGATCCAGGAAGACCTTGGAGCACCTTCCAGGGCCTAAAGGGGCTCCAGGAGAGCTGGAGAGGGACTGGGGACAAGGGATGGAGGGACAGGACACAGGGAACGGCTTCCCACTGCCAGAGGGCAGGGATGGATGGGATATTGGGAAGGAATTGTTCCCTGGGAGGGAGGGGAGGCCCTGGTTCCCAGGTTCCTGGGAAGGAATTGTTCCCTGGGAGGGAGGGTGCCCAGAGAAGCTGTGGCTGCCCCTGGATCCCTGGAAGTGTCCAAGGCCAGGCTGGACAGGGCTTGGAGCACCCTGGGATAGTGGAAGGTGTCCCTGCCCATGGCAGGAGATGGAATGGGATGAGCTTTAAGTTCCCTTCCAACCCAAACCATCCCAGGATCCTGTGATATCCATATGGAAAGCCAGCAACAAATGACCAGAGGAGAGGAACAGCTCTGCTAAGATTTGGGCTGGATTCCAACAGCATCTGAGGTGCTTTAAAGAACAAACTGGGACTACAGAGCCCCTTCCTGCCAGCACCCCTATCCTGCACCAGAGCTGTGGGATAGGCCAGGAGAAGCCAACCCTGCTCAGCCAAAGCTCCTCGAGGCAACAACAAAACTCCAGCTACTCCATCACCATCCCAGCAAACGGAGCTGCATCCCTTCCACCTCCCTTCCCCACAAACTCAGCTAAACCTCTTCCAGCTTCCCTGCTCCAGGGCTGCCAGTGCTTCCCCAGCAGTGCCAGAGGATCCTCAGCTCTCCCCCAGGGCACAGACCCCAGGCTGTGGAGCACACGCAGCCCCGGCCCAGCTGTCTCCCGCACTCGCTGTTTAATGTGCTAATGGGGCACCCCAAGGCTGGCCGAGATAGGGAATGAAGGGATGGGCAGATGCTGGAATGTTCAACCAAACTGCAGAATTGCTCAAGGAAATTGCTCAAACAAATTAAGCTTCCTCATTTATCCCTGTTTTCCAGGCTATCCAATTCTTCGGGGCGGGACATCATCCACAGCCACTTCTCTCCCAATTACTCAACTTAAAAGTGAAGCCTTCTGCTTTCACAGCGTTTTGCTAAGATGGGAACTGATGTTCCCATTCCTTCCCTCTCTCCCAGATCCTGGTAACTCCCAAATTAATTAGGGCATCATTGGGGCTTTATGTTTATTTTGGTGTACGGAGCTTTACGCTCCTGCTGCTGGAGACTCCAACAGAACGCGCGGAGTTACAAACACAACTCACGCTGTAGAATAAATCCCAGGAGGCTGTGCCATGCCCTAAACAGAGCTCCTGGAACAACTCACTCCTCCTTTCTCCTTGCAAAACAAAAACTAGACAACGCGAAATAAGAATAAAACATTCATTTTGCTTCTCTATACAGGAAATAGCGATGCTTTAGACACATCACATGAGAAAGACCTGACAGAGGAATTATTTCCCAGAGATAAACACCCCCACTTTGTAATATTTAGGTTCCAAATCTACACAACTAAAGATCTGAGGTGTGAATAACTTAATGGAGCTGCTCCTGAGACTGGCTGGCAAAGCACATCCACACATTCCAAATAAAATCCTCAACCTAAGGAGAGATCTCCTCAGAGCAGCCTCTGCAGCCACTGATGGAGCCCAAAGATGCAGCACAAAGCTCATCCTTCCAACGCCTTTGGGACGGCCCAGTGAATGATTTGTTCCAAAAAAAGCAATTTAAGCAAATCCAGAGATGTCCTGCCACACAGATGTTTGGGAAGAGCTTAAATTGTGCATTCTCCACCCCACCAGCTTCCGTAAATGAGTCGGCAGCCGAGTTTCAAAAAATGCATAGAATTGGAGTTAGATACTCCACAGAGAGTGGAAATCAGAGTAAATGATACAACCTACCTACAGCACCTGGCAAACAGGAGAGGAGCACACTCAGGTGCTTTCAGTCTTTGTCACAGCAGATTTTATCCTTTTCTTGACAATCTTTACCCAAGACAGGGCACACTCTGCCCACTGAGCAGCAGTGGAAGAATCCCTGCCTTCTGATGGAATATTCCATAGACGTTTTGGGCTCGTTTTATATTTTCTCACGTATTTTTGAACATGCAAGCAACCAAAAAGCAAGGCTAATTAACTGGTTTTGCCATATCTAACACGAGAATTTTTATCGTTCCTTAATTAAGCAAACAGCGGATCAAAAGGTAGGGGGAGAATAGGATGTCAAAGAACTATAAAATCCCTTCTTTTCAGAACAGGAAAAACATTTAGATTCAGCAAGTTCTCCCTAGAAATATTGCTATAAAGTATTGATTTTTTACCAGACTCAATTGACTGAAAAGTTGTTTGTATAGCAATATTGGCCAAGCCAATATAGTGGAACAATTTTGCTACACACAGTAATCAAGTGTATTTCTAAAGTATAATTATACTGTCATAAAAATAAAGCTAAGATACCTCTTCTCCAAGCAATAAACCAGTTGCAGCTGTAAAGAACCCAAATAAATGAAATCCATTTTCTAACTAAACATAGTCTTCCAAAGAGAACAACCCCAGCTCCCCTCTCCCCCCACCTCCAGCCAGGGGGAGCAGGAAAAGTGATCAATACTTCAATCTCAATAAACTATTTCAATAGTGCTTCATTCCCATGGAAAAGAGAGGCTGGAAAATTTTTGCTCAGCGACCTGCGACGCGCTGTCTTGTTCCCCGAGTGCTGGGAATATATCATTGCCATAATGGATATGAGTTAGGATAAAGAGCTGGGAAGAGAGGGGAAATAAAAAAAAGAGATAAAGATAACAAAAAAAAAAAAAGAATAAAAAGGGCGTAGACAGGCTCGTTCTTCAGCTGCAGATCAATACCCACACGGCCTCTCCTCCCCGAGCCAGCAGCCCCACGCTGCAAGGGGGAAACAGCCCAACCTCTGCAATTAATTTTACTTGACAAATGTTCATTGATTTACTGGAATAAAATATCTGCGGGCTGCTGCCCGTGGCTGGGGCAATCCAGCTACCTGTGAGTGTTCCAGTTTGAATTCCTTATTCCCTGCTGGGGCGTGGATGCTCCGCTGGAGAGGGAGAACTGGGAATGTTTTGGGAAGCAGGGATTGCTCCAAGGTAGGGAGTTGTGCCACAGGGCTGGAGCCCCTCTGCTCTGGAGCCAGGCTGGGAGAGCTGGGAATGTTCACCTGGAGAAGGGAAGGATCCAGGGAGAGCTCAGAGCCCCTTGCAGGGCCTAAAGGGGCTCCAGGAGAGCTGGAGAGGGACTGGGGACAAGGGATGGAGGGACAGGACACAGGGAATGGCTTCCCACTGCCAGAGGGCAGGGATGGATGGGATATTGGGAAGGAATTGTTCCCTGGGAGGGACAGGATGCCCTGGCACAGGGTGCCCAGAGAAGCTGTGGCTGCCCCTGGATCCCTGGCAGTGTCCAAGGCCAGGCTGGACGGGGCTTGGAGCAGCCTGGGACAGTGGAAGGTGTCCCTGCCCATGGCAGGGGTGGAATGGGATGAGTTTTAGGGTCCCTCCCAACCCAAACCATTCCAGGATTGCATGAGAATGTGTAAAACACCCACACACAAAACCAGTGCCCATTCCCTGGAGCAGGCTGGAATGACTCCTGCACTGGGGAGAATTCTGAAGTCACTGCAGCTGCTGACTTTAAATAAGAACGGGATAAGAAGGAATATGAAAGACAGAAACACTTCCCTGACACAGGAGCGGGCTCCTGCCTTTGCAGGCAGGACTCTCCCTCTCCCAGAGGGCAGGGAAACGCCACAGTCACCCACTCCAGCCGTGGGATCACAGCACACCACCTTCAGAAACACAGGATGATGTCAAACACCGAACATTCAGCTTTACATCCCCCTTTATCCAAATTCCCTGTAAGAACCTTCTCTGCCTCTTCTTCTGACACCAACAAGTCACCGACTAAGCTTTAAAGCTTGACATTCTCTGTCATATCCATAATAAAATCAGAAAATAACACCATTTCCTCAAGTCCCTTGGTCTAGGAATATCCTTCTCCAAGAAAATATCCATGAGATTTCTCAACCACATCCCACCCCCAAGACCAACCTGATTTGAAGAGTCCATTCCAAGACTGCATTCCCTCCTTGGAGGCTTTGCAAGTCCATTTCCATTAAACCTTCTGCAAGGAGGAGTTGTTTTGCAATGCTGGCAGCCAATTAGAAACTAAACTAAATGCACCGTAGCTTTTAAAACATTTTAGGGGAAAAAAAAATGTTAATATCAAAGTTAAAATGTCTAAGGTATAAACAAAACCCTAATGGGATGCTGGGTTACTGTATATGGTAAATAGCTCTCTGGAGGAAACCTTTATTACTCCCTCAGGGCTTTCTTACAAAGTATGGATTTCTTAATTCCCAGTGGAATATTTTTCATACCCCACTGCAGACTATTAAGTACCAGATATTACATTCTGTAGTTTAAACTTTGCACTATGCATAAGAAGGAGTTTTCTCAACAGGAAAGTCTTATCTGTGCTATTATCATCTTTACAATATTAAAATTAAGCCTGGCTGCAGGGTAGGAGCTTCACCACCAAAATCTGGGGGAGCTTAGCAGGCTGGGAGGGAGGGAGAGGAGCGGCAGCAAAAGGAGGGTGAGGGGTTCTGAAGGGGCAGAGAAGGGCAGGGCACTGAGGGCACCGGTGCCACCACTTCCCAGTGCTGCCATTCCCAGGAAGGGCGTGGTGAGCCAGCAGGAATTGCAAATCCTGGAGGCCAATCCATGATGCTCCAGCACGTCCCAAGTTCCACCTGTGAACCATTAACTTGCTACCCAGAAAGGATTCGGAGCTGCGTTAAAAACAAAATAAAAAGCCCTCAGAACGGTTTAGAAGTTTGTATTAAGAATTCCTTTCCCACAGAGCAGCAAGGGCCCACATATACCCCAAAGGGTGAAGACAAAAACGCCGTTAAATTTGAATTTTTTCCCATGTTTTCAGTGAAATCCCCCACTCACTTGTAGACTGTGCCTCCGTTGCCGTGCCCGAGGATGTCTCGGTATCGTATGTCTTGTTCATTCATCTCCACAAGAAAGAAAGAAAAACAAAAGAGATGTCATGCTGTGGATGGAAATGTCAAGGAAAAGCAACTCCAGGCCATAAACAACAAGCAGTCTGGGTCATTTCAAGTTCAGCTGCAAGAACGAGAAGATCAATACAACATTTGCTGTCCAATTTATAAAAGACGATACCAAGGGACAAAGTGATGGAAAGTTTAATGACAATTTGTTTGCCTGGGTCATTTCATTAAAGTTTGATAAAAGGTGTCAAAATGGAATGATATAATATAGCTCAAGAGGGTCAGGGCACAGATACTGAGAGGAAAAGGGGCTCCAGAGCAGCACATAACCAGAGCCAAAGTTGGAGGTGAATGGAAACAATCCGACAGGAAACCGGCAGCTGGAGTGTGCCTGGAAAAGTTTATGATTTATTCTGGAATCAGCATAATCGACCCTAATTGAGTGGCAGCTCTGCCAGTGGGGTTGCTCTGCAGAGCTCAATTCATGCAGCTTTTATCTGAAGCACTTCTTTTTTTAAAAAAAAAAACCAGTCTGGAATTGCAATAAAAATAATTTTCCTTGAAATACACAACGAATCCTTTGCCTCAATCTTTCTGCTCACTGGGACAACTCGGATCCTCAGAAATCCAGCAGCAGCTGATAAAAGCACTGCACATTCCTGCAGTTGGGATCTTTTTTATCTGGATTTCACAACAGCTTATTATGTTGCCCAAGAAGCAATTCAAATGTAGAACTTTTAGTCAACCTTCTCCTGCACAAACACAGTTATTCTGATTGTGCAACTACTAAAAAAATCCCAGTAAAGACATTTTGCAATGCACATTTATAATTTCAAATAAATATTTTAATCAGAACTAATTCTGCGCTGAAAGCAATTTTCGCTTCCAAAAAGTTTCCCCCGTTGCCTGTTCATTTGAAGTAGTAAATGTTTGGGCAAATCCTGCTTTGAAAAGATGTTTTCCTAGGAAACAGGAACTCATTTTCAGTAATTACTTGTATTTTATGGGACACCAAGTTAAATATTTCACATGACTTGGCCTGGCTGCTTAAAGATGTCATTTTTGTGTATTAACACAAGTGATGATAACAAGCTCAAATGTCCCAAAGAGTCAATACTCAGCATTTCTAATGACCAGAAAATGAAATATTTCATTGATTGAAAAGAAGTTGTAAGGACAGAAATGATTAATCCAAAATTGATGTCCTTTCCTTTCACTACCTGAGCAAAAAAACCTGGTTTCTCACTGGAATTTCTACACAGTCATGGGAAAAGCTGAGTTGAAGACAACTCAAAATGGAAGGTGATTATTTTACCACCTATTTGTGGTTAAGCCTGTGCCAGGTACCTTAGGAGGGCAGGAAATGGCCCATTCCAACACCGAGGTTTAAGATGAAAATCAACATTTATTTCATTACTGAAAGCTCCTTTGCTTATGGGATCCATCAGAAAATGCAAATAAAAAGGGGAAAAGGCACCTCGTGAGGAACAGTCGCTCACGAATGGGATTTAAAACATGTAAAGAATCTACACTGGGTCCCTTGCACCAAAAATAATTTCTCTCAGGGGTCCCTTGCACCAAAAATAATTTCTCTCAGGCTGCAGACTCGGTAATTTTAAGGAGTTTTGCTCTTCCAAGCTGGAGGACCTGAATTCTCCAGCCTTGGAGGTAACAACAAACATCTGCACTCCCAAAAATATCCTTCTAAGCCAATCACTTTGAAGAGACATCAAATGAACCCACAAAGTCACGAATAAATTCGTATTTTTGCTTCTTGTGAGGGAAAAGAGAAGAATTTTTGGTGGTTACTCAAGTTATAAACAACAAATCGAGCAGAACTGGAGACATAAAGCACATGCCCTTTTCTCCTGCTTTATACCCACTAGGAAAAGGGAATATTTTCTCCACATCATTCTCTAAAAGACAGGGATAGGAGCAGCTCCATCCTCTGTGCCCAGCACAAAGGGCAACCAGAAACCCAGGGAGAAACAGGAATGCTGGGGTGGAGGGAGGATCTGCAACTGATGGGGAGATAAAGTGTGATTTACTGGCTCAAATAAAGATGCCAAAAGCACGGGGTGATTTATTTATTTTACTGGGAAAACTGGATTCTCCGTCATAAAACGCTCCCCTAATAACCACGGGCTCAGCAGGAAGGGCTGGAATATTAAACCTGCAACCCCAGCTTGGACTGGCTGCCAAAATTCAGGGAATTCGTGGAAAAGCAAAGCAGGCTCCAATTAGGGAGCAGCAGACAGAGCACCCCCCGCTCTCACCTGGCTGGGGATGAAATCGGGGTGTGTCTCTTGTAAACCATGAAAAGCAAAAAACCCAATTAATCCCGACTGGAGCGAGGAGCTGCCCCGGTGCCGGGGCTTCCCGAGTGGAGGCAATCACGGCTTCACGGAGCAGTCACACTCCAGGAGCAGCCAATTGAGGAGATTTAGTAAATCCCACTTTATAGAGCAGAGACTAATCGGGAAACACGAGCCAGTCAAATGTTTCTTATGAACTGTTGACACTATATCAATGCTGAATCAATTGGTGGCATTTACTCTGAGTGACAGAAAAGAAATAAATATTTATATCACATCACCTATATCAATGAACCCAGGCAGAAAGCTATTTCTAACCTGTCAATATTTGATTATCTTGAAGAATCATGTCCCCTTCTTTTAATGATTAATATGAATTCCTTATTAAACCTAAATGGAAACTACTAGAGGAATATCATTAGGAATGCCTCAAAGCAGAAACTGCCAAAAAATAATCAAAAATAATGACCCAGGCCATACTTAAGTAATGATAAGTGAGACTTAATCCCCTCAAATGAACAAAAGTTAAAGTCACCACTAGAAACCCATCTCCAGCTGTGGATCTGCGACCAAATTTTGCAGAACACAACTGAAATCATTTGCTGTCAACAAAAAGCAGATTAACTCCCATCAGGTTGACTAAAAAGTAGAATTAAAACTGAATTCTTTTTTTTTTAGCGGGTTTTAGTAACATTGTTAAGATCATAAGAAGAGGTACTCAATCCTTATTTTCTTTTTTTTACTGAAGTATAAAACTTAATTCTTATTTTCTTTTTGGTGGTTTTAAGTAACAATTCTAATATCAAAAGAAGAAGTACCTAATTCTTTTTCATTTTTTTTTAGTGAGTTTAAGTAACATTTTTAATATCGTAAGAAGAGGTTTGGTTCTAAAATTCCAAACCCCAGGGAACAAATCTGTGAATCTACTGCAGGGCACGCTGAGCACTTGTTTTTTGTTGTTTAGAACAAATAAAATGCCAAATCCAGCCAATCACAGGGAGATTTTACTCACATTCCGGGATTTTAGTCTTAAATTAATCAGTAACATCGGAGTAAGCACCACCTGGATTTAAAAGTTCAGCCTCCTGCTGCTGGTACCCCCAGAATTTCACGTCACCAAGAGAAAATACACGATTTACCTGCGCATTCTGCAACGCCAACAAATCAAGCGCCAGGCGCTGAGTGCTGAGCTCAGCCTAAAAGCCCCATTTCCCAGCTGCAACCCAGGGATTCAGCAGCGCTGGGCTCCTGTTTTGGAGGGGGACTCCCCTTTATCCCCCCCAAAACGTTCCAGGTGAGGCTGAAGGACACCACCGAGCTCAGCCTTTATCTTCCTGACACGCTCAGCCACAACTCCTTGATTCATGAAATGCCAATGAGGCTGGGAGAGGTCATTGTGTGAAGGCACTGAATAGGCATCTGAGATAATTAAGATTTCAGCCTTCGGAACGCGGAGGGGAAGTGAAGAGCAGTTAAGAAAATCAATAAGAGTCTTTTATTTGCAGTGACACAGATGTCTCAGTCAATAGAGCCTAATAGGCAGCTCGGAGCCACTGGACAGGTGCCTCCCTCCAAGGCTGCCAAAGGGCTCAGCCTGTGACAAACATTAAAACATATTTATGTGGCTGCTCAAGAATCTGGGCTCTTTTTGAGGGAGTTTCATTTAACTGTGTATATTTAATGCCACTGCAAGCCCGCCCGTACGTTCAGCTCGAAATGGGGGAAAAAAAGAACGGTGCTGTTTGTCCACACGCATTAAAGCTTCAATTTTGGGTGCCAGGGGCTGAATGCTGGGAAAAAAAAAGAGAAGAACAAGGTGGTGTCCTACAACTTTGGGGTTTTTTTGTCTGTTTGGTTGGATTTTTTGCCTTATTTTTGACGGATTTACAACACAGAATCATAGAATCGTTTAGGTTGGAAAAGACCTTTAAAACCAAGGCTAGAGATTAATTTAACACTGCATAAAGGGGCAGAGCGGCCTCAAGGTGAAGGAGGGCAGGGTTATATTAGAGCTTAGGAAGGAATCGTTCCCTGTGAGGGTGGGGAGGCCCTGGCACAGGTTCCCAGAGAAGTTCTGGATTCCCCATCCCTGGGAAGTGTCCAAGGCCAGTTTGGATAGGGCTTAGAGCAACCTGGGATAGTGGAAGGTGTCCCTGCCCATGGCACAGAATTTGGAACAAGAGGATTTTCAAGATGGGCTTCAAGATCCCTTCCAACCCAAACCATTCCACAATTCTGAAGTGATTCCTGCTAAATCTGAAGTGATTCCTGCTAAAGAACCTGCTAAATATTTAAGTATCTACTGCCCTAAACCCCACAAAGGTCGTTCTAAGTGAGCAGTTGACTCAGTTATTCAAAATTGATTAACTTTCTTCCCTGGAATCGTGGCAGCAGCAGCTCAACACGTGTGAGGGGCCTCGATCTATTTGCAGCTAAACCTGATTAGCACATTTTGAGAAATGGGAAGCAAATTGCTGTGCCAATCACGGCAAATCAGGACACGGGACTCGCCCGTGCCATGAGGGTTTCCATGGTCCCCCCAGCTCTGTGTTAAAAGAACACATTACAGCTAAATGAGCTGTAAGCAGCTCTGCACCGTCCGGGGGTGCCAATCACCCCGCAATGAGGCACGGACGAGACGTGCATGAAGCCAAGGCTCCCTCACAGCACCTACCTGGCCATTGGCAAGGATTTTCTTCAGCTCTGCAGAGGACTTTTTCAAGCTGGAAGAGAACAAACCAAATAAGAAGCAATTATTTTTAATGACTGGGCCGTTTCACTCCGTCAGACAGAGCGAAGCTGCGAGACACAAGGGAAGCTCGTGGTTACATATTCTGAGGAGATTAAACTTGAAGGGGAAGGCGTGGGGAGCATCAGTCGGCACTGCCAAGCTGCAGACAGCACGAATGAAGAAGCAATGAATAGTTAAGAAAAATCAATGTATTTTTCACCTTTCCAACGCAGCTGCTTTAGACACCTGACTGTACAAGGCGGTGAGACACAACCTATTGTTCCTCAGCTCCACCAGGGACAATAAAAAAAGGTGCTCTCACACGTCAGGCGTTTCAAAAAACAACAGGAAAATAGGGCTCACTTCCAGTTTTCAGGTGCCATGACTTTTTTAGAGTTCCCCAAGGTGTTATTCCTCAGGAATCCCTGTGGATCTCAGCTCGGGGCTGTGCTGCCAGTGATGTCCCACTACCTCCCCTGACCACAGACTGGAGCAGAGGAAGCAGGAGAGCACAATTCCTGATTTAGGAATCTCAGGACGTGCCTAAATCCCCGAGGGAAGTCCAGCTTTCCATGTGCACCCATTGCACATCAATTTGCTGAATCCCTCTGCTTTTTCAGGGGAATCTACTCCCATGGCAATACGACAAAACAACTCACATTAATTTTTTTATAAGAGAACTTTACCAAACCCCAGCTCTCAGCTCGGTGAGCTAAAGGGTAAAACCCTGAATGGCTTCAAACTCCTTCCACCCACTCACAAAATCCTGCTTTTTGCCTCCTTTCCTGACAAGCTCTGTTCCTTGGAGCTTCAACACAACAAACTGCCAGGGCAGCAACGTCTGCAAAACTTTATCTCAAAGGGACATTCTGCTCTTATTACTGAAGTTAAAAAAAAAAAAAAAAAAGTACAAAATAATATATTCTTGAAAGGCCTGTGCACGTGTCTTGATCACAGATCATTATTAACAGGAACAGTGAAAACACAGATTTCATATTTGGTGGCTTTGTTCTTTAATAGGCCTCTTGTTCCCACGACTACTTTAAAGAAAAATTAAGTTTTCCAAGGAAACATAAGTTGATCTTGTCATCTTTCATGACTAACAATTTGTGAACATGAAACAAAGAGAGACTTTCAATTACTTCAAAAACAAAACTCCTGGTGCAGAAGGTTTCGGAAAAGGAATGGCAATTAACCACCAGATAAGGTGACAAGAATCTTCTAGAAGCTTCATTTTCAATGCACTTGAAGAACAAGCTCAAAGTACAGGGAGTACTGAAAGCCACAGCACACAGCAGTGACAGAAAGCAGCTTTATTTAGCTCAGACTGGGGGGACTGCAGCTCACAAAGACATTCAGATTTATTTTCTTTTAAGAGTTTTGGACTGGATCCTCACCGCTGCAACGGTTCCCTGAGGGATGGGGCAAACTTTGCCAGGCTGGCTTTTTTTATCTCCACAATTAGCAGAGCCACCAAAGGCAGCAGCAAACTGGGTTTAGGGGTATTTGGATGGGGTTTCCAGTGGGGCAGAAGTCCAGCCCTGCTGCTGGATGAGGCTGGAATCTCCCACAGGGGAAATGGGATTTGGGGGACTGTCCCACCCTCAGGACAGGCCCCCAAACTTCACCCTCCAAACACCACAGCTGAGCCTCTCTGATCACGGTCATCTCTGGTAATTCCTCTTCTTAATCTTTATGAAATGTCTTTTTTCTTTCCTTTTCTCTGAGAGAAAAAGGGAGCAGGATGCTGATGCACGGATAAATGGAATATTATGTGCTTATTAGAATAATAGAATAATTTAGGTTGGAAGGGGTCTCCAGAGGTTTCTATTCCCATGGTTCAGATATGCTCTTGTAGGAAGAAGATGGAGCCAGACTCTCCTTATTTCTTTTTAAGAAAACATAAAGGTTTTTTGTAGGTTTTTAACACCACTATTGAGTATTATGGTTTTCATGTAATAAAAAGGAGTTTATCCTCCAGCATTTAAAAAACAAATCCCTAGGAAAAAAAGAGAATGAGTTCTCTTGCATTTTAAGACCTTAATATGAGTTTTCAAATTAGGGCTGGAATGTAAAAAGCAAGATAAAGGGGGTGGACTCCAAAATTTTGCTGGAACTGTATGAAAACTAGGATGAAAGGATTTTTAAAAAATCTTACCTCACACTGATAAACCTCCAAGTTTTATTATTTAGGCTATTTACTATGACAAACCTATGAATGGGGCACCAAACTTTCAAATCAAAGTATCCTGGAATGAACAAGCAACAAAGACCTGAACACACAGACCTTGTCATTGGACCAACTAAAACAAATGAGCTCAGCCCCGAATTTCATCTCAATGCTTTTGAAGGACAAAGCCACCTGAAATCCACAGTAAAGCCTTATTTCTTCCTGAAACACCCAGCAAACCCTTTTTTCTTCCTGGAATCCCCAGCAAACCCTCGTTTCTTTCTGAATTACTCAGCAAACCCTTGTTTCTCCAGGAGCAAACCCTTGTTTCTTCCTGGAACACCCAGCAAACCCTTGTTTCTCCAGCAGCAAACACATGGGAAGCCCCAGCAGCCCCAGCCCAGTGAGATCCACGAACGGAGCCGATTCCGCCTTCCCCACCTCGCCAGTCCCACTGGAAAAGTTACTCAAGCCCCAGCTCTGCTGGCAACGACCACACGCAAGGCTCCATTTTGGTTTAAAAAAAGAAGAAGAAAGGAAAACAGGAGAAGAAGCAGGTGCTGGGCTCTTACCTATTGCTGGGGAGGGCCTCGGAGGCGGCCGAGCCGCTGTTGTTGGCAGCCCCCGCCCGCGTGTTCACCTGCGGGCAGGGAGAGGAGCTTGATCAGATCCTGTGTTCAGAGGACACCATTCTAATTAACCTGTAATTTGCCATGAATTTCTCATTTCACTAGGAAGGTTAATTAGCTTGTTGCTAGGCATGCCGGTGGTTGAGGGCTGTATGTAGGTTAGCAGGCTACACAATTCCGGGGCTGCAACATCCTCACATCTTAAATAATGCACTAAAAGAGGTGATAAATCCATCATTTATTCTCATTTTAAACACTGAACTATCACTTAATACCTTTATAGTCTTCTCCATGTGATTACAGAAGCAATAAGAAATCAAAAACCTCAAATAATTTCATTGCAGTGCCTTCCGCACTTGGATAAATTACTGAAATCACAGGAACGTGGTGGGGGTTTAAAAGCTTTGAAGTAGTGGCAGACAGGAGTTGATAAATGAACTACTAAAATTTAAGAACATGATTAGCAGAGGTTAAAAACAAAAAGGCAAACCCATTTTTAATAAAACTATACACATATATATAGCTATATATTGATATAGATATCACAGCCAACATTTTGCAGATGAATCCTTCTCCCACCCACACCACAAAAAAAAAAAAAAAATTCAGGAAAAAAAAAAATCTGCTTGTCAGAGCTCAAGAAAGTGCAGTTTTATTTGACATTTCAATAAGTGGAACACAGCATTACAAATCCATCTAACTTTCCTGAAACAATTATTGAAATTCGTACCTTGAGGCCATGTATGTTCCGTTTCCCAGGAGGTTTGCAGGCTGAAACAGTAATTGACTAAATTGTAGAACACATCAGGGCCATTTACAAATTTGCTCAAAATGAATCTTTTAAAAAGAAATGAGGGTGACACCAAAATTAGCAGAGAGAAATGATTGAAAAGTGCCTGGCGAGACCCAGAGTGGGAATTACGGCCCAGGATTTTTAACTTGCAGGAGTGAGCATTTATAAATGCTAAGAGCTTTCTGACACCATGTAATATAAATTCTAATTTCTGCTTAAAACACATCACAATCAAGAGAACTGTTGGCTCAAACGATGGGATTCTTTTTGTAATTCAAATTCCAGTCTGGTGTGGCTGTGTTTTCACACGCTGGGTTTTTCCCCGGCATTTAACAGCAATATTTGCAAGATGGATTTGCAGGGAATCAGCTGCCGCACGTCATGAATTAGGCATTTTGTCAGAGGCACTTTGGGTGAAACGGGGAAAAACATGGCAGGGGCAACAGCAGCGAGCCTCCAAAAGGTAAACACTGAATAAATGCCACCGAAAACGCCACTTTTTGGAGACAGAGGTACAAATGTGGCACCGTACGATGGTGGCTGGCTTTAGAGGGACGTGCTGCTCGAGGAGGAAGCCTTTCCCTGAGGTGTCTCCGAGTGAACATTCCCTGTTCTCCACTCAGGGATGTGCTTTGGGCAGATGTGGAAGCCACGAAGGCTCCGAGCTCCGTGTCCCAGGCAGTTCCCATTTCCCAACTCCGGTGCCCTACAAACGCTGTGGTAAAGGGGCTGTCACTGCTGATTGATGGCCCGAGCAGGCAGGAATTTGATTTTTCTCCCTCTCTGTGCACGTGCCTCTCCCTCCCAGTTTTGACAGCAGGAACCAGAACTATTTATTAGGCAGAAGGACACAGGTGATAGTTATTAAACACATCACTGAGGGCCACGTGCCTTTCAATGACATTAAAAATTACCATGTGCATCTTAAAGAGGGAAAAACATTATGAGACCCCGTGCACTAAAAAAAACCCAAAAAACCCCGGAAATTATAAATTATAAATACATATAAGCCCACTCTATTTTTCCAATAGATTAAAATTGATGTTTTGAACAAGATATTAAATCAGTACTAATTGTTAGGGTTCATATTTGAATGATGTGTTCGTCTTGCGTTCCACAAATGGGATATAAATAACACAGCTAGAAGATCGAGATATATATATATATATAAATCTAGATATATCTATCTATATATAAAAATATATGTAAACATATAAAAATATATGAAGATATCTATAAATGCATATGTAGATATATAAAAATATATGCAGATATATATAAAATATATGTAGATATATAAAAATACATACATAGATATAAATGTGTGTGTACACACATTTTTTATAGGTAAATCACATACAGATGTTTATTTTCAATATAAAACTCCCCTCTGTCTCTTACTACCTAAACAGCAATAATAAACGTATTAAAAAATAGATAAAATACCAATTTTTTTCCCCCTTGAAGATATTTTTATTATGAAATAAATAAAGCACAGCCCAGGTAACACAGGATGGCACATGGAAATTGACTCCTGACAGGATTTTTATGGAAGACAGGAGTTTTTGGGAGCTGACTGGAAGCAGGAGCTGAGGCTTCCTCAGAAGTTAGAGAGGCAGAAAGGGAAAAGGATTCAAAGGACTTGCAAAGAAATCTCTTAAAAGGGAAGAACTTGAAATTAGAGGCAGAAAAGCTGCATGGTGCTGATGGGGCTTTCAAGTGTTGAACGTGGAGAGCCACGGCCAAAAGGGCACAGGAGAAAAGTGCTCGTGCTAACAAAATTTGGGATGTTCATTAGAGAGGCAGGACAAGAAGACAGAGAAGCAAAAAAAAAAGAGCAGGAAAGCACATTTTGTTCGATATTTCAGAGGAGCTGCAGAACTCAGGGGTGGGTTTGCAGAGGGGATAGGGGGGTTTTAAAGCTCTAAGCTAGAAAAAGAGGTGTTTTAAGAAGGTGATTTGGGAAGATGAAACAAAAACTGAGCTCTGGAGCAATTTGGAGGGAGTGGGAAGCAGGAAAATACCCAGCAGAAACCCAGAGCTGAGCCAGTGGTGAAAATTTGGAGGTGGTAAGGGGGGGATTGAATCTGGAGCAGCACAGGGACAACTCGGAGTCTGTGCAGCCAGAGGAGATTATCCTCGGATGCAAAGCAAACGGGAAAAGGAGAGAGCAGCAGGAACAGGAACTGACATGGCTGGTTCTTCAGGAATGAGCCAAAAGGAGAACCTAGGAGAGGGTTAAATCTCAAAACACCCCTTCGAACCCTAAGGTGTGTCAGGCACTGCCCCTGGATCCCTGGAAGTGTCCAAGGCCAGGCTGGACAGGGCTTGGAGCAGCCTGGGACAGTGGGAGGTGTCCCTGCCCATGGCAGGGGGTGGGATGGGATGGGCTTTAAGGTCCTTCCAACCCAAACCACTCCAGGATTCCACGATCTGTGCCTGGCAAGAGGCAGGAGACCCTTCCCTCTCCAAGCTGTCCCTGCCCTGCTCTCAGCAGGACACAGCTCCTGGCTGGTGGCTCTGCAGTGCCACAGCTCAAACATCTGGGAGTCCCCTCTCAATCAGACCCTGCCAGCCTGAGCCAGAAAAACAGAATTTTCCGTATTCCCTTTGAATTCCTGTCTCTCTTCCAAAGGAGCACACGGAACTACCAGGAACCCAGCCTCCTTTGGAGACCTTATTAACACGTGTTTGAGGAGGCTGTTGGTTAATTGCCCAATTCAAACTTCAGAGAGTTGTAAGTAATGGAAGTGCAGAATGTTTAATTGGGAGCCTCATAGTATGATTATTTGTATAATATCAGTTAAGTGAGAAGAGTTTAATTTTTAATTATTTCAATTAATTTATTGCTGGGAGATTTACTTGGAGAATTTCAGCCTTCTCTGTTTCATCAATTAAGAGTCAGAGATTCAGAGCCTGGCTACTGAGATCTGAATGAATTATGTAATGTGTGAGGCTTCTTTTTAACCATTATTTGGGTTCAGAGAGAGAGCACTGCATTCCCAAAAACCCAACGAGCTGCCTCCGGATTTTTTTCAGGTTGGAGATGACCTATTTTTTAATTGCCTCAGTCTACAGAGTTGATTACATCTCTCCCTGTTCAGGAGAACTGTTAAAGTGCTTGTGAATATTTGGATACCACTAAGTGCCCAAATCTCAGCTCAAAATGTGTCCGGGCTGGAGCGCCTGTGACAGACACGTCCCCACTCCCACAATGGTGACAGTGACATTCCCCTGTCTGTCAGGCTGATTAATGATATGAAAAGAGCTTTAAAAAGCCCAGTTTTCACAAATATCCGAGATTTCAGTTATTCATCTGCTTTGCTTGGAGTACAGGCAGAGCCATCACCAATGAGTTTTTTAAATGTACTTAAATATGTACTCTGCAAACCGAATCTCGTTAGTCTAATTTACTCCAGGAAATTAGCTATTTTATATGCAATAAATGTACTTCTCTCCACACTCCCCACCATAATGAATTCTTCTCTCCAAATTAGGAGGTAAACATCGTGCTCTGTGCATTTAAACCTCCCCAAAACATGCCAGGGAACTGTGTCAGCACCAGTTCTCGGGGCTGTTGATTAGGATTTGCTCAGCATTACCTCGTGGGTAGATCTGGAGAGGCTCTATCAATTGTCCATTCACTTGCTGCTCCATCACAGTGGAGTAATACTGCAAAGAAACCCAAGGAAGAGATGACTCAGTAATCCAGGAGCAGTAAAAGCACTTAAGGATTGGTTAATTCAATGGATTTTAATTTTCTTTCTAATTGCCACAGTGCATATCAGCCTTCAGATGGTTCCTTTCCATCCACAGTGTTCCCACAGCAAGAGGAACTTCAACAAGGAGCTGTGGTGCCACAGGGATCTGTTCCTGGCTCAGCAGGGAAGCTCCAGGCTTCCCTGAGACCTGGGAATGCTTCAGCAGGTGAGGACATGAAACATTTACAGCAAATGCAGCAACTGTCACAGCTGGAGCAGCCAGGAAAACCAAACATGGACACCAAGACATGATGCAAATACACCCCAAAACTGTGCAGTGAGGAAAAGTCCAAGGAAATCCCAAAGGGATTGGGAATTATGGGCAGTGATGAAGCAGTCGGGTCAGAGGGATCCCAAAGCAGCACTCCCAGAAAGTCACTGCAGACATCCCGAGACACTGAACTCCACAGGAGCTGCTGGAGTGCTCCAGGGGGATGTTTATCAGTTAAAAAAAGGCTAAGAATGGGCAAAAAGGGATGGAAAAGGAGCTGAGAACATCAAAATCCAAAAAGACACCTGGACCACGGAGCTGCTCCAAGGGCTGGAGCCAGGCTGGGAGAGCTGGGAATGTTCACCTGGAGAAGGGAAGGCTCCAGGGAGAGCTCAGAGCCCCTTCCAGGGCCTCAAGGGGCTCCAGGAGAGCTGGAGAGGGACTGGGGACAAGGGATGGAGGGACAGGACACAGGGAATGGCTTCCCACTGCCAGAGGGCAGGGATGGGGGGGGATATCGGGAAGGAACTGTTCCCTGTGAGGGTGGGGAGGCCCTGGCACAGGGTGCCCAGAGAAGCTGTGGCTGCCCCTGGATCCCTGGAAGTGTCTGAGGCCAGGCTGGACAGGGATTGCAGCACCTTGGATAGCTGGAAGGTGTCCCTGCCCATGGGGTGGAACTGGATGGGCTTTTAACTTTTTCATCCCCATTTTACCCGTGGCATTCCATGACCTGCAGCCATCTCTACACACAACAGAAACATTTCTGACACACTCTCAGAATAATAAACTAAAATAAACACACATGAGAGGGTTTCCTGCCCCCCCCAAAAAGTATAAGAGAGGGGGGGAGAGAGAGAGAGGGAGAAAAAACCATGGCCCTGTCCATTACTCACCAGTGATGACAAGTAAATGAAATATCAATCATGTAAGCTGTCAACCTTTTGGGACAGCAATAACTGTTAACAAGTAGTCTGGAAAAATTGTCTGAAAATGACTTGTCCTCCACACGCGAGCGTTCGAGGTTTCCATGGAAAATTAAGACGCCAGTGGCTATTTGGAACATTGTTCAGGTATTCTTTTTAATGGAAAATTTGCCAGTTATTGATCCAGAGCGTGTACCCCTTGCTTCCAGAGAGCTGCAAGCAACTTTCCAATCAGTGGCTGTCAAAAAAATTACTGCCTTTTTATACAGATACAAGACAACAGCCCCAGTGCTGCTCCATGGCTGTCCTTAATTAACTGCAGTGCCCTACTCAAAGAATCCTATTTACCAGCCCCCAAAATTTGCCTAATTCAAAGCATTTCTGTATAATCTCAAAGAATTCCAGACCTGGAATAATTTAGTGTCAAGTTCAGAAAGCAAAGACCCTAAAGATGAGGTTGGGCATGATTCAAAATATCTTCCCAGTTATAATACCTTCCCAGATCTAATCTCAGGGAATTTTTTTTTTCTCTTTAAGCTGAAAAAATCCACTTTATTTACATTTTGGAGCACACCTGCACCAAGTCAAAATTCCCAGAAGTACTTTCCCAGCTGGCCAATCCTCCAAATATTTGCTGCAGGCCTCAAAATGAGTATTTTTCTTCCCCACTATATACCCCAAGATTATTAAATTCATTCATTTCCTAGGCTCAGAACATTTGTTTTCTTGTAAACACATCCCAAAACGAAGCCTATAGGAGGGGAGGAAGTTAAACCATCAGCGCAACACTCAAATAAAAAACTAGTTTAAAACTGAAGAGAAAAATTTTCAGAGAAGAAAAGCTGCTGAAGCAGAAAGAAGTCATTTACAGCCATCCCATAATTTTGAGGGGAAAGCAGAGAGTTGAGCAATCATAACTCTAATGTACTGAAACTTTAACAGTGAGCTTGGAAGCATAGCAAAAAAATGACCTTACCAAGGCGTGATTAATCTGGAGACGGTGCCAGGAAAATTCAAGTTTTCCACTTTAACAGAAAAAATGGCTGAGATTTTACAGGGAAAACAGAAAAACACAAGGAATTCTGGTGGGGAAGCATCACCAGTGATCTGCTGCATGCAGCCCTGGGTCCAGCAGCAGAAGGAGGCGGAGATGGTGGACCCAAAAAAGAGATGGAAAAGGAGCTGAGAACATCAAAATCCAAAAAGACACCTGGACCATGGAGCTGCTCCAAAGGCTGGAGCCAGGCTGGGAGAACTGGGAAGGTTCACCTGGAGAAGGGAAGGATCCAGGGAGAGCTCAGAGCCCCTTGCAGGGCCTAAAGGGGCTCCAGGAGAGCTGGAGAGGGACTGGGGACAAGGGATGGAGGGACAGGGAATGGCTTCCCACTGCCAGAGGGCAGGGATGGATGGGATTTTGGGAAGGAATTGTTCCCTGGGAGGGGCTGGGCTGGAATTCCCAGAGAAGCTGTGGCTGCCTCTGGATCCCTGGCAGTGTCCCAGGCCAGGCTGGATGGGGCTTGGAGCAGCCTGGGACAGTGGGAGGTGTCCCTGCCCATGGCAGGGGTGGCACTGGATGGGCTTTAAGGTCCCTTCCCACCCAAACCATTCTGGGATCCTCTGCAGTCCCACCAAAACCACCTCTGGGTGGTCCCAAACAGAGAATCTGACAGGTCCTAAGTTAATTTACAGAGACCTTGGAGTCCACCTGGCTTAGAGAGAAAATCCCCACTTTTCACCCTCATGCTTATCAATTTCACTTGAAAAGAAAAGTTAAATGATATTTCTTTCCCTGTCATTGAGCTCTATTCAAATGATTCTGTTCCCACAAGTAACTGCACCCTTTCCTTCTGCAGGAGATTTATATTTATAGGGATCCAGACAGATTTTACACACACCTAATACCTACATAAAGGCACACACAGACACATCTATCTCCCCTTGAAAAACAGAAAATACATCTTTAAATCCTCTATGAATATTGAGCCTGCAGCTACAATGAAACTCCTCTGTTAGGAGGGGTGAAACAGTCTCCAGATGAAAGTAGATTTTGAAAAATTTTTAGAGCCCAGGGGTTCATTTTTAATGAGCCGTTACTTTAAGTACTGCATAAAAAATACAAGAAATTGATAGTCCATTTAGCCTGCACTATACCTAATGCAAAAGTCATTAAGATGCATTATTCTTAATGTTTATGATATGATCAGTAAGTGTACAAGTCTTTTTTCTTTTTTAAAGTCAAGCATATCCATGTATCTCATGTGAGGCAGCTTTGAAACACCTCCCTTTAATCCAGGAATATCCACATTTGAACCGAACACAGGGATAGTGCCCAGTTAAACACTCTGAGACAGGCAAAAATACACCAAGGAAAACTGATAAACGTGGGGGGAAAATCAGGATTTGTCGCACTGTACTTACATAGGACAGCATGGCCTTCATCTCCTCATCGCTTCTGACAGTGATCCGGTCCCCATCCTCATCCTCATCTGCCAAAGGAAGGCACCCCGTGAGCAAGGCAGGGAGGAGAGTTACAATTTTATAGGCAAGGTTTTCATCTGGACTTTTAGTAGCAAATAAAAGTGAAGAATCTAAAAGCCAACTGCACAAGTACTCTGAAACAGTGATGTATAATGGCTCCAAATATTAATTAACAAGAACGGTGACTGTGCCTAAAAAGGGGCACAAAGTGCTCAGAACTCCGCTCTCAGCAGTTCTTTCACTGCCAGAACCTCTCCTGAAGCTGAGCACCTTCCCCAAGCTGGAATTCCCTCACTGACCCCACCGAGTTGTTCTGCTGACAAATGGAAGGGTCAAGGTCCCAAAAGCGTTTCAATTCTCCCAAATTCAGTTGAACTTGGGCACTTTCACTGGGGTTCATTGTAACTTTCACTGTAGATTTTTAGTTTTTTTAAAAATTTCTAGTAATTCATAGTCCCAGAATGGTTTGGGTTGGAAGAGACCTTAAAAATCATCTTATTCCAAACCCTCTGGAAGGCAGGGACACCTTCCACTATCCCAGGCTGCTCCAAGCCCCAGTGTCCAGCCCGGCCTTGGACACTTCCAGGGATCCAGGGACAGCCACAGCTTCTCTGGGAATTCCAGCCCAGCTCCTCCCCACCATCCCAGGGAACAATTCCTTCCCAATGTCCCACCTAACCCCACCCTCTATCAGTTTGAAGCCGCTCCCCCAGGTCCCATCATTATCAGTATAAAAGTGCTGTTATGTTCCTGGATGAAAACTCCCTCCTGCTCCCAATTATGCACAAGAATCTGGGAAGAAATCTGAGCCAAGAAATTCAAACTGTGTGAGAAAAGGAGTTTGTTCCTTCTGCCTCTGAAAAGGTAATAATGAAAAAGAAAAAAAAAAAAACAACAAAGCAATGCAGAAGAGTAGAACATAAAAATCTCAGAATTGGACTTTAAAAACATCCTGGAAGAGAGCTACTGGAAATATGGGAGTTGGGAGAGGAACTGGAGAGCACGGATTTGTCCTAAAAGAGCCTTGGGTCATGGAAATTTTAACTGGTGCACTGCCAGGGTGTTAAAAGTCCTGCGGGGTGAGCAGCCCCCAGCAAGGCAGGAACGATGGAAGGATTAGGAAGAGTCAGTGAGTGGAAACCGAAATGTTTCCCTGGAAATGTGTGAGGCAGGAAAGAGGAGGAGCTGTAGCAGTGGGACCTGGCCACAGCCCAGGGGCCAGCGAGGAACTGAGCAGGAAGGGCTGGAGAAGCAGCTGCTGGAACAGGGAACACCAGGAGCACCACACATCCACAAGAAGGATCACAGGGAAGGCACAAGAGGAATGGATATATGGATAAAAGGTCTGGGGAGAGGAAACAGACTGAGCTGGGACCACAAAACAAGAAAAAAGAAAAAGAAAGTGGAAAACTCTGGCAAAATGTTTAGAAAAATCCCACATTATCCCTTTGAAATGATTGAGAAATTAACTCAGTTCTCAGAGCTGCAGAATTCCTGGTGGTGGTACAAACAGAAGAAATTAAAAATATGTGGATGGAAAGGCAGGGAAAAAAAAAAGCTGGATATAAATTGATCAGGCAAACAGTAAACCCAGGAGAAAATCTGTCCTGAACCTGAGCAGAGCTCCTTTGCCACCCCACCACGGGATCCAAAAAGTAGCTGGATACAAAAATGGATTCAGGAAGATTTCCAGGCTTCTCTCCTCGCCTAGAGCACAGCAATCCGATTTTCCAGCACATTAGGGAAGCAAGAGTAGAACCAAAAAAATCCCCCGTCCTGGCTGGATTTTGTTAATGCCACTTAAAATGGAGGAAGAAATCCTCACAAGATACCAGAGTGCAGCAGATGGCAAACAAATATTATGCAGCAATCTTCCCCGAAATCTGCAGCGTGTCAGAAATGTGGAAAATGGCAGAGTTTGGATAAAAGGATCGTGAGGGGCCATATGTTGTCAGTGGGGTTATTTGTAGGGATGCGGAGAGCAGTGGGAAATCCAGATCCAGGTCCAACAGCCGCAGCAGAGCAGCCCCAGGTGGGACTGCTGGGGGTGACAATATCAGAATGAGGAGCTCAGAAGCCTGGGATGGTGACAATTATCCCCACCTGAAGCAGCAGTGGAGCAGGTGAGAACAAAACTTAAAGCGGCACAATCCAGGCGTTCAATAGGGAAAAAAAACCCCCGGAAAAAACCCGGCATCAATATCCATAACATATTTTAGATGCCAGTTAAATGGCAGGGGAAATGGGCTTGTGCAGATGTAAATGACAGACTAGAGACACGGAGGGAAGGCACAGAAGCAGATGTTGGAAGGCACAACGAAATCAGAATTTCCAGGAAACTTCTGCACATGGCACCATTACTATGGGCTACTGCCCTGATGGCAGCGGCTGCTGCTGGAGCATGAAGTTCAAACAAAGCTAATGTGGGATGTGGGAGGGATGTAAAACAAATATGAACAAACCATAGAAAAATAAAATAAAATAAATTATAAATGGCGAGGTCTGGAGCCTGGTTTTGCTCAGGTCTCGTGTCAAAAAGCAGGGCAGGAAAAACGTCGAGGCTACAGAAATAAAACTTCTCCATTCTTGTGGCTTTTTAGGAGAGGAAAACACAAACATCTTAAAAAAAGATAAAGAGCACTAAATAGCACTTGAAGGACCACAAATCAATATTTCCTTTGATTATCTACAGACAGGGTTCCCCATAAAGCTCTGAAAAAGGGGAAATGCTGATAAAAATGCAAGGCCCCATCTCGAGTCTGCTCTGTCACGCTCAGCATCCCCCCCTCACTCAGACCACACCTGTAACCCCCATCCAGCTCCTTCCTGCCACTTCATCTCCAGCAAAGGAGAACACAGAAAAAAATACAATAAAAATTAAAAGGGAACAGCAGGAGCCTCCTCCACTTGGAAGAAAACTCCAGTTCAGTATTTTATCCCCTGGGACACTCCCCTTTGCAGCTGACTGCTCTCCTGATAGGACAGTCCCCCAGGAATCCCTTAAAAAATAAAAATAAACAGTGTTTAAAGAATAGACATTAGTGTAAATACTTGCTGAGAGGATTGGAGGATTGAAATTTTAAGCTCAGACCTACAGGTAGTTTATACTTTTCATTTAATTTGAGCAATAAAATTGCACTGAGGAGTAAGAGCATGGTAAGGTCACGCTGGTAATTAAAGCTACTTGGTGGAAATATTCCAGATGTGATTAAATAATAAAATATTGCTTGCTTTAGTGCCATTATTAAAGTTGCATTAATGCATAAATATTTAACCATAACATATAATGAATATTACTTATTTTAAAATAATAAATATTATAATAATATAATAAAAATAATAAAACAAAAATAATAACACTAATACTACTTTTTTTTTACAATGACAGCCTGCAATGTGACAAAGGAGATGGTTGATAAAGGTCACACTTACACTCAAATGCTGTGGTCGTTGCATCTGGCAAAACTTGACCAATGACATCCTAAAAACGTAAGGAAAATTAGTTCAATATCAAATGGGAAAAGCCTGATTTGCAGTAAATCACTTTAATCCCTCCCCACTGCCCCAAAATGACAAACTTTTTAGGGCATAACACAAATCTGCACCCATCACGGGGCTCTTCTCCTCCCCCTCCACGTGACCTCCAGGAAAACTCTTTTCTTCCCAAATGATTCCATCATCATTGCAAACAACTCTGTGGTGTCTGGTCTTGCAGTTGAAAGAATCGATTTTTTCCTTGGCTTATAAAAAAAGGACGCCCAACTGATCAAAGCCAGTCATAAAAACAGCTTTATGAATTGCTTTTTTCGCTTTAAAAACCTGTTTTCTGCCTCAGTCCTGTTGACATCACCCTGATTCCTCTGCTCCAACCAACCACCCTGGGCCCCCACAGCTCCATCTCCTGCGCTGCCTGAGGCTCAGGGAGCACAGGGTACCAAATTCCATCGGGAATTTAAACAGGAGCTGACGGGAGACTGAAGGAATTTTCCTGCTCTCGCCCCACCTGGAGAGCAGAAGAACCCAGCAGCTCCCGAACCTCTGGATCCTCTCAGCTCTGCACAGGCCACAGAGTTTGGAGGGCTCTGGCAGCCTCACTTGGGCTTTGAACTTCTCCAAAATTCAGGAGACGCCTTCAAATATTGGGGGAGAATTCATTGGAAACACCCAAAGAGGCAGAGACACAAAACCCGAGGCAGCCCCACAACACCAAAACGCACCAAACATTCCCAGTTCCGCCCCCCTGCTCCAACCCAGCCTTGTTTGCTGGTACAGGAGAAGAGCTTTGATCATTTTCTCAGCTTTTTATCAATTTTTCCAGCCATTCCTTTGCTGCCAATCCGTGAGGAGTCACATCAGGGCACGGCGCAAATGCCCAGCGTGGCTCTGCCCCTTCCTGATCCCTCCTGTCACACCCAGCACTGCCACTGCCACCGAGTGATTAGAAATTAATGAACTCCAGGATTTATTGCAGCACATCCACTGGGAGCCTCTCAGGGTGCTAAACACCCCCCCTACCAAAGCTTTACTGATGTCCTGTCACTTCTGTTCTCTCCATTTTTCTCTTTCATCTAAAAGCAGGAAATTAAAGATTCTGTGCCATATTACAGAGACACAATTAATAATATGTGAAAGCAGCACAAGATTTCCACAGAGCCAACTGAAGCAAGTAATAATTATAAAACTTTCTCGTGTTGTCTCTTCGGTTTAGATGCTAAAATAAATCAAGAGATGTAATTCAAACTATTAATTGTACACAAGAAATGTGCAGTATGGCTTAATTATGGAATTGTAAATTCATAGAGGCAAAAATAGAAAAAAACCAGCCCAAAACACTGCCATGTTAATAAAAATTCTTCCATTCTACAGGGCTTAACAGCCCTGTCAGCCCTCTGTCAAAAACCACTATTTCTAATAAGAAATTAGTCTTGCCTAAACAGAAACTGTACTAAGTAATTATTTCCAAATCCATTCAGTTAAACACTGAGAATTCCTCAGCAAACACACTTCAATTGTGGTAGACTTAAGCCACTTGTAAATGTTCATAAATGGGCACACAGACGCTTCTACGAAATGGATTTAAAAATTGTTCTGGGCTGTTTAAAATTGTATTTAAGGGGTGTGGAAGCACAGCACTGACACAGGCCCCAAAAGTCTGCTTGGAAAACTCCAAACCTCCCAAAGCTCTGAGAGCACTGAAATGGTGATTAAAAAAAACCTTATTCTCCTGCACCCCTTCAGGATAACTTTCTCTGTGTATTGAGACTCCTTGAAAAGGAGTAATAACCAATAAGTGAATTATACACCCCAACTCTTAGGCTAAATAAACAGCTGGGCAGAAAACCCCACCAAGAGCCACCAAAACTTTGTTCAACTTGCAAAAATTCTGTGAAATCAATGTATCTGAGAGAAACCAGGCTGGCAGGGAGTGGAGGGAAGGAGGGAGGGAAATCCCCCCACCACTGTGCTGTTCCCAAAGTGTTTGCAGCAGCTCCATCCCATTTCCATGCTCAAACATCCCACAGACCCCCGGGTGACCCGAGCTTAAAGGATTATTCTAAATTTCAATGGATTACACGTGCATGGGGATTTTCTACTATCACAACAGAGATCATGAACAATAAAATACTACAACTTGTAGGCATTGCTCAAGCGGGTTTATGTAAGGCATGGCTTCTGTTTTATCTTACAGAACTGAAAAGCCTCTAAGTACGAGGAGAAAAATCAGGGAACAGCAGCTGCAAGAGGAACTCCATCAAATCTGTTCTCTGGAGGAGCACGGGTGAGAAAGCAGAAAATGTGAAAGCTCTGCTTAAATGACAGCGTAAATACTGAACCCACAGCTCTCATGTTTCACTTAGAACTTGTTTTATCTCAGTATGACAACGTCAAGTTACCCAGAATTAACACCAAGTGCTTAAATAGTCCAATGATAGGAGGAATCCAGACAGCTTGATGACAAAAAAATAAGCTTATTGTAATTCATTTAGTGGGGCCTTAAAAATAAATCCAGTTACTGGTAACCTACAGGCCTGCAAAGCTGATATACAGAGAACTTATCTGAAGTGACATCATGAAGAACAGCTCTGAGCACCCAGTTTAGGAAAGGAATCAAGGAAATGACCTAAAGCAGTGCTGCTTCCATGGATCCCACACCTGCAGGCACCAGGATTGAATCCCCGCTGCACAGTTCAGTGCCCACAGAAACTCCTCCAAAACACAGAACTGGAGCAGCTGAAAGTGAAGAAATGTGTCATTTAATGTGCAAGGCATCACCCTAAGCATCAGCCTCCTGACTCCAACAGCTCATTCCATGGTGAGGGACAGGATATTTGGGGAAAGACAGGATACTGTCCTTCCCCAAATTGTCCTGTGTGTCTGCACCACAGCTTCTCTGAAAAATCTTGCACACCAGCCTGAAATGCTGCAAGGCTACGCTCACCTGTATTCACTGGGACGCTAAATTAACAAAAATCAGCTTAAAAATCACCTAAAAATATAAAATAAAACCCTGCTGGCCGCAAAGATAATTTTATAGGGCTTTCTTAACACAAAGCAGCCCACGGGACCTACCTTGAAAAAGAACAGCCTTCCTGCACAGCTAATTCAGTTTCCATGGATGCAAGATCTGGTTTTGGGACTGATTCACAAAAGTGGTTCTGCAGTTCCAGCAGGACAGCACTTCCCATCAAACTCCTTGAGACACAGGCACAAGGAGTGGGATTGAGCCTGGTGTGCTCCAGACAGCCCCACATGGAATATTCAGAGCCTGAGAAAATTCCTGTGCCCTCCTGTGTCTTCTGTTTAGGGAGACGCGGAGATAAGCGGGGTCTGACTGGATTACTGCTGTTCAGTAATTTACCTCAGCAGGGAACACCTGAACTCTCCACAGTCTCTTTAATTGTTCCTCCAACACCTGAACCCTCTGTAATTGCCCTCCAGGTGAGAGGAATCACCCTGAGGGCAGGAGGACAACAGAGGACGGGGTCAGTCCCATTCCTGCCCTCCCCCTCCCCCTCCCAGCCACAGGTGGTGACAGACCCACCACTCTTAAGCGGATTGGAGCTTTTGTTCATTTAATTCCTGTATTTATCTGACCAATTAAGTGCACGTGCGTTCTGTGATGGCACCTCCTGAAACACAACCTCCAACACCTCAATGCAACAGCCTAACAGGGAATAACTGAAAATTATCATCACCAACACAGGTGTGAGAGGATAAAAACATTGGGATAGGTTGCCCAGAGAAGCTGCAGCTGCCCCTGGATCCCTGGAATGTCCCAGGCCAGGTTGGATGGGGCTTGGAGCAGCCTGGGATAGTGGAAGGTGTCCCTGCCCATGGCAGGGGTGGCACCGGATGGGCTTTAAAGTCCCTTCCAACCCAAACCATTCTCAATTCTATCATTACTGAACGTGAATATGACAGAAACTGTGATTTTTAACAAAACCAGCAATGTATGATCCTGCCATGGTCCCTCTGCTTATTCTACAACAGATCCCTCCTTAAAAATATCTCAGCAGTAAAAAACAATGAGCTGTGACATTTCAAGCTCAAAGTTTGCCTGACATGCCCTCCTTCCTCATCTTTTCATTTCTCTCACACTCATGAGCTCTCAGGAAGCTTCACTGCCACGTGACTCGAGGTCACCGCAAGTGTAACTCAAGATTCTCTGTCATCCATTGACCACGATTTCTCTGCTTTTAAATAACCAACCTAAATTGACAATAATTCTAGAACGGCAAAGGACAGTCCAAGCATCAGTGGTTATTTCACTTTATTTGGGGGAAAAAAGTGGAAAACATGAAGCAGAGTGTGGAGAAAACCAGACTCATTTGCCCCACTTTTATGTAAGGGCAGAGTGGGTCACCCTGGGCTTGTCGTGCAACCAAAGGAAACTCACAGCAACCACCAAGGGGAAACCACCCCTTCCAAAAACCTCCCCAGTCTGTCAAAAGCTCTGCTCCCGCTCCTCCATCTACAGAAAGTCTTGGATAACGCTAAATGTTGGAAGAATGAAACCTGGAATCCCTATCATCCCTTCCAGTTACCTCTGCTACCTTCTAGGCCCAACATGGAACATTTTCCAGCAAATCAACCCCTGAATCCCCACATATCTTTTCCACAAAATGCAACATACTGAAAGGCATCTGCAAAATCTCTCTCCAATATTAATAACAAAAGTAAAAATTAAACACGCACGTGATGGGTGGTATGGGAAGATTTTCTTTAAAGAAACAGGGGCACACGTAGTCCCAGCATGGATGTGTTGGGGAGGAAAGGGGAGGGCATGCTGCAGAAAGTATGACCTGCACACAAGCACTGGACTTTTCTTTAGGCTAAGGATGCAGTTAAGAAGAAGTGGGATAAATACCCACTCCCATTTCTGAGTAAACAGAGCATCCTAACTGGACAAAAAACACAGCAGAAGGGCAAGGGAGACACAACAGAGGGAGGGGCTTGAGGGCAAGGGAGACATAACAGAGCCCCAGCCTAGGCACGGGAAACACCACCAAGAGCAGGTGCGGCCCCAGCCTAGGTGCAGAGCCCGTCACTCTGCCCGAGCAGGGACTATTCATTCCCAAAGCACAACTTTTTCCATCGCCCTAAAGCCGTGCCTCGAGCACCCCAAGGCGCGGAGGCGGGGATGCCCTGACCTGGAGGTGTCCCTGCCCACGGCAGGGGGGCGGATTTGGAGACCTCTGAAGGTTCCTTCCAGCCCCAACCACGCCACGATGTTCCTGCCCGGCACCTGCAGGACCGGCCGGGATCCCCCAGCCCGGCTCCTCCGGACCGCGCTCCGGCCCCGCTCCCGAAACCTCGGCACCACCGGAGCTGCCCCGGGACGGGCATTTTCGTCAGTCCCTACCAAAATACTTCCCCATTAAAACTTTCCGGCGCGGACACGCCAAAAACACCTCCCGCCTTCCAGGGAACGATTTGGGCACTCCTTTCCGCACGGAGCGGGGGGACGGTGGCATCCCCGCATCCCCCGGGCTGGGAGGGGGGTCCCGGTCGCACCCCCCGGGCTGGGAGGGGGGTCCCGGTCCCCGGCGGGGCTCACTCACCAGCACATCCCTGAAGAGCAGCTGGGGCGCGGAGTGCACGGTCCAGTCCACGGCGGCTCCGTCGGGGATCTTGATGCGGATGACGAGCGCCTGGCTGTCCATGGCGCCGGAGGGGCCGCAGAGCAGCCAGAGCATCCCCGCCCCGCGGGCTCCCATGCTGCGGCCGCCGGGCCGGGCCGGGGCGAGGCGGG
>VXAZ01004427.1:1353999-1392190 GCA_013399875.1 Gymnorhina tibicen | reverse complement strand
GAACTGGTCGTTGCGCACCGCGCTGTACTTGACGCAAAACGAAGTCCAGTGGGGCAGGCGGCGCTGCCGCAGGTGCTGGCTGAGCACCTCGGAGGCGGCGGGACGGGCCGGGGCCGGGCCCCGCCACAGCAGCAGCGCCACGACCGCCTCGTGCAGCCGCCGCAGCAGCGCCCGCATCCCGCGGGGCACCGCGCCTGCGCCCGCACCGCGCCTGCGCCGCCCGGGGGGTGGGAACGGAGCGGGTCTACGGCCCGGGGACGGAGCGGGAATGGAGCCGCACAGTGGCCCCGGGGCTGGGCCCCACGGCTTAGGGAGGACGCTGAGGGGCTGGAGCCCCAGGAACGGCTGAGGGAGCTGGGAAAGGGGCTTGGCCTGGAGAAAAGGAGGCTCAGGGGGAACCTTGTGGCTCTGCGCAACTCCCTGACAGGAGGGGGCAGCCGGGGGGGGTCGGGCTCTGCTCCCAGGGAACAGGGACAGGTGGAGAGGGAACGGCCGCAGGCTGGGCCAGGGGAGGCTCAGGTTGGACATCGGGAGGAATTTCTTCCCAGAAAGGCTGATTAGACATTGGAAGGGGCTGCCCAGGGGCGGGTTGCAGTCCCCATCCCTGGAGGTGTCCAAGGAATTCCTGGACGTGGCACTCAGTGCTCTGGGCTGGTGACAAGGTGGGCACCGGGCACAGCTTGGACTCGATGACCTTGGAGGGCTTTTCCAACCTCAGTAATCCTGTGACCGATGTGCCAAGGCCATGCCAGAGCTGGCCGTGCTGAGAGGATGGATCACCCTGAGACCTGCACGGAGCGAGGGAGGAGTGGGAGTATCACCAAAAAAATCAGGCAATCACATTTTTAGAAAGGTTTTGTTGACACTGATGTGCTGACAGCAGTACCTGCAGCATCAACCTGCATTCAGAAGGTGTATCCAGCTACGTTGGGTTTACGTGGCAGAATTCCCTAAAAATCATCCTTTCAAGTGTCAGACCCTCTCAGGAGAAATATTTTAAAATCACAGCCCATATTCCATTTTTTTTAAGTAAAAGCTAAGGTTTTGAACCATTAAACATTCTATTTGAGAGGGGAAAAAAAAGACTGTATAGAAAACTGAGAAATGGAAACAGATTTTTCCCTTCAGTAATTGCAAGCAATATCTCAAACTCAGCAATCTTAAACCACTGAGCTATCCAGTATGAACATGCTAATTAATCAATTACTGCCCAACAATGTGCCCTGTTTATTTACTGTACTACATGTGTGTTGAACAAGTAATTATTAATCATCACCAGCAACGAATTTCCCCTTCAAGTTCACCTCCCTATAATTAATAGACCATATAGTTTAACTTTAATATCTTTCTTTTTTATTGGTAACAGTGGCTGAGGATAGAAAAGTTGGAATCTAGTACTGTGGTGAAGGGTTGAAATAAAGTATTGAACCTTAAGAGTGATACTCTGCTGTTGTATTTAATTAATTACATTAATGAAGGTTGTCAATGACTAGTTCCTAATTTTTTGTTCTTCATCAATATAACAATCTGCAGTCTAAAATGAAATATAGAGGATCTGTACAATGCCTCAGATCTACAGTATCCCATTGTTAAATGGATTTGACAGTAAGTTATCACCGTGAAATTTTAAGGCCAGCCTTAGAAATCCAGTGATTTGTTACCTTAACCTAGAGGGAAGGTGGTAAATTCTCCTGAACTTGAGGTACTGGAGATCTTCCAGGAAACAGCGAGGGTGTTTTCACTTTCATTTCAGAAGACATCAGGAGGTGGTTGTGTTGATGAACTGCTTTTTTTTTGCTCTGTGCTCAAAGTTGTCAATCTAAATATGGAAATGTGGGCTAAAAGCTTTTTTTTTCTTTTATCCAGGGCTTTAACCCAACTACCTAAAACAGGAGACCCAGTTTCCAGTATCATCAACTCCAGGTAGCTCTTTCAGGAGAATGACCTGAAGTGCTCTGTGCTACACTAAATTCTTACTGAAACAAAATCCACAAAGTACTGCCAGCTAAACAAACATCTCCATTTCCAGCTCTGACTCCTGCAGAGCACAAATCCTTTATTTTAATTGTCTGCATCCTCTGCAGTTGATGCCAAACCTGCTGTCCCTCATCTCCTTCCATGAGCATTCCTCCACACCCTGCAGCTGAGGAACCAGCTCCAGCTTTTGTCCAAGTCTGGCAGTTTTTGGGGCAGTTTCTGATGAGAAGCCACACCTGAGTCAGCTTTAATCTTTTGCTTCACACTTGTTCTGTTTTCTTCCCATCCAGCTCATGTTCTGAAATTCAAGCTGCAGTTCAACAACTACTACTCCTTTAATGAGTGGGAGTAAATAATCCAGTAGCGTGAACAGAATTATATTCCTGACTTTTTAACAATATTATAATTTCATTTTGAATCTGCAGCATTGCTAAAAGCCCTACATTTTTGGCACCAGCAGCATGGGAGTGGAATGTGAGAGACTGCAAAGCAGTGTCAATCCTTCCATCAGCTCAAGGCTCAGAAGTGTTAGTAGTAATTAAAAACTTTTTCCCCCACTCAAAATACATTTCACACTTTGCACACGCTGAGAAATCTCTCTCACCACGGGAACTTTCAGGTCACTTGTTTCCTGCAAAAACAGGTACAGTTTTCTTTTGTCAGGGTAGAACAAAGCCATAAGGAAGTGCAGGTTTCATTTCCTCCTAGGACACTGCAGTCTATTAAGTGCCAGTGAACTAATGAGCCTCTCAGACCTTATGTTGTTCTGGCTTGGATCAAGTCTTCCTTTTCCTTAACCCTTTGGAAACCAGCTCAAGTGCAGCCATTGGCTAAATTCCCCCTTGGGAAAATCTACGTGGGCTCTGGGATATCCAAATCCAACATTATACTGTTGTAAAACAGGAATAAAACCAGGAATTAAAAATACTCCTTTGGATTTTTATTTGAAACAGGAATCAGCATTTATGCAAATGTTCTCATCTGCAATTAATTAATTCTGTGACCAAAGTAGAAGAGAAAAAGGCTCCACAAAAAATAGTATCTGATACTGAGGGATCAAAGATTTGGCATTGGAAAAACTGGGTGCTGATCTCGTGCAACTGCTTGGTCTCATTTAGTATTTGTGTTAAAACTGGTTTTGCCTTAACTTTTTGGGAAGTAATCCCAAGGATACTTGCCATTCATAAGATAATAGTCTCCATTCAATGAGATCTGCTCTTCCATAGTAAAATGTAGAATATGTTGTCTGTTGGGATATTAGAGAGTTGATGGATAAAGGCAATTTTACAAATACAATGTTGTCCTTTAACAACACTGCACAGCAACTATAACCAAAAGAGTCACCAGTATCCAAAATACAGATGGACAGACCTGCAAAAGTGATGGAATTCTGGGAATCACAGTGCAAGTAGAATCCTTGCGGAATCTATTGATGAATTAGTGCTATTACTGTTCTTTTTGATAATTTGAAAATTACCATAAAAGAACTGCTGCAAAAGCCTGTTGATAACAGAAAAAGCAACATAACAATAGAGACAGTTCTGCAGAGGAACACGGGTTGCTGGGATTACTGATAAGATGGTATTTTAATTAAGAGAGCATTTATAGGCAGAAGAACCATGGGATGGTTTGGGTGGGAAGGGAACTTAAATCCCATCCCATTCCACCCCCTGCCATGGGCAGGGACACCTTCCACTATCCCAGGTGGCTCCAAGCCCCATCCAGCCTGGCCTTGGACACTTCCAGGGATCCAGGGGCAGCCCCAGCTTCTCTGGGCACCCTGTGACAGGGTCTCCCCACCCTCACAGGGAAGGATTTTTTCCCAGTATCTAAACTAATCATAATCTCCTTCAGTTTGAAGCCATTACCCGCTCTCCTGTCACTCCAGGTTTTTCTGAGTAGTCTCTCCCCATCTTTCCTCTAGGCCCCTTATGGTACTGGAAGGCCACAATGAGGTCACCCCAAAGCTTCTCTTTTCCAGGCTGAACAATCCCATCTCTCCCAGCCTTTCCTCAAAGCAGAGCTGCTCCATCCCTCTGATCATCCTCATGGCCTCTGGACTCTCTGCAGCAGGTCTAACACTGGACCTCCTTTCCTGCCAGAAGCCTGTATTTCAGAACACAGCCTGTTGGAAAGGGAATGTGGGCTCTCAGCGCTCTTTTCAGTAGATCTGATCTGCTCTGAGTCAGTGACAAAGGCAGTGTGACCCCATTAACATGATTTTTAACCCAGACGCTGAACTTCAGGAATGACAACAGGGACATGAGGAGCATCAGGATGATCCTGTGCTTTTCAGCAAGGAAGATGGCATGTTCCAAATGCCACACCCAGGAATCACAGAGACGTTCTGTCTCAGTTAATGTTACTTCACACACCAACTCAGAAGGAAAACCAAACCTGTTCTTACAGATGAGGAAGCATTTCCAGAAGCATAAGGAATGAGGCACTTAAACATTTTCTGTTAACTATTCTTTCAGAGCATCTGCTTCCCAAGGTTGCTCTTCTTCCAATTTCAGTTTGTTTTCTGCTGTAACTCCTAGAATTGCTTCAATATCTCGAATTGCCATCTGTAACAGATTCAAGGAATACAAGTTATTTAATGGGCATTATAATGGAATCCAGCAGCCAGCGTGCACAGCTGGCAGTGCCTGCCTTGAACAGGTAACAGGGTTACATGGGACAGGATGCACCAATTAAATTTACTTTTACTTTGGGGACACTTGAGGGAATTATTAGTAAATATGTACAAATCTCAGGTAAATAAAAATACAATTTGTACTCCTAATTAACTAACAGGTGTTTTATTTCACATATGTTAACTCACAATGAAGAAAAGTTGTCTTATATTTTTCTTCAGTGGTTGCTTTTCATTCCCTCATATTGAAAAAATGGGAATTTTTTTGTTGTTGTTTGTTCTGTAGCATGTTGAAATTTAATTATGTCTTCCCCAAAATCTGTCATTTCACACTCTACTTGTCAGGGGAAAATCTACTCAGAGTGGAAAGAATCTGCTATAAATTATGTGGCGTGACTTAAGATACAAATCTAACACAGTACTCCCCTTCACCTTTCACAAAACACAGACAGGATCTTGGAAAGTTTGTATAAAGTTAAAGGTGATGTAGCTCAGCAAAAGAAGTCCCTGTGGGAAGCTGAGCAATTCTCTGGAATCAAAAAGCAGCTTTGTAAGGAGTGCTTGTTCCAGGGCACGGGGTTGGATTCATTATTGCTTTCCTGGCTCCTTTGGCAGCGGGGTCGTCACAGAGGAGCTGTGGAGGAAAGGTGGGGGAACCTCCCCAGGGTGAGCAGCCCCTGTGCTTTGTCCTGCCTTCCCCTCTCCACCCTGGAGCATCCAGGGATGGGGACATTCAAAGAGCAGAGAAAATTGGGAACAAAATCCACTTGGGAAATGGATGGCGGGGTGAGGGATGGGAACGAATGAATTAAGTACTCGGTGGCTGCCTGCTTAAAAGAAATCAGTATTAATAATCTAAGCAGCTATTACCAACTGAGAAATTTGTTTCTAATTTAAGATTCTTACCTTGATGGTGTCCCTTTAAAATAAAGCAGGCAATTGTGACAGAACTGTGTGAGGCAGTGCCAACAGCTCCTTTGCTCTTCCAAAGGACACTCAGGAGCATTAGATTACAAATAATTTCACGCTCAAGGATGTCTCTTTTCAAAGAAAAAGTTTCAAACTTAAATTTAACTAACGGATTCCGTGGGAGACCGACTACACTGACCCAGACACTGTAAACCACACACAGCCAGTGATAAAAAAGGAATGGTTTAGCACTTGTTTATGATCCAGCATGAGGTATTTGCAGGCCTTGTACAGAAATTAACCAGGATCGTTAGTTAATTAACACCTCACCTTAAAATTGGTCTCGCCTTGCATATTAGGTGCTGATATTTCTTGATGGATGATGAAGAGATTGCGAGCAAAGGTCAGGAGGACCCCCTGGAGATCCTCTCCGATTGTTCTGTTAATGATATCCAAACAAATGAGTTTACCAATGATTCCCTTCACATGCTTAAAAACAATCGCCCTCTCATTTGTGCCTGCCTGGTGATGGAATTTAATGAGGATTTTCAATCTCACAAGGTGAAAATCTTCAGGGAGATATGAAAGATGAGGCTCCATTTTAACTTGTCAACAGAAAGGATTTGTGTAATAAATAATTTTTATTAATCAACTTAGCAGAAGTAAGCAGAGAGGTTTCAGCTACTCCAAGTAAAAGGTTACGGCTGAGGTAGGACTGAGGCAGCAGAACATTTGAATCACCTACATTAGTTGGGAAAAATTGTTGCTTCAGCCCAAAATTTGGGAAAGAAATTTCAGCAGTATCAACATTCCTTAGATTGTTACCGCTTAAGAGGCTTTGGTTTCCCAGTGGTCCATACAGACTCTCCATCCCTTATGGAACAGGGAATTACAGTGAGGAATAATGTGTCTCGTTTACTGGAATTGACCACAGATCTCTGATGTAATAATGTATCATAGATATTATAATATCTCTTAGATATTTCAGGTATTTCAGTTATTTTATAAGCTCCAACTATTACAATCTTGAAAATATTTCCCAATTAAGACTATGAAATTGCACTGAAAATGTGATGGCAGACAACAGGAATCCTCTTTGCTGCAAGTTTAGTTTTTTTCTTCTTGTCCTACTACCAAAAATGTGGAAATCAGATTTTTCCTTCCCGCAGAGGCTTTTTCTGTGCTGCGAGATCATTAACAGATCCCATTTCTGCCCTCCCTCTCCTCTTTAGTCTTTCCATGTCAGTCACGCTCTCCAGAACTCTAAACATTTTCATTGCCTCCCTCTCATAGAACAGCAGGATTTCTTCCAACATCTCCCAGGATACACTGTTTACCTTTTTCCGTAGGATCATGACATCATGGCTTGCAGGCAGTTTGACTCACAGATCCTGTTCCCAAAACCTCCTTGTTCCTCATATTCATTACTGCTCTCTAAATGTAATTTCTTACATCTGATTCCAACCAAATCTAATTCTATTTCTCATATTGTTTCTTCAATTTGTTGAGATCATTTTGAATTCTATTCCTGCCCTCCAGAACACTTGCAGGCACATCCAGCACTCAAAGAAGCTGTTTTGTTATCCAGGTCATTAATGAAATAGCTGCAGCATCAAAGGAATACAGAACAGGCTGAGAGCAGAACGCTTCAGCTCCTCACTTATTAGATCCTATTTTGGCAGGAAACTTGGGGAAGAACAATATAAAAAGGCATTAAACTTCACCCTCCTTGCCTCATGGAAGTCAGGTTTTTAATAATGTTGCCTGTAAGAATAAGCCTGTGCTAATCCGTGTGAGAGATTGCTCCTGACAGGGGAATCCAGCTCTCCTGAAGCCAATTCCAGTGGGTCCTGAGCCTGCAGTGCCACCAGCCTTTGGGCTCAGCACATTCCTATCCTTCTTTTATTACTGAAATGTTTAAAGCCTCCCTAAAACTCTCCCAAAGGCCAATCTTGGAAGAAGTCAGTGCACTTCTGTGAGCAGGAGGTGACAGTCAGCTGTTCAGGCTGTTCATTCCCTCCCTGCACACCCAGAGTGTCCCCAGCTCTTTGTCACCCCGGTGAAGGCACAGTCCACACTTACACCATTCCCAGTCTGTGCCGCTTCTGGTCTTCATACAGTACAAACACTGTTCCCTGTTTTTCCTGTGAAATAAAAAGACAAAGTTGCTTTATTTATTCCTAAAATATTGGTAATTGTAATAAATGTGTTACACTAAGTACACACCCACAGGTAAGAAGGGCTGGTCTGGAATTGTGTGTAAGGAATTATTGTTCAGTTTAAATAGATTATTGCTCTAACCTATTGTAGAGAATACAATAAATACAGCAGAATCTATTCAACAGCAAATATTTGGGTTTCAAAGCAGTAAGAGATAGTCAAAAGCATCTTAAAAATTATCTCCTTACACAGTTATTTTTATCAAGAAGCAGGTTAACACCTAGAAGTTTTACACACACTTAAATGGAAAGAAAAATAGCTGGATGTGGCACTTGAGGACATGGTTTAGTGGTGAACATGGGGGTGTTGGTTTGATGGTTGAATGACCTTTAGAGGGTTTTCCAAACCTAACAATTCCATGGATTTATGATTTACATTGCTTTAAGTGGTTTTACCATATTAGAATTTACAAACAAAAATTCTGCAGAGCGAATACCACATTTTCTCATCTTTCCCGTTCATACCTGGAGATCAAATCCAACCCCATGAGCTTTACACATGTGGAGGAGAAGGTTGTAGGAGATCCCTGAGAGGCTGGAATGCCTCAGCTGGCTGCTGGCCACGGCACACCGGGGGCTGCTTGCGGCAGCCTGGAGAGAAAAATACAGCATTCCTCATCTGTACACCAATTTATATCAGAACCCAACATCTCCATGGTAAATTACTGACTTTTCACAAGGGATGGAGGGACAGGATACAGGGAGTGGCTTCCCACTGCCAGAGGACAGGGTTAGGTGGGATATTGGGAAGGAATTATTCCCTGAGAGGGTGGGGATGCCCTGGCACAGGGTGCCCAGAGAAGCTGTGGCTGCCCCGGATCCCTGGCAGTGTCCAAGGCCAGGTTGGCTGGGGCTTGGAGCAACCTGGGATAGTGGAAGGTGTCCCTGCCCATGGCAGGGGGTGGAATGGGATAAGATGGGCTTTAAGTTCCCTTCCAACCCAAACTATCCTGGAATCTGTGATTCTATAAATGGCTTTTTGCCAAGGAACTCATGTAAGTTTGGAGTAAGACTCCATTTGGAGAAATTCCTGTTCCTCACAGGGTCTGCCGGACACAGATGTTTCCATAAACCCCTGTATTACAGATCAGATCTACAGAACTGCTTTTTATGAACCACATTTTGGTGTTTCACAGCCTCGGTGGTCACTGAGCTCTATGAGATCACTGAACCCAACCTGGCCTTGGACACTTCCAGGGATCCAGGGGCAGCCACAGCTTCTCTGGGCACCCTGTGCCAGGGCCTCCCCACCCTCACAGGGAGGGATTTATTCTCAATATCCCATCTGACCCTGCTGTCTCTCTCCCTTGGATAAAGGCCAGTGCTGCATCGAGTTTAAACTCTTAGCAGTGCTTAGGCCAGAAAAATGGAGATGTTGCTTTGAGGAGCACTGAGCAGAGCTGTTCTCCTAAACCAGGCCTTTCCTGATGTTAGTTTTAATGCTGGACTGTTCCCTGGGAGCAAGGACACTGCACATCAAAGCATGTGATTTACAGTATTTTCCCTAAAATGATGTTTGTTTTGACATTGACTCATTTAAGTTGACATAGCTGAAATCCTGATCTAATACATCTCTGCCTGAAAATTAATCATGTTTATAATATTCTGAGAATTAATAACACCCATTGCTCAAGTCATTAACTTAAAAAAGGAGCTTCCAAAATCTGTTCTCTGCAGTAGGGGACCACAAATAAATGAATGCTTGATAAAATAATCCAAGCAGCAGTTTAACAAGCGTAAACTTGAATGTGGCTGCAATAACACAGAACTATTGTTTAAGGGTTGGCATCAGGTTGATGAGGTGCTTATTTCAGCTACAAAGCATGCATACACATGCATAATGAACTGCAGGATGAATTATTAATGTGTTGCTTATTTAGCCTCATCTGTCTAGAAGATAATGTATCCTAACTATAATGAGTGATTGGTTTTGTACATAATTACAGGAGCAGCAGTATCTAGGAAATTTGTTCTTTCAAAGAAGGAGTTCTAAAAATAAAATCCTCGCACAAACTCCAGGGCTGCTCCGTTTTATCAAAATCAACCCTACCAGCATGGAGAATATCTAATAAATTAAAAGGGACAGAATCATTATTAACATCATAATTTTACACAAAGTGTTTTACTTAATCATTCATTACAGATCATGTGCTGTAAAAACATTTGTCTCTTGGTTTGTTTCTTTTTCTCTTTTCCTGGGAGACTGCAGTCTTGTAGTTAACTCTTCAGGAGATAAAAATCTCAGAAATACAGGAAGAACTAAAAATAAAGGATATAATGACAATTTATGTTAATTCTGACAGAATTTTAATTAAAAAAAAAGTTGCTACTTGATTACTTTTCATTTCTAAAACTTGGACTGCTGGGACTAATCAGATCTAATTTACTTCTCGCCAACTAAAAGTGGTTGCTTGACAAGAACAATGGATCAAGAGCTCGTTAACCTCTAAATTACAGCTCCATGACATTTTTGGAATGGTGATACATTCCCTCCTCTACATATGGAAAAAAAGGGAGTTGTGGATCTTCTGTCAAAATATGGTAAACAGCCTTTGTTTTTCATCCATATGTGTATGTACACAGACATACATTTCTTATGGTGACTTTTCTAAAGACCTTTCTTCCCATTTTATAGAATCCCAGAACACTTGGGCTGGAAGGGACCTTAAAGCCCATCTCATCCCACCCCTGCCATGGCAGGGACACCTTCCACTATCCCAGGTGGCTCCAAGCCCCGTCCAGCCTGGCCTTGGACACTTCCAGGGATGGGATTGTTTCACTTTAGCTCCCTCTGTGCTGTTATCCCATGACTTTATTAACCTTGTAAAATCCAAGAGTAGCAGTTTAAAACCTGAAGGGAGCAGATTCAGCTCCTCTAGAACAGAACTCATTGGTAGTTACATGAATGATTATATTTAGGAACAGATCACTGCTTACAGGTTTTGTCCCCTCATGCTGAATCCATTGGCTTCTGCTTTCCTTTGATCCAAGAGGTCCTTGCAGGCGGCTGGAGCCACAATCCAGATTTCCATCTGTCACATACAACAGGAGCTGAGTCAGGGCCAGCTGGTCACTGTAGCAAAGGTCAAGGTCTGTTGCCCACACCTAATCAAAACAAAGAGGGGCATTCAAATAAATTGAAAAGAAGAAGAAGAAGAAGAAAAGTAAAATTCAGCAATTTTGAAGGAACATCTTTGCCTTTATTGTCCTGAGTGTTGGCATTCCTGCTTTCGGCTTCCTGGTGCTGGAGCAGTGTTGGCAGTGATAAAGATCTTAGAAAAGAGTCCTTCCTTGTGAGGGTGGGGAGGCCCTAGCACAGAGTGCCCAGAGGAGCTGTGGCTGTCCCTGGATCCCTGGAAGTGTCCAAGGCCAGGCTGGACACTGGGGCTTGGAGCCACCTGGGATAGTGGAAGGTGTCCCTGCCCATGGCAGGGGGTGGAACGAGATGGGCTTTAAGGTACCTTCCAACCCAAACCATTCCATGATTCCACAAACCACTTCGAAACAGGAACAACCAGAACTCTTCTGTAACTTCAGAAATAATTTCTCAGGCAGGACTTATGAGGCTGAGGGAAGCACTATGGATTGCTTCTGCAAGGCTCCTCCACCCCAATAACCAGAGCTTGGTTTTCCCAGGAGTTTTTCCCACTGAAAAAATCCCTATGCCTACTGTGCTAGTGAGCAATGTTCCCACACACCAATATCTGCCCTACAGTGGACCCCTTAAAACAAATCTCCCAGTGAACAACTTGCCTAAGTCCTGGAATGGTAAATGGAGTCATTATAAGGATATTAAGGGGTCAGGCAGCCAAGGCCTCTTGGAAAACTGGAGTTAATTTCAGAATCATATGCACATGGTAATGCCCTTTGTATAATGGGGAATAAATCACCCCAGTAACAGTTGTTAATATCTAACTGCCAAGTATCTGTTGCTGTATTAAATATCCTATTTGTCAACTTAAATATTTCCTGCTGCACGGTCTAAAATGCAAATTGGATGCTAATGGCTGGCTTTACTAGTAGTAGGGGACTGTTCCCCAATTACAATACTTAATTTTCTTCAATAATTTATTGTTTATCATCACTTCTGCAAGACAGGAAGAACTTTGCTGTCCATTTATACCTTTCCAGTATGTGCTAACCTTTTCAAGGAGCCAAATAATAATTATAAACTATTCATATTGTAGGAGTGTTCCATTAATTTTGATAAATATCATCAACAAGTCTGCGTCAATATGTCCTAGATCTTGTCTGAGCTGGGTTTTACACTCTCAATTAAAACTTTGCCCTCGGAAAGAGGTGGCAGGGTTGCATGAGGGAGCCGGGGACTGAAAACTTGGATATCTGAGGGCTGTTCACTGGCTCCAAGTGAACTGTTTGCTCTTAATCCAGACCCTGATATTCCACCTGACCTCGAAAACCACACCTGGAAGCTTTGCTGAGCAAAAACAGAGCTGCAGGAGGCAAGCTGGACTGAAGGGGGACCATAAAAAAGGTTAAGCAAAGACATCCCTGCAACTGAAGTGAGTACCAGAGCAGTGTCCTGGCAAAATGCAGGGAATGGGTTGAGGATTTACCAGCAGATAAAACATTCAAAAAGCAGCCTGGCAAACCTAAGCAGCCAGTAGCAGTAGATAAATTCATTCCACCCTCCCAGGTATTCACACAAAAACCCTACCAGGCATGGGGTAGCACGTACATTGTGCAGGAGTTACTCCCCAAATCCCATGTTGTCAGTGACTACAATTAAAATAGTGCAAGTGACATTGTTTTAATTTCAGATGTAGAGAAAAACCCATTAATTACTTGTGTGATCCATTTCACATCATCTAAACAAAGCCCTAGCATGCCAGCCCGGCTCCAGTGCCTGCTGGCACATTCCCAGGAGCTGCTCTGGGAAGGACAGAAGTGCTCCTGCACCCCCTGCTCCAGGGAATGGCTCCAGCTTGCCCAAGGAAGGGGCTGTGGGAAGAGGGAAGAACAAAAAACACCTTTAGCATGTCAACTTTTGTGCTGGAAATCGTGAGATTGACCAAATACTGGTCTAAGGAGTTTCTGTTTGCTTCCAGAGGGGATTAAATGGTTTTTGGATATGGTTTCATCATCTCAGACCAATTCATGCTGCTGCCTACAAAATTAAGGGCTTGGATCCCCAGGGGGATGAATGAAGGTGTCCCTCCCCTCCTCGTCTCTAATAAAGGAGAGCTCCAAAACCTCCTTAAGCTTCATGTTCTACTTAGTTAAAGTCATTGTATATTTTGCATTTTCCAATATAAGGTGTGGGGAGGAGGAAGAGGAGGAAGGCAAACATGGCTGGAAGCCACCTGTCCACCTCCTTTCATCCCTGAGCCTGGGGCTGAACCACCCCTGTTGGAACTTAGAGCAGCCAAATGGTCACTTCTTGGTGCCAGCTGGGATTACCCCCAAGGATTGTTTTCCTGGCTCAGGACTCTCAGAGAACACGTTATTGTGGCCATGTCCCTTCCTGCCCTGGCCGTGTCCCAGAACATCCCTAACATGGGGAGAAGGGAAGAAGGATCAGATGGCACAAGATTTTCCAGCTTTATCCTAGCAGGGGATTCCCTTTTGCCATGGAAACACAAAAATGGCCTTTAAATCCCCTTTGTGCTGCTACAGAAATGGGAGAACACAGGGCCTGGACAAGGGGTCTGACCAGATGAATCAACTCCTCCAGTAAATCAGGAGCTCTTAGGAGATGACCTGTGCAAAGGTCAGGTTTAAATAAAGAATGATACAATCCCAGAGATTAACAAACATCTATTATTGAGCCCATCCTCATGTTCTGACCATATACAATAAAGGCACGTATGCAATTTATGATTGAAGGTGTCAAATCCTGATAGGATTGTATAGAAAATTAGCAGAACACAAGGAGTTTTCACCTGAAATTCAGGGATTTTCAGAATTTATGTTCAGAAAATAATGAAAATTATGAAGAAAATATGTTCAGAGCAGCCTAGAACTGATATTTGATTTTCAAAGTTCAAAGGTAGAAGGTAGAGGCAGTAGTTAAGATTTTAGATAGATTTAGGACTGGTTTTACGTCAAGCTAAGCAGAGCACAGATCAGAACTCTCCAAAATCCCACCAGCGGAAAAAAATGAGTTAGAAATACATCCTGCAAAACTTGCTGGCTGTTTATCCAAGGAACTATGTGCTTCCAGGAGACTCTCCTTCAGCACGCACAGCTTCAGAGCCGGCGCTTCGTGGTGAAGACATCTCAAGTGAATAAAGTCACAATTATGCTGGAATTCTTTACAGCTTCCATAAAAATGCTTCAGCTTTAAAACGTAAACTTGAGAAGGGAAGGAAACATAAATTCTTAAAGAGTTACTAAATTACAGCTCTGCTTTCTCCCGTTTAACTGTTTTATCTGCGTCTGGTATCGACGTCTGCGTTATTGTAAAGAGCACCCGTGCTATTTTTAAAGAAGTGCTTGAACGATACTGTAAAAATGTCAATTAGTAAAATATTAATGCAACTGGGGCGTTGGAAAGAGAATGTCTTTTATGACTTTTAAAATTTGCACAAGAATTGATTCCGGCAGTGCTGGCAGGCTCTTATCCGGCTGCCATCTCGTGGCAGCTGCTGGGATGGGCTGGGGCTCACCTACAAATTTCAATTTTAGGGCTCTACAACTCCTCTATCCTGCTGGATATAGGATTGGGAGATGGTTAATGACAACACTGTGGCTCTTGTTGGAAAATAGCACATAGAAAATGTTGTGTTCTGTCTGGAGAGACCCTCAGACACGAGCGGGAATTGTCCAACCCTAGCAGTTTATCCAGTGTTCCCTCATTACTGCTGGGAAAGGCTGGGGCTGTGCAAAAGCCATCAGACCCATGGAAAAGGTGGTTTAGGATCCTGCTTGTCCAAACTATCCATCCACAGAGCTGTGGAGGTAAGGAAGTCGATGTGTTTAAAGATTCTCACTCAATTCAGTGGATTTATTTGGGTGCAGCTCCCAGCTGGGATCTGAGCAGTACAGATTTGACAGTCAACACTGGGCAGGATTTCACTCTGAGGGGCCAAGGCTTTGCTTTGAATGATCATCTCGGAAAATAAAATGGGAATCAGAAGTGATTCATTCCAAATTCTGCACCTAATTCTTCTCCACTTCTTCCCCAAGACACTGAACACAGCGTCTCCATCTCCCTTCCCCTCAGGAACAAGGCACAGGTGCCTGTAACTGAGATGGAAATAGATTCCTGAGGCAAACAGGGAACTGTGTGGAGTCCCAGCTTTCCCTGCCCCTTGGATCTCACAGCCAGGGGCTCATGGTAGCCAAGGCTCTGTCTTCCCACTGAGCTGTGTGTGACAACACACATTGTTCCTTATCCATCACAGGTCCCTTGGCTCCTACTGCTCCAGAGGTCAGTATTTTCTGTAAAAAACACTTGGAAAGAATTCCTGAGTATCCTGTACTTCCAGGAAATGCATCTGAGCTTTCCATCTACTGCATTCAAGTGGACACTTGTGAAACAAGTAAGCAAATCTTCCAAGGGTCTAAATAGGATTTCTCATTTGCCAAAAACACAGTGCTTTCAGGAACACAAGCCTTTGTGTGATCTCTCTCTCCCAAGACAGATGGCCTCGTTAATTGCCTCTACATCCAGTTAAATTTAAAAACCTGTGCTTAAATAATGTTAAAGTTGTGGTACATGCTGATAAACACAGGAAATATTAAGGTAAAATCAGCTGGGAACAATGGAAGAAAACCAAGATGGAGCAGACAGGAATTCTAAGAACCCACAAGAATCACTGAATGATTTAATGAATCCTTGTTTGTGCCAGGAAATGTCACAACCTTAATAATCCAGGAAGCATTCCTGCATTTCAGTGAAATCCTGGCTTGAGTGAAGCAATTGGCAAAACTCCCATGGACTTCCATGGGTGAGAATGTCATCCCTTAATCTTTTTAAAGCAACTTTCCATGAAAGTTGTCCAATATGGCTTATCCAGAATTCTAATTACAATGCTGTGTACATCCATTTTGGGAGTCAAATTTAACTGGGATCTGAATTCCAGAGCTGACAAACTACTGTGAGGGTGAGGCCCTGGCACAGGGTGCCCAGAGAAGCTGTGGCTGCCCCTGGATCCCTGGAAATGTCCAAGGCCAGGCTGGACGGGGCTTGGAGCACCCTGCGATAGTGGAAGGTGTCCCTGCCCATGGCAGGGGGTGGAATGACATGATCTTAAAGGTCCCTTCACACCCAAGCCATTCCATGATTCCATGATTATTCTGATTCTCTGGTTCACCACAGCCACCCTACAGTGGATCAGTTACCAAAAACCTGAAGGTTCTGCAGTTCCCCACAGCCCTAAAATCCAGGGATGTTCCCTTTCACAGTCAAACACATCATAAACACTGAGGGTCCTCAGTGACGATTCCAGAAGAAAACAATGTCAGGAGAGTGAAAAACCAGGAGATGCATCAGGTCTACATTTGATGCTGTTAGAATACCCACGTGCTTTCCTCAGTTCATGTGCCCCAGAGTTTGGAAATTGTTTGTTCCAAAGGGCAAAGCTTTCTCCTGATATTTTTTTGAGTTTCATAGGAAAGTTGGCATTTCTTGATCTCAGGGAGACAGTGTGAGGTAACAAACCTGCCCCACTCACCTGCTGCTCCCTCGTTTGGGGATGGGTGAAAGCCACAAAATCAACGGAGAAGTAGCCAAGCACTCCTTTGGATTTACAGACCTCCCCAATTTTTGAACAGAGCGAGTTAAGAACTGCTGCATCCACAGAACGTTGTGGGATGGTGGTTCCAGAAGATCTGAGGGGCCCCTCAGCGTGGAGCTGGTCTCCAGATGACACAATTGTCACCTCCCCTGTTGGCTCTATCAGCAGATCCACTGTCAGGTTGGTGATGCTGGCAGAGAACGGGAAGGCTTCGATCACTCCACCTGGAATCAGAAAGGAATTATCTGTCCAGCTTGGAATCAAATCCACAAGTGCTGCCCTTCAGGGTGCACAGGATGGAGCCACCAGCTCCAGGGGGATTGGAGATACAGCAAATAAATCAATGGAATGGGAGCAGCAGAGCCAGAACCACGGATCTCTTGGAGGAGAAAGCAGTTCAGTTAGTGGCTTTTCAGTCCCACTTCCAAACTGGATAAATCCCACAGCTGACTGGAGAAACAGGCTCTGGGGTAGCAGGAGTGAATCCAGCTCAACACCAGGCCCAGAACAGCTGGGAAATGCAATGTTGGGACTGGGGGGAATGGTAACTCCTGCTGTGAGCTCATCTTGTGGACTCCCATCCATACAGTGGTCCTAGATAAGAGTCTGCCTGTGGCATTCATCCACAAGAGGAACTCGGCATGGAAATAACAACTTCCAGCATGGTTTTCCATATGAAGATCCCCAAGAGAACTGCCTGGCATTCTGGATTTGCCTTTTTATTGCATATAATGCCATAACCCAATTTGTTGGGATAAACTACTATGTAATAAAATTGGCACTAGATGTGTTAAGTAGCATTATTCAAGAAGAAAAATACCTTCAAAGCCTTGATTCATCCTTGTCTCTTCCATAAAGAAATACATAAAGAAATGTATATATGAAATATTCTCACATTTACCTACATTCACGTGCTGGAATTCCCTAAAGCCTTTCCCCAAATGTGACAGCCTTTGGTGCAGCACCCAAGGAGTAAGGAGTTGGTGCTCATGGATTCAGAATCCAGAATTAATATAGGTTAAAAGCTTGGATAGGACAAATGAGTGATAGAACAGTGGCCTATAATTCATTGGTAAATGAACATTTGAAACATAATGGAGAAATAAAAGGAGATAAATATTTAAATGGGCCCAAGACTAACAAGAATATGGCAGACAATATGGCATAATTACTCCTTATAACACTTCACAGCGACTTTGCAGTCTTATTTACCTTGACTAAGAAATGTTTGGAGGAATTTTTCCCATGTAGGGAATCGTTTCTCATTGACTGGCTGTACGTGCTGTGCTAAAAGGCCCGGCAGCTCCTGGGAGATCTTCACCAAAGCTAGCTCCTGCAGAAACAAATTAAATAGAACCACAAGCAATTTTACTACAGAAATGAAAACTGCTTGTGGGGTGATTAAAAACCAGGCCTCCAACAGGCAAAAAAAAAAAAAAAATGTGGTTACTGTTTACCCACAGTCAGGAAGCCTTTTTTAATTTTTCTACTTGCTCCTCTTCCCTCCTCCTGCAAACTGTCCTTCTCTGAAAGCCAATCCACCCCTCAGCACAGCATCTCTTGCATTATAATTTATATCAATAATTGGATCTGGCATCTGAAAATGTCAAGTACTTGGTAACTGCTTTGGGATCAATACCAGCAGTCAATAACTTGTACATTGCTTGTATTTTGAAGCAGCATATTGAAATAGTCACATATGCCAGCAACAGTTTTACTGGTTCTATGTTTAAGCTCTTATATCAACCCAAATACCCTTTAGTTAGAAAAACAATAGGAATAATCAAGCAAAAGCATTTCTAAAGCAGAAGATATCCTTTTAAATCTGTAAAATATCTGTAACAAATTCCCAAGTGCCTGTGTCTTTGGTGGAGTTTGATTAGTCACTCCACAGCTAAACCAGCTTTTTTCCTAGTTTTAAATTCTTTATTATCACGCACACAGCCCAGCCCCATTAAATACAGAAAGTAACTGCACTGCTTTTACTGCTCCCCAAAGTCCCAGAAGAACACGAGCATATAAAGTGCAAGGACCCTGACTGGATTGCTTCAGGCTCCTTTTCTTGCTGCTTCATGAGCCTCCCCCTGCTCCCCCGGGGCTCTTTGCCTCTGTTTTACATCCCCTCTCCTCAGCACCCTGTGCTGCAGCAGATGACCAGCCCTCCTCTGATCCTGCCAATGTCCTCAGCCACAATCAGTTTATCTCAGGCTCTAGAGGAACATGATGAAACCTTATGGCTGACAGCTAGGAATAGCAAATAAAAAATTAAAGCTGTTTTTCCAGAGCAGTGAGCTTGAAGAGATGGGCTTTGTCATGGAGCACATGATGTAAAGTAACCAAAAATGCAAATTCAAAATCACTTCACTGTGATTTACCTACCAGAAGGAGAAGGATGGAGCAATGATCAGAATCCCAGGATGGTTTGGGTGGGAAGGGACCTTAAATCCCATCCAGTTCCACCCCTGCCATAGGCAGGGACACCTTCCACTATCCCAGGCTGCTCCAAGCCCCCTCGAACTTTGGACACTTCCAGGGATCCAGGGGCAGCCACAGCTTCTCTGGACAACTGGGCAATTAGGGATTAACTCTGCATGCAGGAGATCTGGATAAACCCTGGTCCTGACTGCAGTCACCTTGAGGCTTCAGGAAAGGGATTTTCCATCTGTGCCTCAGCTGCCCAGCCATGAAAGGGGACAATTGTCCCTACCTTACATGGAATTGAGGGAAAAAATACCTTAAAAATATTGAGGTACTTAGATGGTGATGCTGATCTGGGCTATGTGAGCTCCTATCATATAAGAAGGAGAAAAGTATGTTGTTAACTTAAAAAATATCACAAAAAAAGGGTTAAAAATGGTTTCAGTCAGTAAATCAATACACTAAGCAGCACAACCTCATGGCAAAAACAAAGGAGCACATAAAACATGAGATCCAAGCTCAGAATTTACCCAGCTTCAGGTCTTACCCTGCTCATTTCCTTAGGATCTGAAGGAGGAATTTCGGTTTTGGATGGCTCAGCTGACTGAAACAGCAGAGCAGTGAGCAAATATCCACTGACCTTGTGTGGGTTTGTATTTGTGCTGAATTATGCTGAGCCAACAAGGCACAAGCTAAGGTGGTTCATGAAAATAAACGTGGCTTTGGAGAGAGGATGTGAGCCATGATGGATGGCCTGGAACTGCTGCCCCACAAATCAGTTCAAAGCTGGTAGTGCATCCAGCAACACCTCTGTCACTCCCAGGCTCATCCCTGAGACCTGCTGACTTTGAGTATTGTGCAATTTAAACAGAAATATAAAAACAAACAAAGCAAGAGGTGTGCAGTGGCTGCCTGAAAGCTTTGGATACATCACAGGGAAAAAAAAAACCAAAATCAGGAATCTCTGCTGGATGTGGAGGCATTTGGGAGTGCTGTGCCCAAGCTTGTGTACGTAACAATGAAACTGAGCGTGTGACCTGGGACACAACTTTCCAGTGCAACAATTCCGAGCTGTATCTCCTACCAGACAGAGCCAGAGGATCACACGTGGCTCTGGAAGAAACTTCTCTGAACTGGGTGCAAAATCGGGCAGAACATCCAAGGGACTTTTTCTCTGCCTTTTGAATTTTCTTCTTGCATGTCTAAGGCATGGCTCCTTTAGGATAATAAATCATGGAATCCTGGAATGGTTTGGGTTGGGAGGGACCCTAAAGCTCATCCCATTCCACCCCTGCCATGGGCAGGGACACCTTCCACTGTCCCGGGTTGCTCCAAGTCCTGTCCAGCCTGGCCTTGGACACTTCCAGGGATCCAGGGGCAGCCACAGTTCTCTGGCACCCTCAGCACTGGTGACTGTGAAGGATGGGAGCACCAAACTCAGCTGTCTGACAGAAAGAAAACAGAATTTTAAACAAAAAATCAATTCAAGAAAATCTGACCAACTTCCCCTGGGCTCCAACCCAACGTGGCAGTGCTTTGAACAATGCCTGGGCAATCAGGGAGAAGGGACTCGGGCAACCACTCTTCAAGGATCAGCACCTGGAATTATGTTTGGACTTTTTTTGCAACTGTAAGCTCTAAAAAGGCAATAATCCTGATTATAGGGAGTTTTAGTAGGCAAATTCAAGCCCGGATCCAACATTCACTCATGAAGTCAAACCTTTTAAAAGGATCAGTGCTCAGCTGGCTAATTTCATTTAAATTGGACAGTAACTCCAGCAGAGCCTACCAATGTTTTATCTCTTGATGTGGCCCAAAACAATCCAGGATCATAGGCTCAATGAAAACAGGGAACATTTGTTCAAATCTTGCAGCTGATGTTTCTTAGTAGCAGTAAAAATGAGCAGCTCAAATACTGTTTACATCACGTAGAAATCTTTACATCCATCCAAACTGGTTCTGCACCTTTTTATAACAATGAACAAGCACAAAAAAAAAAAAAATTACAGCTTTTTCCCACTAAATGAAAAATAATTTCTCACCCTTCTGCAAGATGAATTTTGAAAGGTTTTCTTAGGCAGTTGCAACAAAAAATTAGGGCCAAACGTGGCAGATGTTGAAGGCAGTGGTAGGAAATCTGCTGGAGACAGATCAGTCAGCAAGGAAAAGCCTGTTGAGAAGAGAAGTAAATAAATAGGAAGAAGAAATAGGAACAGGAAGAAAGACCTGGGGAAAGAAAGAGGCTGCAGAGCAGAATGCATAAGACCCAGGGCTTTTTAGCTAAAAATCAGATAGAAAGGAAGTTATTTAGACCTTGCAAGCAAATAGAGTGAAGAAAGTAACTCCAAATAAGTAAAGCTGAGTGGGCCAGAGAGGAATAAAATCAGCAGAGAGCTCCTGAGCAATACAAACTGCCACGACTCTGCTGCAGTCAATGAAGCTGTGGCAATTTATGCCACTTGGATGGCAGAATGACAATTCCTACCATTTATAAGTACATCCTTTCTGTTGTGATCAGTGGAGCTGGGATAACTTATTCCAGCTGCCTGGATGGGAATTGGTCCAGCCCAGCTTATTCTGATGTTCTCAGTGACACCAGCAACCATGGAAGAAGCCAGTGACTGTTGCCTGAATGTCCAAATAACTGCCATTATTTCCTATTTTGCAAATTAAATTGATTGGACACTTTTTTCCTAATTCAGATAGGTCCACCCTGGCCAGGACCACAAAGTACCACAGTGAGCAGAATAAATGGAGAGGTCTGTAAAACTGGGAATGGTTTTGGAAGTGACACACTCAGCACCCTCTATCTACTTAAAGTTTGCCACCTGATTTAAAGCCCGGGCTTTTCACTGTTAACTGCAAATGTTAAAATTAAAAAGAGCCAATTTTGCCTTCCCCAAAAGCATGTTCAGAGCTCAGGTCCCATCATGGCAAACAGCCGTCATTACTGCCTCACACAAATGTTTTTCGTATGTAAAATTGCTTTGTAAAATATTTGCTCCATCTGCTGAAAGGAGCAAAGACAATTTTCCCTGATAGCTAATGGCCCATTTCAGCTGCCTGGCAAACGGGGCTGCCACTGGCATTAAGTGGGACGCTGAACACAGAGCCCAGAATTCCGCACTTCCTGGGCTCATCCTTCCCAGGAGCGCAGCCCTCGCTCGGAGCCGGACACGGGGCCGGGATTGCTCCCACTCAAGGGGCTTTTTGTGGGGCTGAGGCACATCTGCCACGCTTCAATAGAGCCCCACAAAACGGCCCCTTCCCGGGACTCCTAGAACAAGGAGCTTAGTTCCCTTTCAACTTGCCAGCACTTAAAGCGCTGTTCCTTTTTTCACACCACATGGGGCCATGGTTCTCTGGCCGGGCTCACGCTGCCACTCCGCACGCTGAGGGTTTCCATACAGAAACATCAAGCACTTCTTTTAATTCTAAATTCAACTACAGACACACACACACACACACACACACACAAAAACCCCACAAAACCCCCTCTGCCCTGGTCCAAACCCCCTCCCAATCGCTCCTTTCATTGTGCACTTCCCTATTTACCATCCATTGAAAAGCACATGTTTACATTGTGCCCTGAACTACTTCAACATCTGCTAACAGACCAATAAAAAATAAATAAACCAGGATTGTTTAGGAAGAGAGATCCTTCCTATTTCCTGCAAACACTCCTAAGCTGGCAGCAGCAATATGCTGCCAGATCCCTGCTCGGAGATGTCAGCTCGGGAAACAATCTATGCAGGGAAATCAAAGATCAAACCTGTGCTGCCAAAAATCAGCCAGAAAAATGATCTTGAAAGTGCTATGAAGCCCTCAAAGAACTCTGCATGTTTATGCACTGAATGTTAATTTAGGATTAGGATAATTTTATTAATTAGTTTGCTTTCTAATCCAAATACATATTCCAACAGTGTGTCTTTTGCAAGGTGCATCCTGCATGTTCAAGGTTCCCCATATCTTCCTTCAGAGCAAAGAAAATATAATGGTCATGATCTTCAAAAAGCTCTCTTCAAAACAATAGTCATATATTTATTTCAAATGCAGCATTTGTAAATTCAGGATATTGGGATGTTAATCCTCATACAAAATGAGATCAGGAATATTGGAAGGCATTTTCCTGTATTTTAGTGAGATTTCTGCAAGTGCACAAACAATTCCGATGCCCTCAGATTAAAATTATTTTCCCAATTAACTGAGTTTTCTCTATTTCAGTCTCTATAAATTTAATACACTTTTGTGACTTTCTCTCCTTTCTGGCTTGTATCTCTAAAGAAAATATTTTAATGAATTCCAAAAATGTGGTTTCAGAAAGCAAAAAAACCTTATATAGAAAACCCCCAGTAACTTCCCAGGAATTTTATGGAAATTGCTGTAATGCTACGGGAATTGTCAGACAAAACCTGCATTGTGTTTCACAAACAACACACACTTAAACTCCTTTTATTCCCAGAGTTGCCTATGTGTTACTTTTTGGATTTTAGCAAAACAAACATTTTTAAAATAATCCAAGCAGGCATTTTATTGGCTGCACGAACATTAAGGCATTTCAGATTTCTTTAGTGCTCTTGCTTTATCCTCTCCTTCCCCACTGTTATTGCTACAAACTGGCACTTAAATTCAATTGATTCAAAATATTCTGGATCCATATGGCCTAAAACCCTGGAGCTGAAGTTCTGATATTGCCTCACTGCTGTTTTCTAGCATTTGCCTCTCCTCCAGTCCCCAGATGGTGGAAGTAACATTTAAACCTCCTTTTCCTCTGCCTTGTACAATAGACCTTGGCACCATTTCAACTGTTTACTCCGGTAATTAACAGCACTGATACCACAACAATTACAACTCCTACAATCTTAGCACAATAATGCTATGAATTAGTGAGAGCTAATGGCTGGAAGGTATAGTGGTTCCAGACTGCGAGATCTGTGCATTTTTAGAATAAAATAAAAGGTAGGAACAGCACGCTGGCGGTAGACAATGATTACCTAGTAATTAGTTTACACAAAGCTTCCTATTTAATGGCAAAACGCTGTAATTAACGCGTGACAGAAAATCAAAGGGTACTTTGTAAGCATATGAAAAATTAACACTGCAGGCCTATAGCTTTATGTACTGATTAGGAGCATATTAAATCAATAGGACATACAGCCCAACAGCTTGCAGAGCCCGTGCTTGTGGTTCAGGAATGATATCCCGGCTTTCACTGTGCCCAGGGATACAATTCTGCTTTATTTTACCTCAGATTCGCACATCACCTCAAACACCATCATGGCAGACGCACAGATAATCTTAATAAACTGAGGATTGTTTGCAGGTACAGGGAATATCTCAATTATTTGGGATAGTTGCTGGCAGAGCACTGCTCACACTGAGAAACCTGCAGCACTACTCCTTTACATCATCAACCTCTTCCTGAAGTATTTGGGTTCCTTTTCTTTCCCTATTAAACACGGTATCAGTTAGAAGAAGTGTTAAAAACCTGTCAAAATGCTGAAAATGCATTTTCTGGGGATCTGTCAGAGTTTCTGGCCCTCTTCAGGCTGGAAAAATACCACACCTGCAATTCCACGTGCACGACAGGCTCCTTAAGAACCCCCTCCGTGGGCTTTAGGTGTTACACTAAGATCAATTTTTAAAAAAAATCAGGAAAAAAGCAGTGTTAGAAAGCTCTACTGTGTTCAGAGGAGGTCAGAAAGGAGGGTGCTGGCAGTGGCAGGTTTCTGAAATTACATTTTTGATGGATTGGTTTTATCCTGATTTGTTTGCAAACACACACCCTACTCTGAATTCCTTAACTCAGTAAAGAAACAAGATGTGGTATGGAAGCTCCAGGTGTGCTGTAGTGCATGGAATTCATCCAACCAGGACACAATCTGCTCCCCACTATTCCTGATTTCCAGGTAATCCCAGAATTCATCTATTACTTAGTATAGGACTTGCAAAAGCTGACCAAAAAATGCTTCATTTAAAGGAACATCCAGCATTTTGCATTACTATTTTCCAACAGCAATCAATGCAAAATCCTGCAAGCAGCATCCAAATCTTGTTTTATGTGATTCAGACCAAAAGCTGTCCAGATTTATCACCTTTTGAAAAGATTCTGATTTCCTCATTGTAGTAAATTAACCAAATTATAGCCTATAAGGAAAAGAAACAGCAACAAAATCCTGTGACTCAACTGAAGGAGAAAGATTCAAACATTTTTCTAGCAGGGGCTGCCCAAGTGCATTACATCACTTTTTTTTGCTCTACAGTAGATATTTAATTGAGAGTTTTTAAATGGTTGTGTAGCTATCACCAGTTTTAAGGGCTTATTGAGAGAGTATTGATTGCTTGTTTTTCTGTGTCTTGTTCTATCCCTGGATTTTCAGCTCTTCTTTGTCCCTTCTTTTGTCTCCAGCCTGATCTTTGTTATTTTCAGACTTGCTGCTATGTAAACTCACATCAGGTTGTCGGTCCTGGTGGTTAATTAAGTCACAGGGTAATAAAAGAATTCTAAAATTAATTTCAGTAGTAATTTAATGTAGTGATTTACTGTTTACAGTTATAGTTATGCAAGAGGATAGGATCCTGCAGTCCTGTGTTATTTATATAAAAGGGAATTGTTAAAAGAAGAAAAAAGGCAGTGCTAACAGGGAAGGTGATGTTATCTTTGCCCTAAAAGGGAAAAGCTTTGGGAGTTTGAGTCCCAAGAAAAAGGAAAATATGAAAACAGAGAGAACATATCCATTCCTTGGATACTCTCCCAGCCTCCAACAACTCAGAATCCCTCCAAGCCAGAGATTGTGTCAGCAATAACAAGAGTTTTCCAGTAATTTAAAGTCTCCCAGCAAGCGTCCATATAAGGTTAGGTGAGATTTTCCAGAATCTGAGCTGCTGACTTTGAGCAGGAGTGAGATGCCCAGCTATACCATATATTAATAAGGATTATGGATATCTTTATCTAGATATTCCAAAAAATTATTCACTTATTCTTACAGCGGCAAAACCACTTTTTCTGCTATGAATGGACTAATTGAAGCTTGAATTGGTACAGAAAACCTGCATATGTTAAAAATGAACTTACTTGTTCCCTACAATCATCATTCACCCTACAAGATACAATTAATCTGATAAGGACCTCAGTATTTACTCATTTCTTTGTACACAACTAGGGCTAGACCCTGATGGTTTTTTCCACACTGGAGGATGTCTCTACAAGTGCCCAATCTGCGGCAGTCCTCTGGATATTGAGCCATTGGATTCTGGGCCTCAGGATGAAATTTCTCTGCTGGCAGACTTGAGCAGTGCACAGGAGGCTGATGGACTTCGAGATATTCATGCAGTTTATGAATTTAACCCTTTCTGCAGTTGCAAATTAATTGTTCAGGTAACTCAGAGGCTGCATTAAGTTAACAAGGTGAAATCCCTCCATAAACCTGTCGTGCTCTTGGATCTGCCCCAATGTTCTATTTGCAATGAGGAATCTAAAATCAGCCTCACTTTTAGCTGGAATAGTTTTACACAGTTCAGACTCACGAAGTACATTATTTTTAATCTGTTGCCTACTCCACGCCACTGAGGAAAATCTGGGTGTTGTGTCTTAAACTGCTATGCAAATGATGCTATTTGTAAGTATTACCATAATTTAGTGCTTACAGTCATGTTCTCATTTCTAATAATTCCACCAGAATGGAGAGGCTTTTCACTGTACTCCTAGCCTGCAGGATAGTCTTTCATCAAGAAGCTGAATTTTTTAATAACCTGCCAGCATCCGTTTTGTGTGTGGCAGCCGCCGCCGTGACACGACGTCTTCATTATCAAAGGAACCAGGTCCCCACACTGCAACAGGACATTAAAGCACAAACTCCTGCTTTGATGTTTAAATGTGGATCATTACAATGGTGTTCCCTAACAAAGGAGCATTTTAATCCTCTGCTCTCCGTGGTGAGGCTCGGGGAGGCTGCAATTCATTATTTCAAAAGAGGGTAAACGAGGAAGGCAGGGAAACTTGAGCAAACATTCAAGCAAGGTGTTCATAATAGCAGCAAGTTCCACATTTTGGAATCACAGAAAGGTTTGGATTGGGAGGGATTTTCAGGATCATCCCATTCCCACCCCCTGCCATGGGCAGGGACACCTTCCACTATCCCAAGGTGCTCTAAGCTCTGTCCAACCTGGCCTTGGACACTTCCAGGGATCCAGGGGGGCAGCCACAGCTTCTCTGGGCACCCTGTGCCAAAGCTCACTTTAACACTGGCCTGTATTTGTCTGCTGACTCTAGGAAATTAGATCAAATTCATTATTCCATATTTATTTCCCAGCTTCCAACATATATTTATATTTAGGGTTTCTCACTGGTTGATTGCTGGTTGTATCAAAGCTTGAGGTAAATGGAGTATAAAGGAAAACCAAAGGAAGTCAGAGATCCCTGTGTCCTTTATGCAGAAGCACTTAGGAAATGAATTAGAAAAGCACAGAAACAGGGAATGCCACTTATATCAGGGATTTATACCAGCAAAGAACTAGAGCTGGCGACTCCTGATTATGTCATGACTCAGGTGGTGGGAGCAGGACCTGGATACATCCTGAGCTTTGCATCCCACTGGGACAGCTCTCCAGGGCTCTGCTTCATCCTGCCAGACTTCCAGGCAGTGAGGAATCAGCAGATCAGAGAAATTATCCCTTCAGCTTTATATCGTGAACGCCGTTTTAGAATGTGGAATTATTTTGTAGTTGTCAAACGCAGCAGAACTGTAATCAGCCCAATTTGAAATTTTAATATACAATATAATTCAATCAACCCAAAATTTCAAACCCGTTTTGATTGAATTAAAAAAATCAGAGTAGCTATAATGAGTAGTTTATGTAAATTAAACAATTTTTCTGGATACATTCCTTCTGGCTTTAAAACCATTACATTAGGAATGAATTTGGCACGATATACAGAAATATCAAATGCTTATTGAAATTAACACATTTAAATACCAATGAATATTTAAACTACAAATAGTTCTTGGAATGCCAGAATAATGAAGTGTGGTTTCATATGGATTTTTCTGCAGTTAAAATGTATCATCTTCCAGCCTCTCAATCCTGGGGATTCTTAGGAATCCAGGCATGCCTGAGTTCGTGCTCTAATGTTTCCCTTAGTTAGATATTTATAGATGTCTCTCCTTACCTAAACACCCCTGGTAATGAAACTTGCAGGAGTTTAATGACCTCCAAGACCTCAAGCGCTGTGTCATACAGGTTTAAAAGTTATTAGGGAGGCAAAACCATCCATAGAAAAGCAGATGAAAAAGCAATCAGTTTGTATGATTTCAAATTAGTGTTGTTCGACTTTTTTAATCCCAATTAATCTTTGTTTCAATAATTCCAAATTTCTATGTAGAGATTAGTCTCTGTTATCTATAAACTTCCCTTTATATGTCCTCACTTTAGATTAAAAAAATGTATAAAATTTGCACTTTATTGCATAGGAAGTGTTATGACACAACTCATTCCACAGTTGGTTGCCAGGCATTCCTTTGTATTTTGGAATATTTCACTGTTTTATTTGAATTGCTGCTACCTATTGCTTTGTAAAGCCAGTGAGTGGGCTGTGATATCAACATTTACCTTCAAATGAAGGCCCAGAGAAGAGATTTACAACGAGGAGGAACCTCAGGGGACCATTAAAGAGCCATGACAACTAAGAAGAAGTAATTTGTTACTTACACGAGCCTGGCTCTTACTCCACACCTCAGGGCCGAGTCCCTGCCATTCCTTGTGGATCCAGTGGTAGCATTCCAGGTGGGAAATAACATCACAGTAGGCAGTGCCATTTCCTCCACGCTCATCATCCACCTTGAAGAGCCAGCGCTGCACTTCCATGTTGTCCAGGATGAGCTGGCTGAGAGCATGGAACAGCTGCAGAGCAGGGACACAAAGATCCTTTGCACAGTGACAACACCAAAATGCTCCTCAGACTTCCAGTTCCCAAATATTTGGGCTTAACGTTTATTTTCTAACTATGGTTTCATTTTCTCAGAGGTGCTTGTGTTGTTACAGCTGTTTGGGTGTGGATTGAAAGCAACCTTGGCCAGTTTTGGATGAAGATTCCATGGCCTTCATCCCTGTTTTCTGCAGAGAGGAATTTGCCTGCCCAGGGTTTTTTTTTGTCTGATGAGGATCTGAGGTTTTGGATCACCAGAACTGCTCCATAAATGTTTGTGACAGGGAACAATGCGGGATGGACGATGCTATTTGCAAAAATGTGCCAGGGTAACACCAGCCAAAACAGCTGGGAAATTTTCCTACTGGAGAGTGCATTCCATGGTTATAAATGCACGAAGGAGGTACCAGGCAGGCTTTATAAAAATGCTAATTATTTATTTGTGTATGTACACAGATTTAAATGGCTTTCAAATGCCTTTTGCCCAGCTGGTGCAGGATGCAATTAGCTTCTTAGAAACTGCAAATGACTTTGAACCTGGTAAAAGTATTCTCAGATCTTGTTGCATTGGCTGGAGTCTCCTACATTTTACATAGTAATTTGGGGGATTTTTGTTGTTTCTTTTTTTTTTTTTTTTTTTAAAGATTGACCTAAAATACAATTACATGTGTTCCATTTGTGGCTTTTGAGAATCACATAAATGTGTTTTTCTTGAGGGCTCCCCTACAGTAATGAAAAGGATCAATAATCCTGTAAGGACTGTACCAATCACAAAGAATTATGTGCTATCTTTAAGTGAAAATTGAATTGTGCTTTACCATGGTGTCACCTCACTTTGATTATTTAACCTAAAATGTCAATATTTCATATAAGCAAACAACAGAAGGAGAAATTCCATAACCCTGTAGGATGAACCAGAAGTATTGTTAAATAATTTACGTGAATCAAATAAATCAAACAGCTGTTTTGCAGGTCATTGATCATATATTTATTTCATCTACTAGAGAAGTTGCAATGGATTTGTGTAGCTTAGATTGTTCAGTCTAAAGGTGATTAATAAAAACCAAAGCAATGTGAAAAGCCTCTTGAAGAAGCAGGAATACCTACAAAAAACCTGAGCAATGATTATTTTCCTGGATGAGATGTAACACCACCATAAAAATGTTGGGGTTTTTTTAAATTAATACTTAGACATATCACTGTAAATTGCAAAACCAGCTTACAGAATAAAATACTGAGGAACTGGCTGCAAAATAAATATGTAAGATGAAAGTACAGAAACCTCTTGTGCCTTGTAATTTTAGTTCAATAGGATTTTGTTCTTTTCTTACTGGTCACACCAACAAGAGAGATGAGTTTAGCAATGACGGGCTGGGTACAAAGTAAAACTGCTGAGATGCTCAGTGAACCTCAGTTGGAACAGGCTGATTGAAGGGGGAATTTCTTCCCCTTAGAGCAAGGATTTTTGGAAAATGTGCATCTTCAGTCACTGGTAAAATGGATTAATTTAATGACTTTGCCCATGGGGCAGCAGCACAAACCATCTCAAATATTGGACCAAACACTTTTATATCCTCAAGACCACGAAGAATCCCAGAGTAATTGTGTTCCTTCCTGCCTTGGGCACAAACTGCATTTAATTGAGCCAAAAAAGGACCCAACCTCACCCAAGATTTGACCAAACCCATGAGGGTCTCATCAATGGAGTTATTGTAATTACACAAATCCCCACCCCGTCAGGTGAACGCTGTCCCACCCCAGAGCACTCCCTGCTCACCTGCTCCCTGCTGTGGATGTCCCACTCTCCAGGAGGGGTTTGCACTCCAGCACTGGCAAAGATTCTCTTGCTGCCAGACTTGGTGCTGTAGAGCTGAGCCACTGCTGGCTCTGAGCCCAAAAGTGGCACCTGGAGCACGTCGGCCACGGCCAAATCATCCTGGTGGGGAATCCCTCCAACCATGTAGGCATCCCTGCTCTGGATCAGAACCTGGAGCCTTTGGATTGTCCTGGGACTGTACTTGAGCACAGTAGCCAGGCACATGTGATGCTTCTGTAAAAAGAGAACATTATTCTTGTGAGAAGTGTTTTTTTTTCTCCCCCTAATTCCTAATGTTGCCCACAATAAATACATTATTAATAGCAGGCTGGGTTATGACCTATCCTGTAGCTTAGCAGTTTAAATTGATAAAAGCTGTTGGGGTGAGGCTCCATAATCGTGCACATCTTTAGTGTGTTGGAAATGGCCTCACTGGGAATAGAACTAATTACTACACATCTGTATTTATTTGATCCATGTGGAATTATCCTTCTGTCAGTCGGCAGAGAGGCTGGTGGCCTTTGGATAATAGTGATTCATCTCAGCAACACTCCTGGCATGGTTTAACTCCAGAGCTCCTAAAAATCAATAAAAAAATGAAGAAACCCCCGCCTATAGCAGGGAATGTATTTCACATACAGTTCAGTGGTATTTTAAGTGATTCTCTGAGAATAAAACACTTTGATTTACAAAAGGTTTCAGTGCTCACATTAAATTACTGGGGATGCACATTTCCATTATGCAGGAGGCTCTGATAGCTACTCTAAAGTAGCACTCAAAGAGAGGGGAGTAGTTTTGTGGTTGCTTAAAATAAAAGGGTTCCAACTTTTTGGAAGGAATTTTTCATTTCTTCCCAAAAAAAAAAGATCTATTGCTGAACAAGCATCTCATGACATATCCCATAAGCTCTGAATTTAAACTAAGAATATCACTCATTGCAGCTGAAACCTCAAAAAATGTTTTAAACAACATATCCTATGCATGGTACTCCAAATATATTCCCAAAAATATGGAGATGCACTGGGGATGAGACAGAGAAATAGCACAAGAGAAATCCGCTGCAATAAATAGTCGTAAACCAATCATAATCCCTACAAGAAGAAAATCATCTTCCTATTGAGATTTCATCTAATTTAGGCCTCAATCAGGAAAGTATCCCTTTTCAGGATAATGTAAATCCTGGATTTGCCAGGGATTTCCAGCATTGGAGAACACAGAATATTTTCCTTCCAAGTCCTGGATGTTCATTGACAGGGACTGAACTATAAAGCCTGATTTCATTGCTTGGACAGCGATGATGCTGGAAAAGAACTCAAGGAATCCCCTTCTGTCAGTCCCTTGGTGCCTTCTCATACCAAACAGCTCCAAAAAGTGCCCAAATCTCAGTAAAGGAGTTGGACACACTGCAAGGACAGCAGAAATGGGACACTCTCCAAAGTTCCAGCAGAAGAAAGGGAATCACAGGAGATTAAGGACAAAAGGAACAACAAACAAGTTACCTGGAGCCCTTTTCCTTGCATCAGTTTTAAAGCCAAGACTTTTAAAGTTCTGATCCATGTGTTTTCTTTACCTTAGCTCTGGTCCGAAAGCAGAGAGCTGGTCCATTCCAGAGTTCTGCCATGCAGGGAACAGGATCAATTCCCAGCCCCGGTCACTCCCTCCCTGGGGCCAGAGTAGGGATGTAGGGAGGAGATTTGCTTTGTGTCCCTCAATAATGGATTTTATAGTTAATTAAGGAGTGCAGGAAACAGGCTGTAAAAGCTGGTTCATTCCTGCCTTTTGAGAGTGGTAGAGCTGCCAGGATGTACGGAACTATGAGGGAGAGCTGGGAAAAGCAGGAGAACTGAGAGATTCCAGCAGGACTGCCCAGAACAGGGGATATGGGATTGACCAAAGTTCTTGGCTCTCAAACCTGTTGATTTTTGTTCTGTTTTCAGCTTCCCAAGATCCCAGATCTGACCTTGGCGTCAGCCTCACCACAGAGAGCAAAGCTGCCTCCAGTTGTGACACACCTCACAAGTGGAGGATTAGGGCCTGCTGTGCCTTTTCCACACATTTTCGTTCCATCCAATTCCACCAAAACAGCTGGAAAAACATGCAAGGCTGATTTGTGCTTCTGGAATTGCTAAAAGGAGCCCTCTAAGGTGGCCTTCAAGCCACACTTTCATTGATTGGGAATAAATTTGATCCATTAAGTGCAAAAAAAGCTTTTTATTCAATAACCCGGGAGAAAGATCCTTAAAAAGAGCCTATAAAGCTCAAACCCTTACACAGCCCAAACTGTCACTGAAGCCAAGGGATGGCCAGGATCAGTTCTAAGCAGATTCCTCACCACACAGAGGATACATTCATTAAACATACTAATTATTATATGGTAAACAACACATGTTTAATGAAAACAAGGTACTTCGAGCATTTTGCATATTAACAGGTGCATGACGCTAAAGAGCTAAGGGTCACCTCAACCTGGTTCACCTAAAATCTGGTGTTGCCCATTCTCCTGACAGATTTTGGCATTAATATACTCACAGTTGGGAGTTACTACTGGAAAAATAACCCAGAATCCAGAGAAAAAACTTGCAATAATTGGTCAAAGTTCAGTTTAAAAAGACAAAAATAGCAAAAACAGCAGCAGGGCTTCAAGCACAGCTCCTAAATGTGCCACAAAGTTTGATAAAAATCCAATCTCAGCCAAGACACTGTAGGTTTAATATTTACAATATAAAACTATTATTCACTGTTAAAAGTGCCGCATTTTCAGAAACACTGTACATACTATACATGAATTAGAACACGTTTTAGCACAGGGATTTAAACCTGACTTGACAGGTTTGGAACTGATACTTCTGTATTATTAATTATTATTCTGGAACTATTATTTCAGTGTTATTGGAGCTAATATTTATGTATTATTCTGTTCTGTTTGAAACTCATATTTCTGTATTATTACCTAACTTTGTTTGAGCCCTAACTTTGTTTAAGGAGCTCTGCATTGGATTTAGTTGCAAGAAACACTGCAAACACAGGAATGATTGAATGCTGGGCTAGCCAGAGATAAAGTTTGAGTAATAAGAATGGTTTATTGCTATGATTTGCTTAGAGATATAAATCTATCATGTTCCCAGTCCCAAGCACAGAGTCAGAAGGGACAACAGCCTACAAATAGCCAATATAGGACTATCTCAAGCAAGTCTATAAAGCTAAACCAGGATATTTATTTCCAATGCTCTAACTAGTAGTCTAATCAGTAAAGCCCTTAAACTTGCAATAATATTTCACTGATGTGTACCAGAGCGTTGCAAGTTATAAAATTTCCAATTTAATTTTACTGCATCCCTCAAGCTGTAGTAATTAGAAGACAAACTCACAGGGAAGCTGTTTATAGCTTCAGGGGTGAGAATTTTGAACCTGTCCTGCAGGTCAGCCATGTCCTCGGGGTTCCCAGATCTAACAGCTGCCTGCAGACCCAGGAGTTTATTGTAATACTGCAGTAACTCCTCACTCAGAGCAAGGGGGCAGATGTAGATGACATCCACGTTGGCATCTGAAACAAAGGGGCACAGTGTTCATTGCTGGGAGAAAGGTACAGCCCATTCCCAACAGCAATCCCAGCATTCCTGACCCTTTGCTCACAAATAGCTTCTCTAAAAAAGCACTGGAAATAAAAATGAGGTCTAATTCCCAAACCTTACTGCTTTTGCTTGCTGCTTTTGCTGTGCTTCAGCATTTCTCTGAAGACAGGTCAGCAACCCAAAGAAAGAGCGGCTTCCCAGGATTCAATCTGCAGAACATACTGGGGGCAGGATTTGGGAAGTGGTGCAGGGGGATTTGTAAGCCCGACTCCCATTAACATCAGTGGGAATTGAACTGCTTTAAAGATATATCCCATTAACGCCAGTAAATTATAAAACTGAGCTATTCAGTTTAGAAAGCTGAGGAAATTGCAATTTTCTATGCTTCCTGGATCTTCCATGGGCTGTTCCTACTCCGTTGCTGCCCACACAAAAGCTCACGGTGGGGTATCATTAATAACCATTGCTGGGCATGTGAGTGTGCAGGGCAGCCACTTCAGCACAGGCTGGAAATCTGCTTGTCCACATGGAAAACAGCTTGGGCTGAAGGACTGTGTCTAAACAGAAGAAAAATCTGTAATATAGGCAGTTTTGGAAAATTTTAACCACTCTGCTCTACTAAAATATTAATGTTAATAGATGAGCTAATGAATTAACGGGCCTTGAAGCATCAATAGAATACACTGGCAAAAAGCACTCCAAGATTTTGATCCAGATCAGTGGGAAGTCTTTCATTGTTTTATTGTGCACAAGTGCCAGGGATAACTGCTATTCCATGGGAACGACTGCAGCAAAGCAAGGATTGGATAAGGAAACCCTGAGCCAAATGTTGTAAAGGAATAAGAGATCCCACTGATTGACTTTGTTTTGCCAGAGCTGCAGGGAAATAATCCACGTTAAAAATGTGAGGCCAGAACTCACCTGAGGCATTAAAGTACCACAGGGCCCACAATCATGGTCTTTATATAATTATTTACCATATAAATTTTAAAAATAAATACTAGAAGAATTCAGAACCATTCACCAGTCAATACTCCAGTGAAAAACTGACAGCTCAAGTGAATTTGGGGAATAAAAAGCTGCAGCACATTTTACTGCTGTAGCACTGCCCTATAAAGAGAGATAAAGTCTCCTTTGGACACAGTGGGGCTCCAGGGACAGCTTAACTCATAGGAGGTCACAACCAGCAAGGAAATCCTCTGCTTTTCTAAAGAAAAACCAAACCAAAATGGTAAATCTCTTTTACCTGGCTCTTCTGCCAGGCACAGGTAAAGCACCTGATCTAGTTTGTAATTCACTTAATATTTCATTAGTTGGTATCTTCCTCATAGTCTGTTTTACAGTAGACCCAATTGTCATGTTCAGACATGAGAAAAAGAAACGTCTGTTTAATGTGCGACTTTGTCCCTTTAAGTTTCTATCACTTTAGAGCCAAAAAAATCCACGTGAAAAAAAAAAAAGAGTACTGTGGAAAAAAACAATATTAGTGCCTAGATAATATATAAAGGCAATTACATTATTTTAGGCAACTGTAAATTTCTGGATCTAATATATTTTTGTTACAAACTTACTAAATGGCATTTATAAAATAATCATGATCCTGAAATATATATGAATCATGTAAACTATGTCATTCCAGGGAGCCAATGAATTTGGTCACTGATAAATAATATCCTTCCCTGCTTTGCTTAAAAGAAGCCTGTCAGGAAAAAACTTTTAAATGGATGCCTTTTGCCTCATTTGCTGATTTAAAAGAAAAAAAATATTGGTTTAAATAAGGGCTTGCTCTTTTACAGCACATCTTTCTCTCCGTGTGAGCCTGAATGAGCACTAACAGAATTAGCTACCTAATTCTGTAGAACACTAAACACTTTGTGGTGCTCAGCAGGTCACAGGATGAGGCTGCTTTACCTTATCACACAGGCACAAGGAACCAGCAGGATTTTTTATGGATAACATGGCCAGGAAATGCCACAGCAGATCAATTCCTTCTCAGCTTCTCCATGCTCTATATTTAATATTAATACAAAAAGTCCTTGTGTTGTTTTCTTTCACTCACAACTGGGGGAGAATAATCAAAAAGCAGGAGGCAGGAGCTCATCACATACCCAGGATGTCACACAGCCTTCCCATCTGCAGGTTCTGCTGGAGAGCAAGATCAGGGATGTGCTCACGGATGCGTTGGGAATATCCTGGAAAACAAGGAAAGCCCCCCCTCAAACTGGAGTCAGAAAACCCCTAGTATAGATTTGGAAAAAAATCAAACTTCTGGATTAAAAAGAGCTGGAAAAAACCCCCCTATTTCAAATCCCACAGCACTCATTGCAGCATTTTTCTGAATTTACTTTTATTACGGATGTAACTTCACGTTTTTCTGTCATTTTAAATACAGACCTGAATGTTACAGACCTACAGAGTTTTCTAATTTAACCATGCAGACCATTTTGTTGGGAGTCTTTCATGTTGCTGGATATTTTTTTTTTAAACACTGGGGAAAAAAATGACACCATCATTAAGCAAGAATCTTGGTAATTTTGTCCTTCACACAGATAAAAGGCACCAAACCCACTTCATTAAGGAGATGTCTCAGTGCTACCTGCTCACTTTGTTGCAGAGGAAAGGTGAGTGACAGCCTGTCTGAGCCTGGATTATCTCTTTGGAGGTCAGAATTCCAGCTGATTCCATGCTCACGTTCAAAAAGACTGCAGGAAATGACGGCAGCACTGTAACTATAATTTTTAAGCCTGTAATTTTCAAATTGCTGCAATTCTAAATGAATTGTGGTGTCTGTACAAACAGCCACAACCCCACCGTCAGCTGCCATTGAATCCATCAGGATTAAACCCAATATTCAATGTTTGGCATAAAAACTTTGATCCTGGAACAAGATGCTTACATTTCCTTACATGTACACATGGCAAATCATCAAACTCAGGGAAAACTTAGTTTGGCTCAAATCTGCTCAGTATTTCAGTGCTTTCATTTAGAAAACAGCAAAGTGGATATTTCAGACTAATTACAAAGACAATTCTTACAAATAACCGGCATTCTAAGGTGCTGTGGCAATGGCACTTCGCACACAGAATGTAAGAAAATACAAAGAAATTATAATTACCAGTTTAATTTTTAGTCGTTTCTTATCCAACTTACATATTGCAGTCAACACAGTGGTACCAGGCACTTGGGAGAACTACATCAAACTGAAATATATTATTTTTTTTTTACTCCTCTAGCATTAAGCTACAGTAATTAGAAAAAAGCTTGCTCTGAGTATTTAAACTTCAGTTTCAAGGCTTCATTGTGCTGTCTCACCCAATTTTAAGCCACTAAAAATGCTGCCTAATATTTTCAAACCATTTAAATGTCAGCCTCAGAAAGCAGCTGATTTCCTTACCCTGAACTGTCCTCTTGAAAGAGTTGGATTTTAAGAACTGGGCAAAAAAAAAAAAAACCACGCAAATATCACTTGCAAAACCAGGAATTATTTGAAAGGAATAACAAAGTAGCAATTAAGTTAAAATTTGCATTTTGCTCTGGCTCTGCAGATCCATTACAGCATTGTACCACTGTACTTTTCACAGGGAGGTTAATAAAACATATTAATTCACAATATATTAACTTCCACTGGCATGACCCCATTAGATTTAATGAGGAATATTCACTCCTGGTGAATCCTTGCTCTCCCAGTGGACAGGATGAACCACATTCCTCCTCACCCCTGATCCACCTTGAACATTCCTTACTCCAAGACTGGACACCTGATAAAGCTGATTAAAGGTTTAATATTCCTTTTCTTCCAGTTTAAACAGAACCCAACCCAAATAAATTCAATATATTGTGATCATAACCTACATGTTCCAGCACACCTGTGCCATCAGTTCTGGTTTCTGCTCCAGCCTCCAATCTGGGTAAGAAACTCCAAATGGTGGCTGAAATTTGGGATATGGACAAAGGAACACTTGGGAATGGGATTGGTTTTTGCATTAATGACTCTGAAGTGCAGGGAGAGTCACAGAAG
>VXAZ01004427.1:1248999-1348999 GCA_013399875.1 Gymnorhina tibicen | reverse complement strand
CAAAAAGTCTGGAAAGATGAAGCAAAACTCCAGAGAGTTTGTCACAGAACACAAGAATTATCCATAAAAGAAAGAAGTGCCCCTTTTCCATGGGGATCAAGAACAGTGAGCAGGTACTGAGCAGTCAAGGTCAAACTCCCCCAGAGTCTTCTGTAAATATAAAGGGAAACACCACATTTGCTTAACTGCAGTGAGGGAAATGGAGATGAAACATTCAAAAACTCTTTTATAACAGTAAAGATAGTTAGTTAAGCACTGGAACAGATGGCCCAGGGAGGCTGTGGAGTTGCTATCACCCAAAGTTTTCAGAACAGGTTAGAAAAACAGCTGTCTGCAATATTACAAGTACAGGTAATTCTACCTGGAGGTCTGGATAACCTCCTAACATCCTTTCTAAACTAATTTTCTAAGATTCTATGGAAAAAAACAAAACCCAGACAAATTTAGGTAGAAGACTTGAAAGAGCAGAAATTGGGAATACACAAAGTATTTGTTATTCTATTTCAGTATTTACTGGATGTGGTTCAAACCCTCCTGTGATTTACGGTCACTTCCTAAACCCGCTCTGGTGAAGACAGTACTAAAACCATGAATAAAACCTCATTATCCTCACTGAGTGATTCATTCCATCAAATACCTGTGTCTGAGAGTGAATTCGTACCTCAGATTCCAACTGCTGAGCTGGATACGTCCACTCTGGCTTTGATTTCCTTGTTGAAACCACAGAATTGCTGGATGGAAGTGGTGCAGTGTTACCTTTACCAGAGGAATATGTGCCATAAATTGCTTCCTTTGGCTTTGGTAAGGTGATGGTGTCTGTACTCTCAGGGTCCAGCCTGCTACTGATCTCTCCTGCACAAAGAAAACATGGATTGCAGGTTTCATTCACTTATCCATTTAATCACATGGCAAATAGAGGCCTGATCAGCTAGTGAAAGTCATGATTTCCAGCACCACTGGCTTAACACTGGGCAGAGCTTCAGATTTGGATGCTCAGAATTTTAAATGTGCAGGTAGGAACCCAGGAGGATCCCAGAAATGAACAGGAACCAAACCCTCCCAGGGATGAAGAAATCTGTTTCCTACCCAGTTGCAAGACACAGGATTCTCCTGTGCTTTATGCACTGCAGAATTTGGTGAGTGCTCATCTCAGAGCTCTTTCCTTGGGAGATAAAAACAGGGCCTGAGAGTGAAGCTGGAGATGCAGCTGAAGGTTGTTATCAATGCTTTGTACTCACCTGCAGCTGATTTCTTGTGCTGCCTGGGAAATTCAGGGAAAGGTGCTGCTCTGGATACAACAGGAGGGACTGGCAGAGTTCTCTTTGCTGCTGGAAGGATGAGCCTTTGGCCAGTGAGGCTCAGAGGTCCTACAAGAAGATGACATTCCTGAACAATTCCAGCTAGGAAAGAAAAGGAATTCATAGCAACAAAGAAAGAATTAAGCAAAGGCAGACCCAAGTTCTACATCAAAACTACAAAAGCATTAGTTTTCTTTAACTGAAAGGTAATTTCTTTCAATATTCAATATTTTACCTTCAAGAAAGATGAGCTTTGCCCATAAAAATTGAAAAATACATGAAAGGTATAGTAACAGTGCTAATTCTGAAAGGGAGTATATGTTTGTAAATCTATAATTAGATGCCTGTACAATGCAATTTAATATGCAGAATGGATGAGAATTAACTCTTGTAAAGCACAATATAATCATGTAATTATGAATATAAACTGATTGCTAAAACAATCCAAATCTAGTTAAGATTGAACAATTAATAACCAGCTGTTAATCATGGTAGTTTATTTTGACTGGTATTTATACAAGAACCTCCACCACACACAAAATTATTCTTTCCAGCAGCAGCTCAATCCTGTGAGTTCCAAGAACTGGCTCAGGATGATGCTCAGCACAACACACACTACATCCTCCATCAGCTACCTGGAGTAAGCAGCCTAAAGTTCATCCCTACCCTTTGCAATGTTTGACTTAGAAATCTTACAAGTCTGGAGGTGGCATAAAATTCAACTCCCAAATATCTGCTGCAAACAGCAGCCCAGCAGCCCCTGGGACTCACCTTTTGGGGTGTCTTCTTCTACCAGGGGTAAGGCAGAATCCAGGGAGTGAAAGGCAGGCAAAGCCCAAGGGCTGGTAAGTGGCTGACCTTTCCCTTTCTTCTGACTGCACATCTAGGAAGAGACACAACCTCCTTTCAACAAAGGGAAATCTGGGGTTTACAGACATTTCTCTACTCCTGCAGCAATAAATAATAAATATAATTTCTGCTGTGACTGTTTCATTAAGATTTAACAATATACCACTACTTCTACTACTTGTGAACATGCTATAGTATTGTCTACTGTTGTTACTTCAGCAATTTAAAATAAAGTTAATTAAATTTGATTACTTGTGTACTATTAAATGAAGGAATCCAGTTTGCTCAGTTTTAAGCAGAGTAGTATAAATACAGTGTTTCTTGACAGAACAGTCCTTAAAAATATAAAATGCATATGCAAGCAAGGAATCAGAAGGAAAAAGGAATACTTTAAAATATTAGCTTTTAATGAGTGATTATCAAGCTTTTAGTACAATCCAGGCCATGATTGAGATCTTGGAGCACTGTTGGGTCATAATTACTGAATAACAACACCCAGCAACTTTCTAGAAAGGGAGAAGGAACTCTCAAAAACTGCTCAGAATCCTAACAGGGAAATGAGACAGATCAAATATTAACTATCCTAATCTTTCCTCCCAATTTGTCTAACAACACTGCCCACAAGAGATGAGGGAGAGAGAAAACCTGTACTTTTTATCATAATAGACAATCTTCCAGAGAAGTCACAGGTCCTCATTTTAGTTATGGCCATTATGGAGTATTCTGCTTTAAGGGATGGAGGTGGATGAATCCTCATGTCCTGGTGTTCCAAGAAAATAGCAATAACCATGGAACAAAGATTAACTTTATGCCAGCTGCTATATAAGTGCCTTGATACTGAGAAAAGGAAATCATAAACTACACTTCCCTGCTCACCCTCAGCCCCAGCAGTTTGGTGAGGCCACAACAAAAATATATAAAAGGCAAGAAATTGAATTAAACAGTGATTCCTTTTCCAGGCTGCTGCTGCTGTTATCAGTACTGCAGCACTGATTTTACTCCTGGTGAGTTTTATCCTAATTTAAATCCCAGTTATGAGGTTTTGTTATGATAAACAGCAATGAAATATGTTTATTTTAATTATTTTCATAGAGATGTAATAAGCTACAAGGAAAAGGAGTTCAGGTGGAGTGTGTGAGTTCAAAAGCAGCCTGGAGGCTTGGGGGTTTTTTAACTGGAAATAGATATTTAATTCTTTTTTGCTGTAGCCTTTAATTTCTATAAAGTCCACGGCAGGTGTGATGTTAAAACAAGGACTGATGCAACAGAAATGTAATTTAATCTCGCATTTACACTGCCCAGTGCCATCATTCACTTCCCTACAGGCAACAGAGAGGAACCATGGAGCTGATCCATGACAGCTCCCCACAAAAATTCCACCCAGTCCCTACACCTTTCCACGTTCTTTCAACACCCTGATTGCAGCATTAGCTCCTTCTTGAAGAATTCAGGAAGATACCAAAGCAAAATCTGCCAAACTGCTTCCATTTTGGGAGTATTTTCACTAAAATTAAGCCAACACAGTTACAAAAATAAGACCTCAAAAATAATATTAAGTACTGCAAGAGAAAGGTTTACTTTTAACATCACTGATTCATCAGGGGCATTTTTAAAGTGCAGTTTTGTAGGGCTGGAAGGGAGCTCTTAAATTGCAGGGCAGACTAAGGCTGACTTGCCTTAAAATATGCTTGGAGTGTGCTAAAAAACTATTTTTTCATTTCAAGTGCTTCTGAGTGTAATTAACCTGAGACACAAGAAAAACAATTCTATTACCCTTTCTAAAGTGTTTTTCTCCTGTGGATAAACCTCTCCCACTTTATTTTTGCTTTTTTACTTCATTTTAAATAGGGCACTTGTTGGAACACCACAGGGATTTTTCTGATTAGTTCTCTATTTGTTTTCTTTTTACCTAGCAATATTTAACTAGAACTTTAATTTTTTTTGGTAAATATCTTTGTAAGTACTTTTTCCTCCAGTAAAAATCAAAGACTGGAATTAAGTACAGAGGAAAGATGAGTATTGTGTACCAAACCAAGAATAGAGAGATGAGATTTGGTAAATAAATAACAGAAAATCTGAGGGTTGGTAGTGATGGGAAAAAAGGGATATAAGAGATTAATCTATCATTCCATTTATCTTCTCCAAACTGTCATATCTGTTGTTAAGAAGTTGCTGTCAAGATTTGATGGACACAGCACTTCCCCTATAAAGGAAAAGAGGAAGCACAGCAAAATAAAATCAATGGAACTAAGGTCACTTTTCAGTACGTTCAGGAAACTGTCAGGAAAGAGCTTGGAGAAGGCAAGTTTAATGGGAAGAAACCGAGAATTGCATCTTTAACAACAGGTTTTACGTTATTCTCACCTTCTTTAAGCTCTTAAAGTGACCAGAGATGGCTCTGATCTCTGGTCCACATACTTGGAAAAATCAAGCTTTTCCCCTTTCCTGACCTACTGCTCTCTAGCTCTCCCAGAAATCCACCTCCATCAGAATTCTTTCCTGACAGGTGTGAAAGAGAATAGCTGGAGAACTTTGGTGAATCCCACATCTGCTTTTTGAAACAGGCACCAGAAGCAGCACAGAAGGAAGTAAGGAAGATAATTGCTGGCTTGAACCACAATATGTTTTACTTGTGGGCAGAGGGCCAGCTTACATGAGGCAGGATATGTAGGATCAACTTATTGGAATTCAGGGATGAGTCTCCATTCCTGTCTAGAGCCAGCTGTAAACCAGCAGCCCATGGCATCCCAATCAGGCACCGAGTTTTGTCAGGGAATGCTGAAATGCATGCAAACAGCTTCAGCAGCTCTGGCTGCACTCCTGCCTTGCAAAATGACAGTCAATCTCCAATTCCAGATGACAAGAACTGGATAAAAACTTAAAACAAATGGTGACCTTTCAAAAGATTAATTTGTTTACCAACAAAACGTTCTGCGTTTGTCAGGCAAGATGGGGGTGACCTTCACATTCCCATTTCCAGGTTGAGAGGATGCTGACTGCAGTCATCTGTTAACTTAACTCTCTCTCACCAATTATTTCCTTTTTATTTTTAGTGACAAGAGGATTTTATTAAATCACTGTGCTGCTTGTTATGATTACACACCATAATACAAATGCAAGGAGCTTCTTTTGATTTACTGTAGTGTGACATCAATTTGTTTAAGTCTCATCCTGCCACCACGGCCAAACTCTGCTTTGGCTGTAATTAGAGCCACATGCCTGGGTTTAAAACACAATCAGGTTTGGGGCACCAAAAGACCTGGTTTTCTTCTACAACTTCTTCCAGTCACTTGAAATGAAAGGAATTGCCCTGCCTTGCTTTATAATTTTGAAAATAAATACACTTTCAAGATAAGCATTAATGATTAGCAAGATGCAAATGCTGAATAAAGAACGAATAATTGAAGATATGATTAGAATGGTTGTGCTCAAACAAGTGAGCTTAAAAAAAGCCCCAGAATCACCGCCATCACCATTAGAGCCACACTAGATAAGATGCAACTCATAAAGGCTAGAAATCATCACCATATTAAATTCTACCTCATGAATAAATGAAAAGGTTCCTAAGTTTACAGTATAATATACATTTATAAGAAAACAAGGACCCAAAAGTGCCAGTATAATTCTATAACAGAACAGCAGTGCTATGAAAATGGAAGGTAGAGCTGTGAATCTTTTCTACATTGCACCAGTACATCAGAATTATTTTTGCTGCAATTCAGATTACTGTTCCTTTGGCTGGATACTCCATGGGAAGTATACATATTTAATAATTATCCACTCATCATTTTTCATCTCTTACCCAGATATAGGCTGCAAAAGAAAGTGATGCCCAGTCTGTGTTTCAAACAGAATTACAGCCTGCATTTTAAAATAACTACAGAATTTAGCAGAGGATGAAGCATTATTATCAGACCCAAAAAGGTACAAAAGGGCAACAGTTAATTGTTCTTAGTTTCTATGACAAAATCCAGCATCAGCAACTTTATAATACCAAAAGAGCAAGAAAAGACATCATTTTTGGTGAAACAATGAAATCCTGACTAATAATTTTTCCAACTACTGGAATGGCAGGATAATAAAAAGTCCGGGTAGATTTGTGCTTGACCCCTCAGGTCACCTCAACCCCCGAGTTTTTAACCTCACCGCGCTTTCAGCTGCTCGGCTCTCCTTGACAACTCCTGGAATACACCTGAATGGCGCGAGACAAGCAATTAGTTTTTAATTTACTTGGATGAGAGTGATTTTTCCATGGATTTTTTTGGGAGCCGCTCGCTGACCCCACGGACACACCTGAGGCACGTGCGCGTACGGACAGCGCCCCCTGCCGGCCGCTCGCCGACACCGGGCAGGTGCCATCGGCCCCGATTCCCGCAGCAATTTTAATCTAAATTTTATCCAAATTAGCGTAATTTCAGACCTGCAGCTGCACACAGATTCACTGGTGATACTAATAATAATCCTATATATCATGTATAATCATATAGATCATATAAAATCCCTCCTGTAAGTGCTGGCAGACACCACATTTAACAACAAACACATCTCAGCAGTGGATTTTGCAAATACCAACTGCAAAATTTTACAGCCAGTGATGGCAGAACATCCCAAACCACACATTGTGCCCTAAGATTCTAAAACTTTGAAGAGAATAAATTAGAGAGGAAATACCTGCTTGGTTTTTAGCCTGTCAGCTCCTCAGCAAGTGTACATATGTATCTGGGAGCTTGACTAATTCACATTAAATGCTTGTAATTTAAGTCCCCAATAAGTTTTCTGTGCTCAGTGCGTGTTTCAGGGAGAGTGGTAAAACACATGGCTCTCTGCAGCAGGATAATATTCCTCTCTGTGAGTGTTTTAGAGTGGTTCTAAAAAGCTATTAGCCATGATGCTTTTTTCTAATTAACTCTATTATCACAGGGTTAGACAAATCACCTCTTAGTCTCGGCAACAGCTTTCAAAAATCATTTTTTATAAGTGGCAGCTCACAACTGTGCCATTCACAGATTCTCTTTATGTTGTTTAAAACCAAATACCCCAGAATCTCTCCTAGAGCACTGGGCTTGCTGCAGGATGCTTCTGTCACATAAATTAAATTGTAGAAGTCTACATCTCTCCCCATGTGAGACTGTTGGGTGTGTGGACCATAGTGCTGTGCTAAATTTGTGAACATAATTGATTTTGGGAAGGATGGCTGTGCCTACTCTTTTTTTTTTTTTTTAAAGCAGTCTTTGCTAAAAATATCATCTTTACATTCAGCTGCTGTACAACAATTGCAGAATTGGCAGCAGAACCGAAAGCTGCAGTTGCAGGACAGAAATTTGGAAGAATCAAAACTTGATCTTGCACAATTTGAACACTCCCCGAGCAGACAGAAGAATGGGCTTTTAATTCCTCCTTGATCTTTGGGTCACATCCAAAATTCCCCAAGCTCCAGTTTATCTCCTCTCCCTGATTTTCCTGAGATTACTGACCATGCACATTCCCATGTATATTCATACTTTTGCTGGATTGGGATCTTGGTACATAAACCTGTGATATTACACATTTCTTTTCCCCCAGTATTATCACTCAAAATGGTTTGGTCCATATATATCCACGCCAGAAAGCAGGAAATTATGAGGAAATTACTTTCACTTAATTTTTTTATTTAGGAGTGATACATATTAACCGTAATAGTACAAAGCTGCATATAATAAACCCATAAAATAATAAAAATTACTTACAGGAGCAGATTTTTTCTTAGTTATAAGTGGCAGCCTTGTCTCGTTGTTGGGATGTTTTAAACCAGCCTTATCATCCATGTTCTCTAGGTCAAGCATAATTTTAACATCCATTTCTACCTGCTGCTGAAATACAGAATAGGGATAATCTTAAAATAACTGCACTGGGTCTGAAGTGTTTAGAGGCAGAAATTGTCTAAGATGTTGTAAATTTGCAAGATGATGATAAAAATTAATATTATTTGACTCCACACAGAACAGGGCAAACAAAGCCTTTTGATTATATGGAAAACTTTGCAAAGACTTGCAAACGCTATCCAAATATACACTTTTTTCAGACTTCGTTCAATTAATTCCATTCCCAGCTGTGAAATTTCCACACCTGCACACCTTTGAGTTAAACATGGAGTGGAAAGCCCAGTCAGGTTTGACTCCCTGGATCAACACAGGTCCCTGTGTCGTGGTTTACACACTCCTCATCCTTTGGGAGCGGGTTCCCTGTGCTTCCCACAGAGGATAACAAGGATCCAATCTACCTTGGCTGTGTCTGCCAGACACTGGAATTCAGGAATCACTGACCTGATGGACCAGAACAGCTCCTCTGGATCAGTTACAGCTCATTGACTCAGTGCAGGCACAGCACTTGATTATTAGTAAATGAGGAAATAAAAAACCCTGATAGTGATCAGAATTAAAACATAGTAGTTCTTAATGCACTCTGTGATCTGCATGGAATGAGTTCAACTATTCTGCTAATAAAAATCATGATGATTTAAATCCCAATGGACAGAAAAAGACTTCACAAGTTTCTTCTTGTTATAAGAAATAGCTAAAGCATATCTATAAAAGGCCTATGTTTTTATTACAGTAGAAGTTTCTTAAGTTGAAAATATTTTGGTGCATCTTCTATTGCATAAACCTAAAAATAAATCCAGGAAAATTCCAATTTTTACAAATAAAATATGCCATAAAAAGTTCAAGAATCATTAGATGTGTATTTGAACTATTGAACAATTGTATTATTTTGTGAAAGCACTAAAAATGGCTTAATTCATTTATCTGCACAATATATTCTCTCTTCTTTTGATGGTAATTACAAGCAGATGTATCAATGAGATGCTCATTTAGATTTGGGGTTGTAAGAACACAAGTTATTATCCAAGCCAATTACTCTTTTACCCACATGGCTGCACAGAGACAGAAAGTTCAATTTTCACCTCATCAGTGCTTTTGTGGTATTTATTTTATTACTATAACACACCGTTATGCAGGGAGGAAACTGCTGGTGCTATTAAAAAAAGAATTGGGGGGAATTGAGCACCTTCTCAATTAAAACAGGAGATGATTCCCAATGCAAACTCCTCACTCAGGCTGACGGGGAAATGATCAATGCAGGGGGGGAAAGTGCCACACAGCATAACAAGAACTGAAATGATTAATAAAAAAAAACCACCTGATAAAAGTGGCTTTGTCAGCTTAGATGTGTGGGAAGTGCCAATTCCACATCTGCATGGATGATACTGAAATCCTTCCCAGCTTAAATGTAATCCTGGGCTGGGAGAAGGTTCCTGTCTCAGCTGCTCCTTCTACTGAGAATTTTTTAACACTTGCAGTTACGGTGTATTATCAAAACCTGAATCCACGGGGAGTCAGAGCATTATGGGATGCACTGGTACCCTACAAGACCGCAAACACTCATTGAATGTGGTCCCTGGCAGAATAATTAATGTGTGATTTCAGACCTGAGAGCCCTGGGACACGTGTGGGGCTGATTTGTTGCATCTCTGGACAGTCACGGGCTCAACTCGTGGCAAAACCAGCTGCTTCTGACAGGCACCAAAAGGAAGATCCCTGCTTGAGAAAGAAACAGGCAGTGAGGTTTCTAAAAATTACTTAGATTTCACTTATTAAACCCATGCTGCTTTCATCCAGTTCTATCCAAATCACTATATTTTTATTTCAATTTGCATTTAGCAAAAGTAAAATCCCAGGAGTTAGCAGAGCACTGCTGTATCCACTTAGAATTGCATTTACCTTCGTTGGTTTTTTTTTTTCAACTTAAAATCAAAACTAAACAAACTTTTTCTAGGTCAATACTCCATTTGCTTTACAAGATTCTGTCACCACAAGTTTTGTGTCTTGAAATAAAACATGTTTCACTTACCACTTAGGGGGCTCTTTTAAATTTACTTCTTTATTACCAGCTGAAGAAAGAGTTAACTCCTGGCCATTTGTAACATTTAAATAGTTTTCAGCATGTTTCTGTTAGAGGGAAAAAATGATGTTTAGACTATTACTAAGAAATAAGGGACATTAATTTTATTTAATTCAGTTCATTAAGCAATCCAGGTCTTCGCTTGACTCAACTTGAAAAGTTGATAAACTTTGTGCCTCTGATGGACTAAAAAATCTGATTTTTGCTAGTGGGCACAAGATCAGTTAATTCTGATGACCCAAAAAAGGAAGCCAACATTCTGAACTGTAATGTCTGAGTAATCTCATCAGTCCCTGACTGGAAAGGGATCTTGCAGTACAACAAAAAGTGGCCCCAAGTGAATTATTCACACAGACTTAAAAAACTGGATCATCTTCTGGATCTGCTCTGTTTTACTTACTCTCAGCCCAAGTTCAGTTCTTTCAGTTGCTGTTCTGAGGTCACAAATATCCACGGCTTCTACATTTCCTTTCAAGTTGTTTTTTTCCATTTTAAGTTTGTGAAGGTCTTCTTGAATCTAAAAAGCACGTTAGGACAAAAATCATACCTGTAACCGAACCCCATGGGATTAGGTAGAAGGATTTAACTCAAATTAAATTAGTCCTAAATACAGGAAAAAGATCCATGCGACTTCCCATAATTCTGTACTATTATAAGAGAATACAAAGCCAATGTCTTCAGTCGTTGATAGCAGAAAGGCTGGAAAAACTCAATTTTAAAACAAACCTCACAAAGCAGTGATAATAAACTTCAGGACTGAGGCTCTCTGCCAAGGAATGATGTTTCCTCATACACCTGTCATGGCACAGGTGGTTTCACGGGGCAGGGATCTCAAAAGCCTCAACGAGAAATAAAAATCCAGGCAGCCTGTGAGGAGACCACACCAGCCCATGTCAAACTCGTGTATTTACGTTAACTAAACAACTCCGAGGTCTCAAACCCCGCAGCATTTACAGACCAAGCCCTGGGCCGACACGCACGAGCCGCTCCCCCTCAGGCAGGGCCGAACCCCCCCGCATCCACCGGCCCCTCAGCAGCATCGGGACGCGCCGCGCCTCAGCCTCAGCGTACCGAGGAGTGACCCGGGGTGCCCCGGCTGCTCTGCCGGGGCAGGAGGAGCCGGTCCGGGGAGAGAGGTGCCGGTCCCGGCGCTGCCCGGACCCACCTGCCCGGCTCCGGCCCCGTTCCCGCCGCGGCCATGGCGGCACCGTCTCACCCGGCAACGGGACGCACTGGCCGGGCCGCACCATCCGCCCCGCCGCGGGGGGGGGGGACAGCGCATCCAGCGGGGGCTGAGCCCGCGCTCCGCCCGGCTCCTCCCCCGGCCGCCCCCCCCGCGAGCGGTGGTAGCGGCGCGGCGGAAGGGGCGCGGCGCGGGCGGCATGGCGGCGGCGGTGCGGCCGCTGGCGCTGCTCACCAGCTGTGCCGCGGGCTTCGCGCCCGAGGAGCTCGTCAAACGTGAGTCGGGGCCGCCGGGGCGCCCAAGCGGGCGGAACCAGGGGCCGCGGCCTGCCCGCGCCCGCGGGAATCGGGCTGGCAGCGGCTCCCTCCAGCCCCGGCCCTCACGGGGGCTGTTCTCCCCTCAGGGTGGCTGCCATCCCCTCACGGTCTCAGTTTTCCCCTCACGGTCTCAGTTCTCCCCTCTGGGTCTCATTTTTCCCATCAAGGTCGCAGTTCTCCTCAAGGGTCTCAATCTTCCCCTCAGGCACCAGCCCCAGGGCAGCCACGCAGCCCCCGAGCCCTTGCAGAGGGTGTCAGGAGCCTCCTTAGTGCTTTAAGGAAATAATTCATCGATTTCTCAATGCGGAAGGACTAAAAGGGAAAGCTAAAAATTCTGTCTGTTGTGCAGTTGTTAGAATTGCAGATTACGCTTCGTACCGACTACATAGAATTCATTCAGTAGGAAGTGGTTTTCCTGGAAACCTGCTGCCATTTTTATGGCTCAAAAAGGGAGCACAAGAATAAGATCTGATAGCAGAGGAAACCATGGTGGAATTTTCGGTAATTCTAAAATCGGGGGATTCCAGGGAAGAAGCTGTTCAGATCTTGGTGGGTTTCCCATGTTAGGACAGCCCTGGTTTTTAGGGAATTCTTGAACGGTTTGCTGAGCATACTGAGGTGTAGAACTTAACTCCCTCATCCCTTCTCTGGATTTGTTTTTACATCTTTCTGAGCAATTCTTGCTTAGGACCTCACCAAGCACAGGGCTCCCCCCAGGAACTGGCTCCCTCCACCTCATTACAGCACATTTTGAAACAAAAATAACAGTACAAGGTCTGCAGTCAAAGGCTCCTCTGTCAAAGCAGCTGGGTGACACTGAATTATTTAAGGATTCGACACAAAAAAATATTACTAGTAGTAGCAGTTGTAGTAGTAGTTGCTTATTTTTAAGGAAGGTATAAGCAAATTGGAAGGAATTCTTCAAGGCTTCTCTACATTTCCCCTTTGATTATTTTGCGTAGTGAAATTAAACAGGTAGAAAAGGGAGGTGAGCAAAAAGCTATTATGTCTGAGAAAGTCCTAAAATTTCAGTTCAGATTTTTTTAACTGGTACTCACTTTGAAATGTCTCAGCTTCCACTGTTCCCAGTACCAAAACTGGAGTCTCGTCTGTGTGTCCTCTGGTTGGGTTACTTCACATTAAGACATTAAAATCCTCCTGAAAGAAACAACAGCATTTGCTAAAATAAATACCATCAGCATTTTAAGTGCCTGCTTTGTATAACAAGTGAAATGAAATCAGATCCAGCAGACTGTAAAACATTCAAGGACACATTACCAGGGACCGGGCAGCAGTAGGAAGGGTTTGGTGGGGTGAAACAATCTGTCAGAACTTTTCAGGCCAATTCCAAGACTTTTTCCAGGGTTTACATCCTGTTAAATAGAAAATTCTCATCTTGAGGATGAGAAGCAGTTGATGGTATGTTTGCTAGATATATTTTTATTTGTTCAGGTTTCTGTAGGGTGCTCTGGTTGCTTTAATTAATGGAGTACTGGGGCAAAACAAAGCTGTTTAAAGTGCTCAACATAGATCTGTCTGTTATTATTGTGATATATTTATCACAGCTTAAAACAGCAAATAAGATTGGTTCAGTTTTCATACTATCTGATGTGATTGTTCTTCCTCCTCTTTTTGGATTTTTACCACTCCCCTCCCTCCCCCCTCAGCATATTTGGGTTCTCTTTAGTCCTTGGTGTAATTTTAGGAGTATTTTTTATGGTTTATTCCACCAGGTGGCTCTCAAGGCCCAGAATGTGGGAACTACTCTGTGTACCTGACAGCTCTGAGGATTTGGGAACATTTAGGGCATTATGTTCTTACAACATTTATTCAGTCTAAAAAACACTACGAAGAGTGGTCAATACCTTACTCCACTTGGGAAAAAAACTGCAAAAAGAAGTTGTAATAATTAAAAAAGTTATTACTAGACACACAACGTGCTAGAAGTGCTTAAATACCACTTGGGTATGAGAGAATAGGGAAATTATTGCAAGAGAGCTACATCTGGTTCTCCGATTATTTAACTCTTCTGAACAGTTATTTCTGGTCTTCAACTCCCCTTTTTCAAAAGTATTTGCACTTTCGGAAGACTTAGCGCAAGTGAATCTTAGAAGATTCAGCATTAAAAATGGGGAGGGATGTGAGATTTTACAATATTGCCATGTCCTCTTTTGTTTTCAAAATCATTATTTAATTTCTCTTGTCTACGTGAAAGAATATGAAATTAAGAGTTAATATTTAAGTCAGTAAAATGAGCAAACATTTATATAAATAGCTGAGAATCACTTCCAAAAGTATTGGTCATAACTATTGCCTGATTTATTAAAAATGATAAATACTTGTGAGTGAAGAAGGAACACAACTAATGAACTTGCTGAAAGATGTAAGCCAGTGACTGACTGCCTGGAAGTTATGAAACCTTTTCCTCTGGAGAGATTCCAGAGAAGTTTGGAAGTTCCTGGAGCTATGTGACACCAGCCAGGATCAGTTACTGGACTGAGCCATGAACTGATCTCATGTGTCAGTTGCTGTTTGTTAAATGGTTTTCTGGTAGAAAAAAGGCAAAATCAGTCATGGGATAAACTGGAGAAGGGGAATTATCCAGCAAATGTGGTGCTCTTAGTGTGGTGCAGGGCTTTGGAGGTTGCAGGAGGTCATGACCCAGGATGATGCTGGAGCAGCCAAAAATGGCCTCAAATAATTCCCTGTAGATGAGGCAGCTTCTACTGCTCCAAATGCGTCTATACAGTGTGGGACACAAATCCAGGATGTCTCCATTTGGATTCAGCAGTTACTGGTAACACTGGGACCATTATTTCAGTAGAGAAGTGTCCAGCAGTCACAGGATTTCACAGGGAAACCCTGAACTCTAAACCCTGTTTCTGAGTGACACCAAGCAGCTCTGTCAGTGCCATGAACTTTTCCATGTGTGTTTTTAGTGCTCTGTAGTGGTGCTGCAGCTGGAGAGTGTTTGCATTCCTGTCATCCAGAGAGCTGCTGGTGCTGTCAGCGAGGCCCAGCCCAGGCCTCGCTCCTGTTGTGGTCACACAGTGACTCACTCGGTTTTCCAGGCTCTTTGCATGGCAAACCACTGACACTTTCAGTGGCTGAGCAGTTTAATATTAACTCGCTTGTAAGTTACTCGTGAGGGCTAAGCTGGACAAGCCACCTCCTTTTGCCATATTAATTTTCTAAGAGTTTATTCTGATCAATACTCTCTAAATGAGATACCAAACTATTCTGGCTGAATTTCCTTCTTTCATTAAAATCCAAGCTGTCTTGGAAAGAAATTTCTGGAACGCTGGGGTGACACTTAAAACTAATTCCTGCATCAAATGAGAACTCAGTTAGAGTTGCAGTGTGTATTTCTTTTGTAGTCTCTGCTTGTATATCTAAAGACCAAAATCTGATTGCTCCAAGTGACTTTTTTGGGAGAGAATTCCTGACAAGACGCTCAGTTTCCTGCCAGGAGCAATCAGGCTATTGTGCAGTGATTTCTTACAACCCCACATGCAGCCTGAGACACAGCAAGCCTGAATCCTTTCACAGAGTTCCTGAAGCCCTTTGAGTTTAGTGTGCAACATCAATTTTTACTGGGAGAGAAATTTCACAGGGAATTGGCAAAATCTTGGGATGAAGGATGGGTAATCAGCAGCACAATGGGATGAAAGAAAACCCCTTAAAATACAGGATCAAGTAGCAGGTAATAGGAAATGGGACATGGCCTCATTCTAGCCGTGCTTTGAGACCTTAATTTGTCCATGAACCCTTCTAAAAAAAAAAAACCACGTAAAAAGCAAATGTGAAATTCATATCAGCTTTTGAAAATCTTCTATAAAAGTTCTTTTGTTTTGTATCCTTGCCAGGGTGGCTGACTCAAGTGACTTTTGAGCTGATTTTCTTTCCTCACCCCATTCTCCTCCCTAAGTCTTACTGCTGATTTTCTGGGTTTCAGTAATTTCTGTGGACTCTTATCTTAGTTTGTTGTGGCATTGACTTGTAATTCTATTAGCTTGGACTGATTTTTATTTAGTTACTTATTTTTAACCGTCAAAACACTGGCAAAGGGAAATTTATATCATATGCAAAACCTGTGAGAAGACAAAGCTCAGAATCCAGATTTGTTTGGTAGTGACTCAGGATCATTGTCCCCCAGCTCCAAAGTGAGGTGGGTAGTTTTAGCATGGAATATCTTCTGATTAAAGACCAATTACTCAGAAAACTATTGCCATCCAAATTAAAATAAAATGAAACATAAACCTGGAAAAAGCATTTAGATGTGGCACTTTTTATTTTAAGAAACCCATAGAGGAGACTCCTGTTTCATCCTCTTAAGTAGGAAATGGCTGCAGGTTTCTGTTTCCAAGGTCACATTTCTCCCTCAGATTCGCTGTCTCCTCCTCAGGGCTGCAAATAATCCTGGTTTACAGCTCTCACTGCCTTGTGCCCTGTGCTCATTCACCAGATCTATTTCTCAGCCTTTGCAGTTCAGTTGTAAAAATCATTGCAACCTTGGCAAGGAGGTTTTCCTGTCTTTTTACTAATAAGATACAGATAAATTCAAATTCATCTCCAGACTATTTGGGGAACAGCCTGTTCCAGCAGCTCCAGGAACTCTCTCTCAGTACCTTAAAATACAAATCCTTGAAAAGCCATGTACTTTATTCTTTAACTCTTCTGCTGCCCAAGGCAATTCTAGATGACTCAGTCCATTTTATAAATAATTGACCTGTGTTTCAAAGTGTCCATGAGTTCATCCAGCCTGAAAAGATATCCTGGCCTTTCCCTCAAGGTGTAATGGGATGTTCTGCTTCCAACTCTAATTCAGCTCCAGGAGTGTTCCTGAGAAGGTTCCTGCCTTGAAGGGCAGTGTTTGATAGCACCTGAGCAAAGCACTGCCTTAGATTTTAATTGTTGAACTCCTACATGGAATTTAATGGGAATTACAACTGAATTGTAGGAACTGGCTTTATTTTCTCATTAGTTACCTTCAGGTTTTGGTCACAGTTAAACAGATCTTCACATCTCAATAAGCATGCAAGGGTTGTAATAAAGTTTAAGTATTCTCTCCATACATCCTGTTTACAGGTACTAAGTTTGAGGTTAACACTTGAAAAGGCATTTCCAGGAAAACTAAAAGGCTTTCAGCAGCTTCTGTGCCATATTTTATATTGAAAAATAGAAAGTAAACTCATTTGAAAGCTAAGCAGTAAGATATAGGACTGAGTAACAGATTGAGTTTAATTTTTAAAGATCTTGAGTATATACCAGGTTATTATAGTAAAGATGGATCTGCATTGGCACTGTACTTTTCTAGACAAATTATTTTCTTGGTGCTGGTTTTATCCTCCTCCTCCTCATCCATTTTCTCCCTACAGGTATCACAGGAAAAGATGACCTTACTGTGGGTGCAATTACAAGTGGAAGAGTGAATTTTTACCCCTGGACAATAGATAACAAATACTATTCTGCAGATATCCACCTCTGTGTGGTCCCAAACACATTCCATGTGACTGGAGAGATTGCTGAGGCCGTTCAAGCATTTGTTGTGTACTTTGACAGCACAATAGTAAGGCTCTTCTGCTTCATTCTCTTGCTTTATCTCTGTGATGTAGCTGCCTTATCACAGTGATAACCATAAATCAGATTCTCCATCCCTCCCCTTTAGGCTGTTCTATTAATTGGCAGAAGATCAATATTAAATTTCCCTGCTAACTGTAGTTAGTTTCCTTCTCTCTTACTCCTCTACTCCAGCTGGAAGAGGGGTTTTCAGGATTCAGTATGCCATTATGGCAAATCCTCTTCCATCTCACCATCTCCAGCTTTATTCCTAGCTGGTGCTGCTTCTTAAAGGCTCCTTTAGGATAGCCAGGATTTAGGTAGCTAAACATAAAATTCAGTGCATCTTACCCAAAATTGTTTCTACTAAACCAGCAGCAGTGAAAACTGGTTTAGCAGAAACCAGAACGATTGAGACAAAAAAAGCCTATTTCTTTAAATGATTCAATTCTAATACTATTAAAAACCAAAGTACTGTAGGATGCATTCCAAAGGATTCTTTTCCGTTTTAGAAAACTGGACTGGATGGTGTCTCCGAATGGCTTCCCCTGACAGAAGAGTGGCTGCCAGAAGTGATGATCCTGGTTTGTAACAGAGTGTCTGAGAACGGTAGGAGACCCAAAGAACTTCCATCCTCACTTAGAATCATTAACCTGCATAATAATTGACTTACTAATTACATCAGCAATTGCTTCTCAGAATGTCTGGGTGAGACTGGCCTGGAGAGCTGATAGAGCACAGCCAGGTGACTCTGGGGAGCAGGAGCAGAAACCTTCAGTGGGATGTGGTTAGAGCTGAATCAGAGTTTTACCAGCTTGCTCAGAGTGAGCCACTGCAAGGGGACTAAAAGGCATTCCTGCTGCCGGATGTGCATGAGCCTGCTGAAAAATGGGGAGGACTTGGTTGCTTAATTCCATTTTTTTGACCATTTGGACATTGAACACACACATTTGCTGTAGTTCTAAACAGCAGCGAGCTGTGAGGTGTAGATGTGTCCCTGCAGTTTAATTCACTGTCAAACCCAGAGTTAACAGAAGTCCTCATTCACACTTACATTGCCCTGTGGGTACCCGCTCCAAAACCATTTGATTCTATTCCTCAGTTCCAAGAAGAAGTTTAACTCTCTGGTTTTGGAATCACAGTGAATGGAGGGAGGATCCATGCCAGCTGCTCTACACTTTCCCATACAATCCAGAAGAAGCAAACAACTTTGAGGAAATAAAACACAGCTAAATATTCTGATAAATATGCTGATATTTGTCTTAAATCTGCATGTGTAATAAAAATGTGTAAGCTCATTTTTGTCTCCCAATTTAGGTGTAAACAGACAGAAAGCTCAGGAATGGTGCATCAAGCATGGCTTTGAGCTGGTAGAACTTAGCCCTGAGGAGCTGCCTGATGAAGATGGTAGGTCTGCTGCTTCTCTTGCAATTTTGAGAATGAAAAAGTGCACCAAAATATCTTCTAAATAAAGTTATGCCCCTTGCAATTGTTTATGTGCCACATGATTACAGCATGGAATGCTCCCAGTTGGTGGGGCTTAGTCTCAGCTATAAAAGGTCAAGAGAAGGAGGAGGTTGTTTCCTCTGAGAAATTCCATTTGTCTCCTCCCAAATCCAGCTGCTGTTTATGCAGCACCTACGTAAAAATATCTGCTCCTTTTTCTGGCACTGCCCCTAGGACTGTATTGATACATCAGAAGTTTATATTCCACTGGGAAAATAAAGCTAAAGAACCATTTTTCTGCATAAGGGCAGAAAAATTCTTGTTTTAAAAAGACTTAAAAACTATTTTATACTATCTATCCTCTCTTGGTACTAACAGTGACGTGATAGCCTGAAAATGGCAGGTTATTAAAAACATTTCAGAGCAACGTGAGCTGTTACACAGGAAATAAACCAGTTTCAGAATCACTGGCTGCCCATACATTTATAACTTGAAAAAGAAAACCTAGCAAGAAAAATTAGAAGTGTGATGTTCCACTCTTGAAAAGTGACTGTGCATTTCCTGACAGCCTTATCAGCATCAGCCTTATCTCCTCACTTCAATGATAGAAAAAAGTGTTTACACCTTACCTCTCTGGAGCAAAATGAGATAACTGAGTGCATTTGTAGGCTGGAGCGGAATTAGTCACTAACATTTGCTCTATTTCAGGTTCTCCAAGCACACTGCTGTCACCAAAAATAATTCACTATAAAATCCTCTGCTAGAACACATCCCACCCCTTCCCCCCCTTTAAAGGCCTACTAAAAAATTGGATCTTGAGTAGCTGAGAAATCTCCCTCTCTCCCCACCATGCCCTTAAAAGTGTTTCTTCTTTTTTTTTTTCAAGTCAAGGAGGGAGGGATACACTTTTGATTCGCAGAAACCAGGAAAACCAGAAGTGACGACCCCTTAGACTAAACAAATATTAAATGCTTTAAAAAATAGTAACCTTAAATGAAGTTATTTTTCTATTGAAGAATTGTTGTAAAGAACAAGCTCTTCACCATTTAAATAATGGGAATAATAACAAGTCAGGATGTTAATTTTGGGAATATTAGGATACATGTTCTTTCCTAGCTGTTTGGTAGTTGATTCACTGTGACTCATGCAGAGGAGGAACTGCGTTCCAGTGAGTAACTTATTTACCCCACAAACATTCTGGGTGAGTTACAAAAGGCACAAGAGATGCTGTAAACACACTGGGCCAATCTCCGCTCGAAATTCTGACATTTCAGGCAGCTCATCTCAAATAAACTGGAACTTTTGTTCTGACTCACTGTCAGTTGTTTGCACAGTCCGGACAAGAGCTCTAAACTGAGACTCTTGATAATGACTCTGGTATCAAACCAAGCAGCGACATCACAGAGGGCAAAAAATCTGATTTCAGCCTTAAATTCATTTCTAAAAGCAGTTTCAATTACTGCACCTGTCCCTGAGTCACTTGAGTTTGATTTCTAAACAATCACATTTTTGTATCCAAAGGATTGTTTGGGGTTTTTTTTCCCCTTTGTCAACCTGCACAAACATGGGAAGCTGACTAAACTGAGGAAATGGGAAAACTGACTTGATACAAAGTAGTGTCAGATCTGTCCAGTAAATAAATTTAAATCTGAATAATGCCTTCCCTCATCTTCCAAGTTACTGTAATTCCCAGGATTACTGGAACATTCGGAGATAGATATTGTGGGGACAGCTTTGCAATATTCCTTTCCATTTTTTACAAGCACTGCACCCTTTTTTTAGAAATGGTCTTCTCAAGTTCTTTGCTTTCTAAAGGAAGGGAAGGTAATTCTAATATCTGTTTTTATGCTATACAGCATTGTAAAAGATCTTGGGGCAAGAGATTCAAGTTCCTTGTCTGTTATGATGAAATTTACTCAGATGTTACTTAACAATGTAGGCCTCCTGCTAAATATATAACAAAAAGAATTTCGATATCTCCAAAATGCTGAGCTCACAGTTCATTGTACCTAGAAGCTCAGCCCGAGAAGTGAGGCATGAATTTAGATTTACTTGGCCTCTCCTGAAGCAGAGGTGAAAAATCTGTGTTTTGTACCAGAAGCAGAATTGATGATTGTGAGGAGGTGGGACAGGCCTTCAGCCCCACCTCTGGAGGCACGTCATGGTTTTTAGAGTCATTTTCAGGAGTACAGTTCTTTGTGTTTTGGTGCAGATGATTTCCCCGAGTCCACCGGAGTGAAGCGCATTGTGCAGGCCCTGAATGCCAACGTGTGGTCCAACGTGGTCATGAAGAGTGGTAGGTGCCATCAGGGCCTGTCCCTGAGCTCTGCAGGGCTGGGGGTTTTTAGCAGGAGTTAAAACTGAGCAGCTGCAGTGCTCCTGCACCAGCACAGACACAGCTGGAGCACTCTGGAACCTTTCCCATGGAATAGGAGGGTTCAGGCATTGCTTTCATTGTCCCTTGATGTCCTGATGAACTCGTAGGCAGTGGGTGAGATTTATCATAGAATCCTGGGATGGTTTGCGTGGGAAGGGACCCTAAAGCTCATCTTATCCTCCATCCCAAGTTGCTCCAAGCCCATCCAGCCTGGCCTTGGACACTTCCACCCACGATTTCTCTGGACCACCTGTGTCAGGGCCTCCTCTCCCTCACAGGAAAGGATTTCTGTGTAAAACTTACTCCTGTTCCAGCATCTGCTCCTGTTCCCTCTCTACTTTAACACTCTACCAATAATTTGAATTAAATATTCCATTAATTCTACAGGTTGCAATGAAAAATCAAAGTTTGTTCCGCCAAACTCTAGTAGGAAATAGGTTGTAATTACCAGCTTTATCTAAAGGCTGATAGAAGGTTTGGTGTAGAAGTAAAGGTTAAATTCTGCATTTGTTGTAGGGGGTTTTGTTTTTTAAATTTTTGAACTAGGGGGGAGAACAGCAAGTGCAGAGATGAGATTTGGCAAAGGAGCCATGTAAAAGATTTAAGGACTTTTTCCTGCAGAAAACCCCACTTGACTACATGGAAACCACAGAACTTTTTGACAACAGTGCAAAAAATGGGCAACCCCAGATAATTTCCTGAGAAAAATGATTATCAGGTAGAATTTCGGAAAAATCACTTTAGCCTTACACTCATCAGAAAAGGAAATGCTGTGGTCGCAAGTACAGATCCTTCCATTTACTTGAAACCTTTCGTTACCTCTCTAATCACACAAACTGCTGCTGAAAATGTAGGAAGATGAAACACTTAAAAGAGTTCTTGGCCTTAAATTTCTTGTTTCACAAAGCCTTATCCCACCACCAACCTTCCAACACCTTTCTGCTCCCTGATGTCCTATTTCCCACTGTTGGGGCTTCTCCCTTCCTACAGCAATTAACTGTGGAATAATTTAAAGCACTGAGAGGCTGTTGTTAATTTCTGTATCTGCAAGGTGCTTGCTGGGACTCAGGAAAACCAGGATGAGAATTATTAAACTACATTTTTAATGCAACTTTTTGAATATTTCTCATCCCTCATCTGAACTGAGGTTAAGGTGGGGTCTGATTCAGTGCAGCCATTGCAGAGAACGAGGTAACCTTGTCAGAGGGTGTCAAGTTATCTGACTTGTGCTAAAAGTGGTTTTTTAACAACATATTTCCTGTATTTGGCAGATGCCATGTTACAGAACAGCAGAATTTAGTCACATGTTCAGTTCTTCACAGGGGGGAAATTCCTGCACATCACTGATTTGTTCTGTAAAGGTCAGACTCCTTGAAAAATCCAGATTTTCTCTCTCCACAGCACCAACCCCACACAGCATTGATGTATTACCACAAACCCCTCAGGAAGTGAGCTATATTTGGAAGGTGTTGCAGCCTGACTGTGCCTTCAAAGGGAAATTGTTGAGCTCATTTTGCTTAAAATAAAACTTTTTACAACCTGTAACATATCTTTTGTTTCCAGCTTCCTCCAAATCCTGGAAACTGTCTGCCATGTAAATCCGGCTTTAGCTTTTCCACTGAATGACCTGCAATTCCTGGCTAGTTGAAAATGCAGGGAAGAGTTATCAGAGAGCATAAGAGAGTTCTAGCAGTAAATATGTAGTAGCAAATGCATAGTAGCAAATACTTATAGTACTGTTAAGTGTAGCCTTAATTCAAAAATCTATTTCCATGAGAATTTAAATTTACAGACAGACCAGGAATAACTTTTTTCAAGCACAAGCATTAAACCCATATTATTTTATTGCATTAAGCCCCAACACAATCCTTCTCAAGCTGTAGGGTTTTTTTTCACACACCTATTAACATTTTGAGCTTCAGATTTTTTTCTCTGACCATTAAATGCATCATTCTCACACAGATCCCTAAAAATAATTATTAAATGTAACACAGTTTACATCAAGTAACCAATCCCAGATGCTTTGTGAGTAAATAAAGCAGCATTATCTCTACTAAAAGCCAAAGAAGCCATCTTACCTGGGAGTCTCCCAGGAACAAATCCTTTCTGGAGTTGGTGTAAAGTTGTTGGTTCTCCAGGTAACACATTTCCCTCTCTGCAATGGTATCAAACTGCTGTCGTTCTCTCTGTCCCTGCAAGAGCCTCTGTGGCAAGAACAGAAACCATTTCCAACCCTCTAGAAGAGGCTACTTGGCTTCTTTCCTGCTTAAATTCCAGTTTTAGTGATCCCAGGTGAAGCTGCTTACCTCAGGTGGGGCCAGGAATGAGCCTGGCTCTAATTACACCAAATTAACCTGACTGAGGGAGGCCATTTAAACAAATTGTGAATTTTGATGTGTTAATTCCAGTTTTATGTGTAAGGATCACCATGTGTCAGCTGGAGACAGACTGGAGGAATAACAGGTAAAAGCAGGGGAAAATACTTGGCTATGAAACAGGAATCTGGGAATGCTGAATCCATGTTCAGAGCATGAGTGATACCTGGGAAACTACACAGAGCATAGAATCATGGAATCTGAAATGGTTTGGGTGGGAAGGAACCTTAAAGCCCATCCCATTCCACCCCCTGCCATGGGCAGGGACACCTTCCAGTATCCCAGGTGGCTCCAAGGCCCGTCCAGCCTGGCCTTGGACACTTCCAGGGATCCAGGGGCAGCCACAGCTGCTCTGGGCTCCATCGTAGCCACTGCCTCTTCCAGTAAGTGGGATGAGCTAATTTTTGGCTTTGCTGCCATAAGAACGCTGTGTAAGGCATGACCCACTTCCTGAATTGCACCCAGAAGTTGAAATAACTTTTAGATCCAATAAAAAGAGTTTATAGGAAGGGTTCTTCAAGGGTGTGCCTGCAACCAAGTGTTGTGTCTGCCTCTTCCCTAACCACGGATCCAGAGACAAATAGCTGCTATTCCCAGATCCCTGCTGCAGATTCCAGGTTTTCTGAAAGGGATGACATTTGTACTAATTCTGGCTGAGGTTCTGTAGGGTTGGAGGAGGGAATATGGAGCCACTGCCATTTTTCTCTACAGGACAGTCTCTAATCCCAGATATGAATGAGGTCCATGATTAGATCACTTCATCCACCCCTCTGCCAGTGTGGGAATGTTCTCTCTCCAGGACATTCTGGACTGCAGTGTCCAGCCTCACTTGAGATGACTCAGAAATTGGCTCCATGTCCATCTTTACAGCTTCCCAAAAGCCAGCTCTTTGCTCAGCCCCATGAAACTTGGGGAAGCTGCTTTGCTTTGGGATGCACGTCCCAAACTTTTATCCCCCAATTCCTGTTAATTGACCTGACGGCCTTCACAGGCTCTCACGTAGCAGCTGAACGTTTTCCAGGGAATTCATTCAGCTCCACTGATTCACTTCTTCCCACCCCTTTGGCCGCAGATCTGTTAAAGCAGTAAAAAGGGCTAAACCAGAGCCAGTGGCCCCAAGTACCTGCCAGGGATGGGGCAGGACAACATCAGCTGCAGGAGCAGGGAACGGGAACTGAAGGCTCAGGAATGCTCTCGTGGAGCCGTATGCTGGGTTTCTGATGGGCTCAGTTACACGTCCAACCCCTCAAAATGAGAGTCTGGAGAAATGGCAAGGAAATTTGGACAGAGCATCAAAATGACATCACCTCAACAGTTGAGTCTAGAGCTTAGTCATGAGTGTAATAATTTAGAACATACTTCTTTTAAAAAGTAATATTAAATCTTTCTTCTGGCAGAAGTCATTGTTTCCTGGCTATTTCTGGTACAATAACTTCGTATTATTTCAGTTTTAGTTGACTAAAATACAAAGATTTGCAGAAAAATCTCCTGAGTCTCCTGTGTAACTGCAAATATTTACTACTCAGTGCAAGGCCAGTTTGTATTGAATAGTAAACTATGACTTAGGAAAACCTGACTTAGTAAAATCACCTCATCATATCACCTATTATGCACCTAGTTTTATATAAAACAAGTTTTAAAATGCAGGCAGTTTAAATTAAAAACACTGTACCACATTTATTATCTTAGATGACTGTTTAGGTTTAGGCTTGAAATCACTTTTTAGGTTGGATTTTAAAATAGCATTGAGATACACCTTAGACCAGCAGTGGGGAAAGCCCAGAGCACCTTGCAGTGAGAAGAAACCCCGGATTTGATGGCTGAGTCCATCCAGGAATTCTGAATTAGATATTTAAAAATTTTGCCATTATTGTCGTGCTCAGCCTGTTCAGACAATTTGTGAGCAAAGGCTCTCGTTGCCTTTCCTGAATCCAGCCCCACACTCGGTGCTGCTTTCCTTGGAGGGTAAACCTGGGCATCAGGAACAGCAAATGCTGCTTCTGGATTTTCCCAGCTGCCTTGTTTGGAATTACCAGCTCAGATCCTAACAGAGCAGAGACTTCCAACAAGAATTGAAAAGATCCCACATCTCTTGTGGCTCACACATCTCTTCCCTGTGGGGAATATTTAGCAGTAAACGTTGCTAACACGGTTTAAAGCTTAGAGATGATGTGAAGTTTCTGCTTAAAATCTACTTTCAACTGCACTGGCACTGTTTTCCATGGTGCTCTGTGTCTTCCCTGAAATACTGCCTCTCCCACCTGGCCAGTCGCAGTATTTGCAGTAATTTTGCACCTTCTGCTTTGTTTCCAGACAGGACCCAGGGCTTTGGTCTCCTCAGCACGCTGGCAGGAGCAAACAGGAGCCGTGGCTGCGAAGAGACCCCGGAGACAGAAGTAAACAGTAATTCCTGAATTCCTGGTTCCTGCTCTTGGCTCAGGCCTGCCCTTCATCCATGGGGTGGTGGCTGGGACCTCCCCGCTGTGTCACGGAGCCAAAGCAAAGAGCACTAAAAGCTCCATTCAAGATGGTTTTGATTATATCCAAATTATCCCATTTTGGGCAAAACAAAACCTGTCATTTCATGGTGTTATTTGAAAAAGCCCCAGTAAATCTATCCTGAAGTCCCTTCATGTAGCACCAATTTCCAGCGTTGCAGAAGTGGCTTTTTGTGGAACAGGTTTTGCAGTAACACTTTGAGATAAAGTGCAAGGTTTTGAAGTAAAAGCAGGAAGCACCTGATTTGCTGCTAATGTTTTTCATGCATTACTGGATACTCATCTTTGTTTCCTGTCAGTCCAACCCATCCCCAGGAGACAGGGAAGAATCCCAGTCAGATGGTGGAGAGGATGGAGCTGGCACAAACAACCTGGAGCTTGACAGTGCTGCAGGTGAGCTCTGCTTGGCTCGGAGCATCCACACCTGGCTGGGACGGGCCCACGAGCCCCTGGCTCCTGCTCAGGGAAAGCAGGGCATAAAGGCACTTGCCAGAGCCAGGAGAGGTCCTGAAATAATTGCAGCATTCCTGGGACTTTCTTACCAGTTGTGTGTGAGGTGTGGATGTTTCTTGTTGTGGTTTCAGCACAGTCTCATCACTCTTTGATTCACTCTGTGGCTGTTTCTGGACAGATCATTCTGGAATCAGCAAGAAACCATAAATACTGGATGAACTCCCATGTAATGTATCATAGAATCACGGAATCTGGAATATTTTGGGTTGGGAGGGACCTTAAATCCCATCCCATTCCACCCCCTGCCATGGGCAGGGGACACCTTCCACTATCCCAGGCTGCTCCAAGCCCCAGTGTCCAGCCTGGCCTTGGACGCTTCCAGGGATCCAGGGGCAGCCACAGCTGCTCTGGGCACCCTGTGCCAGGGGCTCCCCACCCTCCCAGGGAACAATTCCTAGCATGGAATTAATCACCACTGTAACAATGCCATGATTTGTCTGTTTGAGCAATCAGTAAATCAGTTTCTCTCCTATGATGGAATTTGCAAATGGGATTTGCAGCTGGTAAAATCTTGGTTTTCTGCTGATAAACCACTCATTTCTCTTCAACCAACCTGTATTTCAGATCCCATGCTGGATATGGACATCCAGGAGCTGGCCAGCCTGACCACGAGAGAGGGGGACCTGGAGAACTTCGAAAGGCTGTTCTCAAAGCTGAAGGAAATGAAAGGTAACGCATCAGGAGAGATGGACCTGAGCTCTGGCACCTCCTCCAGGGGCTCAGAGAGAGGCAGGAGTGAGTTGGGAAGCTGTGCAAATTCCTGTTCTCCTGCCTGAAGTCCTTTATAAGTAGCTGCTCTTTTCATTCATTTGCCCTTCATCTTGATAATGCTCTGGAAAGCAGCAGATGTAGCTCTTGGAGTTCCGTAAATCCAGCTGCAGGAGGTCTTTCTGTCCCTGCTCACTCCTGAGCTTCACAGCCCAAATCCTCTCCTTCCCCACAGACAAAGCTGCCACGCTGCCTCACGAACAGAGGAAGCTGCACGCGGAGAAGGTGAGCTTTGGGAATTGGGGTGGAAATCCATAAAATGGGGGGGTTCTTTCCAAGCCACAGTTCCTGCTCTTGGAGAGTTCTTGGATTAAGAGTAGTGAGAACAAACCACACAATCCCAGGGAAGACTTGTCAGGTATCTCCCAAAAACTGGATAACCTGGAAGTTTGAAATACCAGAAAAGCATAAAATCCTGGAATTGGAAATAAAATCCTGGTTTGGGTTGGAAGGGACCCTAAAGATCATCTCATTCCACCCCACTGCCCTAAAAAAAAGACTTTCCCCTTTCTGAATTCTGAGCTGAAGTGCCTGCAGTCACTGGGGGTGCTCACCAAGCTTCCACAAGTCAATGGAAAAGTCTGGATCTCCTGGAAAATTTAATCATTCCATAATTAGCACAGATTTTGTATCACAGGTGCCTCCCATGACCTGAATCATTGCTTCTGTGTTGGTGACGTTCCTTGACCTCAGAGAGGATGTGTTTCACTTACAGACCTGGTTGCCAGAATTAGCTGCTCCTCAGTTTCTGCTTTTGGATGGGAAATAGAAAATCTTCAGTCATTTGATGGGAATTTTCTCTCTTTCCCATCTTTCTTGCCATTGTAGGTGGCCAAAGCTTTCTGGATGGCGATTGGAGGAGACAGGGATGAGATTGAAGGTCTCTCCTCAGATGAAGAAAACTGAATTCCTCTGGAGCTCTGTAGGAAGTGCCAGAGCAATCCTAAAAGAATGATCCTTCCCTGCAATTAGTGTCTACTGCCAAAAACCCCATTTAGCTGTAGCTGCTTCCCTTGGTGACAGCATTCCCCATGTTCCACATTCCACAACACCTCCTGGCTCCAGAGGGTTTGTCTGACTGTTCCTCTCTCCTCTCTCAGAGGACTTTGGAAGGTGACACGTGTGTGGTTCAAGGAAATATGGATGAGTTTACATTTTTCAAATGAACTTTTTTTTTTCCTCTCTGGGGTTTAAATAAACAGTCGTGCTCCCAGTTATCTCTGCACACATGGCTGGGGGCTGGGAAGTGACTCCTGAATTCCAAACTCCACTTTTCAGCTGTAGGCCTGCTGGATGGTTTTTTTGGAGCTTTTCCCAGTTCAAACTACCCAGATTTCGATGAGCCATGAAGAGGAAGTTGCTGAACTGTGCCCTGTGGGGGATGCTCTGCCAAGGCTGGGAGCTGCATCCTGCCAAGTGCCAAAGCCATTAAAAGTGGCCCTGGGCTCGGATTCTGTTTGGATTTTGCCTGTGTAAGGATGGGGGCCTTCAGGTGTTGTCCACGCTCCCTGGATTTCCATTAGAAACTAAACTTGGGATGAAATGCCAGATTTTTGCTGCTGCTCTGGGCTGGAGTTCTCTGCCCAAACCTTCTGCAAGGCCTGGAAGAATGCACAGAGCTGCTCTGGGGAGCTCTGTCCTTAATTCCCAATGCTGGGATTCCAAACACCTCAGTGCCCCTGGAGGGGTTCAGAGCCCACACCCCTGTGTGTCCATCAGGCATGCAGAGCTGTCCTGTGGTGTCAGGGCTCAGAGGGACTTCCCTTGTCCTGGATTGAGTCCACGTCACTTCCACACCAGCACACGGCACAGACCCGCTGGAATTATGGACATGGAAGGAAGGTGCAGCCTGGTGAGGGAGCGAGAGGAGAAGGGAAATGCCACCCTGGCTCCTTCTCTGCTACCGGCACAGTCAGTGGATCAGTGGGAAGAGGATCCAACAGATTCCCACATGGAAGAGTCTGGCCCCAAGAACTTTTCCTTATCAATCTGAAAATCCACCCTGTTAAGTACCCTCAGTTAGGAATTTCAGAATTAACTTTTCCAATGCCCACTAAATTCCCGAGTCCCAGGACACAGGTTTGCCGTCAGTTATCAGATGGCTTTACATTCTGGTGGCACTCTCACAGTGCTCCTTGAATTCACTGTCTCTTTTATGATGAAGCAAAGGTGAATGTAAATAATGAATTTCTTGGAATACTGGGAATCATTTCCAGGGTCGAAACTGCAGCATTTAAGAACAAGGACTGAAGCCTCATTGGCAGTTTGGAAAGTGTTTCTCAGCTACAGCCTGAGCAGGAGCTCCCCCACGGTGAAACACCTGGTTTGGGAAGAAATATCCTGGAATACACAGAGACATCCAAGGAAACACCTGCCAGGGACACCTCTTCCCAACCAGCTGCTGGGCCTTGCCATGACTCTGCCTTCTCCCATTCTCCCCATCTTTTTCCCAGCACAGAGAATGTAATAAAGACCTGAAGGTGGCTCATTCCAAGCAGGGAATGCTTTTCCATGTTGGCTTCTTGGTAGCTGAAGACTTCTTTCTGCCCTTTCTAAATCTTTGTTGTGCAATGTTGATAAATGGCAAAAGTGCCAAGGAAATGGAGCTGAGGCAGTGAAGAAAACAATGGACTCGGACACTTTATAAATCCATTCTTTAGACATGTGATAGAGATGTGACTATTTAATGAGATCATATCAATTAAAACCCAGTGCTTTGCTGCCTTTTTATGAGGTAGCAGCAGCTCATTCCCATATTCAGAACTCTTTTAAACATTTTATTATAAATATGTGTCTTGTTTGTAGGGGGACAAATCATGGAGGCAGGAAGTGTGGCTGGAGACACTGGTAAATAGTTTAATGATCCTTTGAGGGTGTTGTGTTGTGGTTTAGAATCAAGATTTGCTTTGCTGATGGTTAATTTTTTTTGTGGGTTGTTGGGAGTTTTTTGTGAAGAGACCCTTTGGTTTTGGCTACAGGATTTCTTTACAAAGTAAGAAGTTACAGAAATTAATAAAAGGGGCATTAGTGGAAAAGCAAAGTTGTGTCTGTCACTCAAGTTTCTCATTGTGTAGCAACAACAAAAGAACTCCCAGCTGGTTTCCACAGAATCCCAGAGTGGTTTGGGTCGGAAATGCCCTTAAAGGCCACCCAGTCCCACCCCTGCCATGGGCAGGGGCAGCTCCAGGTTTGACATCCTTGTCCCAGGTGGGAAGCTCCAGTTCCAGAATTACTGGTTGCTGCTCCAGCACTCCCAGTCCTGGGCTGGCATTCCCAGCTCAGGCTTTCCAGTGTTACTGGCCAGGCCAGGCTGTAGGTGAAGCTCTGGGATGGCAAAGATTTCCCTGCCACTAAACCAACCCCCGTCACCCAGCTTTGGCCTGAACCACAAATTCCAGGCAATGTCAATTCACTCTTACTTTTGGCTGAGGCTTCAAGATTTGTAATTCCTCCCATTCCCCGTTTCCAGCGGGGAAGATTGGGCTGCTGGAATCCGTGGTGTCTCCAGGTGACACCCAGCAGAGTCCCCAGCTCAGCACAGATTCACTGCAGCGCGCTCGAGTTCTGGCACCCCCAGCACAAAGCCTGGATGAGACCCTTCATTACCATATTGTTGGAAACCAGAGTGGAAAAAGTGTTCTCGTAAATCCTGTCAGGAAAAACAACCCAAAAAAAGAGAATTCCAGTGAAACCCTAGGAGGGCCGTGAGGAGTTCACAGCACGGATCGCGGTGTGCCTTGGCTCCTTCCCGGGGCTCTTTGGAGAGTGCCCGCTCCAAGGCCATGGAATGCCAGGGATCTGTCACTGTCCCCCGGGATGGCACCTGCCCCGCCCACCCTCATCCATGGGGCTGTTGGAATTCTGCCCCCGGGAGCAGCTGCAGGGGCAGGGGCAGCGGCATCGCTGCAGAGACCATGGCTCAGCACGGAGTGACAGCCAAAAATCCAGCCTGGGGGTTAATCAGGAAAACTTCTCCGCTCGGAACACAAGGCAGCCATGGAATGGCTTATCAGGGAGGAGGTGGGTGGAATCTCTGTTCCTTAAGGTTTTTCTTCAGGATTTATTGGCTGAACTCGTGTCTGCAGCACGGAATTGCAGTTCCTCCACACGGACACACCGCAGGAATTCAGGGCCTGCTCGTGACAGGACACTGAGGACTGAGCAGTGAATGCTCCTCTGCAGCTGCTGCTCTTCTGATAACAGAGCACCCCAATTCCCTGAGCTGGTAACACTTTCCCAATTCCCAGCCCTATGGTGGAATTCCAGTGGCAGTTTGAACACATGAATGCTCAGCTGTGTTTGTCATCTCCAGCAACTGGACAATAAATCCTTGGAGCACAGAACTCCACTTCTACTCACCCTTGAGTACCGTTAGTTAAAAGAACGACATGCAATTTTTAAATGATTTTTATATATTTGGCTTTAAATTCTTGAACAAAACTGTCCTGGCTGTAAAAAGAACGAAGGTCTTACCTGTCACTGAGCTCTTGGCTGCATTACTGGGAGCGACCTTCATTACACAAACCTAAAGACGCTGCTGTGTCCCAGTTACCTGTCATGGCAACACCCCAAATTGTCAATTTGGGTCCTTAAATACATTCTTCCAACAGCCTGACGTGCTCATGAGCCTCAGTTTTCAAATCAAAGTTTATTAAAATGTCAAAAACAGACCTTACAGTTTCACATGGGAAGGGGAGGGCATACATGGGACAGGCCTCGAGTAACAAAGGGAGTAATGCTGCCAGGGGAAAGCCGGAGGTGGCACAGCTGGGCAGGGATGGACAGTCGGGGAGGGACTCTAAACTCTAAACACAAACACGCTCCTCTGGATCCCCCAGGGGCAGAGCTGGGGGCGTCCCAGCACGGACACTGCGGGGCTGCCCCGGGGCCCACGGGCTGCAGTGAGCACAAGAGGAACCCACCAGGTGTGGCGGGAGCACAAGAGGAACCAAACAGGTCTGGAGGGGGCAAAGATGACCCGGCCAGTTCTGGAGGAACAGTTTTTGGTTTTTAAAGCCTCACCAAGCCCCGAGGAGCACCAAGGGCCCGTCTGAGACCCTGACTTGGTGCAGGAGCAGCACCGTGGCTCCTGAGGGCTCGGGGGACTTTGTGCTCAGCTCTGTTCTCACATCACAAACTCGTCATTTCCAGCAATCATCTGCAAGGAGCAGATGGAAGATTTAATACTCTGAGTCCTTAATTGCCCCTTCTGCTAAAAATTAAATATTGGATTCATCTGAATATTCGAGAAAGACACATAAATACAAAAGCATGTACATAGGAAAAAACATTGAACTTCTCAACCACATCGCTCGGGCCATCACTAGAGAGGGCCTGGTTCTCATCCTAGCTTAGCATATCCATGAAATTCCATCCTCCTGCCTGTCCAGTACATCAGAGAACCAGGAAAGCTCCTGGATGCTTTGTGATATGGCTGAAGTCCTTCACTGAGCTGGGTTCTTCCTGCTTTTCCAGTTAGGAAGCAGCTCAAGGCACAGGTGTCACCACCTGCTGCTTGAGATGAGTCCTGAATATCCTTCACCCTGCAGAGGAGTCCTGCAGGGCTCAGCTAAGCTGATCCAAGGGGGAGGAAACTGAGAGTAACTCAGGGAGTCCCCTCAGCCTTTTCCTGGCACTCAGGGGCAGCCAGAGCTCCCGGAAAATGCCTTATGATGGGATTTCTCCGTTTTTGTGCATATGCACACTGATTGCTGGAGATTAAGTCAAATGGACAGCACTGGATTACTTCTGAGACAAGCTTAACACAAAACACAACCTGCAATTCAATACATTAATAATAAACAGATCACCACAGCCGTGGAAAAGCACAGGGCCGTCGGTGTCATCTGCCAGCAGCCAGGCCCCTGTGTGCAGCTACACCCATGGAAGAGTCAAAGGTCCTGCTACTGACTCTGCAGGAACAAAAATGGGTGAAATCCTGGTGAAACGAGCCAAGCCTGCCATGAAATGAGAGGATATTCCAGCCCGGAGCTGCCATCTGAGCCAGGGCACGGCTGCTCTCAACCCTTTGAGCTCCACACCAAAGCTGCTTTAATCAAGTTCTAGGAAAAATCAAAGCCTCCTGTGCCTTCAGGGCCCTGCTGCCTCCACCAATCCCAGCCCAATCCCTGCTCCCTGTCCTTAGTGGCCACAGGAATGGGAACTCACTTCCATCTCTGCAACCACTGCAACTGTGACCATCCAAGGCAGCGTGGGCAGAACGTCCCTGGGCTCACCCCCCGCCCCAGGCCCATCCTTCCCTTGTCCAGGGCATAGGATTCTGCTGGGATTTCCAAGGTGACTCCAGAACCCACAGAGCTTTTATGAATTAGTGAGCAGCAAAGGGGAGAGAGGAAATTAATACTGGAGTGGAGATAATCTCCCCTTTATCTCACTGCACTGCTGGGCCAGCTCACATTTTCCACTGGAAGTCATTTTACTTAAGGGATGATGGGGGGAGATTAACCAAAGTTTTTATGCATCGTCTGAATCCTGGGTTTCAAAAGGCCTCCATTAATAATGGTCAGCAATTAATTATCCTTTAGCAAGGAGCTGTAGCTCTGGTTCCCAGCGGAAATCCAGGTTGGTGAGGAGGTGACTCTGCAAACTTCATATGAAAGTTGGGATTTATTCCCACTTGTGGCCTCTGGATCAGGCTGGGCTCCTGCTCACACCATCACCTGTAATCCCTGGCTCTGGGATTCCAGATGTCTTTTTTGTTGTTAATACAGGAGGCACCAGAGTCCAATTTCCTCTGTGATTATGAGAACAACAACAGTTTGTCACCAAAATAAGCAAATAAGACACTTATGGAGGAAACCTGGGGCCATTTTACAGAGAAGATTTTTCCCCTCTTATTAAAACAGCCAAAAGTCAAATATTTCTACAAAATTCAAGATAAATTTTTCTTTGCAGCTGTTAGAAACCTGTATCTGAACCAATGCTGAACCAGTCCACGGTGACAACAGACCTGCTTTGTAAATGGCCCTAAAAAATCCTATTTTATACAGATCTCGCCTTGCCCCAGTCTGTGCAGTCAGAGGTGTAACTCGGATCAGACACATTGTAAAATTTAACAAATTAAACATCCTAAAAGCCTCCAGTGCTGCTACTGCCGTGCTGCACAGGAACAGCTCCAGTCCACACTCAGCCAGAGGATATTCCAAAGTGCCTGTGTCATCAGGAGCACATCCACTGCCGAGAGTCTTCCTCAGCATTTACATTTCAGATGTTTAATAAAGGCAGTTCCTTGTTTCTGGAAGGAAACTCCCTAATCCATCCCTTCATCTGCATTTCAAGCAGCAGCAGTGGCCTCTGGGATCTGTTCCGGTGGCATCTCATCCCCTCAGCTCCGGAAGCGGTGGGCTTTGGCAAACCAGGAGAGGCTGGCAGAGAGCTCTCAGAGGAACAAGCAGTGGGAAAAGCAGGTGCATGGAAATTCCTGGTGGGTGTTTGATCCAGTCAGTTCGCCCGGTGGATCAGGGCACTCCCACAGCTGCCCACGTGCACATCTGGGAGCACAGAAGTTTGCGGGACTAAAGCTTTTTGAACACCATCCTCAAGTCCATCCCAGTCAGTCTTTCCCACAGCCACATCCAGCTTGTTTGTCTTTCATAGATAAAAAAACAAGAAAAAAAAGATTTCCATAGGAAACTGATTATCACTTTCTCCCCTCCCCCTCTAATATTTTGGCACAAATGTGTAAGATACTCACTGCAGAGATAAAGAAACAGATAATTGGACAGCACTGACAAAGTTATGAGACTTATTTGGCACATGTGAACCATAAAAACAAGTGCTAAGGGTTTTTTTCCAGTTGTGGAAGTTGTTTGCCACGACAGTTGCTGCAGGGAAAAAAAATATTAAACAGTCTGGAGCATGTATGTTTAAAATGAACATTTTATAATACAAGTAAATACACACTCTCCCATTTTCTCCAGGCAAAAACACATCTTAGAGCATTTTCATTAGCTGGAACAAGTTTTACACAGAGGGGTGGCTGTCTGAGATGTCCTGGCTGTTGCATGTGACAGCACGAGATCCCCCCTCCAGGGGGGCTCCACACTGGCAGCCAGGGCCTGCTCATTCCATCCCTGCTCCACCTGGACACGGAGCCCACCGAGCCCCTCAGGCTTTGGGAGAGGCAGAGACTGGGAAAACACAACCCAGACTCGCTGTAGTTAATGCAAACAGACTGCAGAGAACAGAGCTTTAACTGCTCCAAGCAGGGCTCCCCATGGGACAATTGTCCATCTGGGAGCAGCTCCAGTCAAAAATCACTGCAGCAACACCAGAAAGAGCCTCAAAGTGGGCCTTTTGCTCCATGTGAATCCAGGCTGATCCAAGAGGGAATCATCCCTCGGGCACCAGGCAAGGCTCTGCTTCCTTGCTGGAAGTCCAGTGTGCGAAATTCCTTCCTTTTTGGAACATGCCTGAGGGAATTCGTTCTTTTGGGTGTTTGAAATGCCTCCTTCCCCGCCGTGCTGCTGCAGTGCCGGGTGTGGATCAGGTGGATGGTGAAGGAATGCACGAGCAGGAGCCACCCCGGAGTCCCACGGGGTCTGGTGTTCCCATCCTGGAGTCCCACGGGCTCTGGTGTTCCCAGGATGCTGCAGGACCCAAGCCTGGAGTTGCGTGAGGGAAAGGGAAAGTTTCCTGGGAGCTGGGATGGCTCCTGTGCGCTCTCACAGCCCGGAGCCAGGCGGCACTGCCTGCTCTCCACTGAAACAACATCCAGCTCTTTATCCTCACAAACTCCAGCTCCAAATTCCAACTGCAGCGGCCCCGGAGCGTCCCAACCAAAGTGCCGACAGTTTCAGTGGAAGTGGCTTAAATGGGTATTTAAAAACAACAACAAAACAAAGAAAACCCACTTTTTTTTTTTAAGCAGATTTTTTTCTCATCGCTTGAATAACTGGGGAGTTGTTTACTATGCCTTTTGCTAAGGGTTTTCCAGAGTCTCTGCTCCCCCCACGGACCCCCAGGAGGAGTTTCCTTAGGAGACGCTGGAGCAGCGGATGCTGGGGGAGCCCATCTGTGTGAGGACCTTGTCCAGCCACTGCAAGGGGCCGTTGAGGTGCAGCTCGATCCAGCAGGGAGTGCTGGTCACAGTCTGCCTCCTGCCAGGGGGGGAGAACACAGAACAACACAAATGTGACTGACAGAACTTGACAAATGTAAAAGGTTTCAAGCTCCTGAGCATTCCTTCCTGCTTACACAATCATCCTGGCCAAAGGAATGTCTCTCCTCTGGAACAGCCTCTGGCCTGTGCCGCTGGTTTCTTTTAAAAACCCACCTTGTCCCTTTACATTTGTTATGATCCCAGAGGAGCAACTTGCTATATACTGCTCAGATTCCTGGGAAGAGGCAGCTGATTCCCTGAAGGGAAAGGAAAGTGTTGATCTAAGCAAAATCCTTCATTTTTCCTTTGCAGACCCTTCCTAGTTAGACCACAAGGTAAGTGTTCACCAAATACGTTCAGTTTCCCTATGCACAGGACAAGGGAATTCACTTTTTGTTGTATCCTTGGGTTTCAGTAGAACGTGGAAGTGTTGGGAAGAGCTCACCCGGAGCCCTTCAGACTCTGTCCTGCATCCATGGGCCCTGCTGGGCCAGAGCTCCCTGCACAAATCCCTGTTCCCCTCTCCTCTGGCATTCCCTGAGGCCAGACCCCATGGATCTCCACATGGCAAAGCATGAAGAGATGGAGAGGAAAAGAATGGAAGGGAGACCAAGACATGGAGCAAGGGGTTCTCCCTCCTCTGCTGAGGCATGGCTGAGGTCTTGTTCCAGGCAGAGAGGCTGTTCCAGGCAGGGACAGCTGCTGTGGAGGAGGGAGATTACAAAGCAAGAGAAACAGCCTGGAAACAGCCTTGCTTTACACCCTCATTTCCTACAGAAGCTGTCCTTGGAGTCTGGTGGTAGGAGGGAGAACCTGAAATCTGTGGGGCCCAGGGACAAACCAAGGGTGAAAAGAGGATCTTGTGCTTGGGGGGGTGCCCTGAGCTCCCACCACCATCCCTGTCCCTCTCCATCACAGGCTGCTCATGGAATTGGCTTCTCCCCCTTCCCTGCACCAAATCCCTGGCTCAGGAGCACTAAATACCTGCCATCCAGAGTGCCCAAGGGTGAACCAGGAATCAGGGAACAGCACTCTGAATGCTGCTCCCACAGTAACATCTCCCTCTCTGAATCACCAACCCAGCTCTGACAGGGGCAATCAGACAGGGAATTCTGTGGCAAGGAAAGGCAGGATGGGGAGAGCAGCTCCGGTGTGAGCGCAGGGTTTCGGTGCCTCCAGAGCCCCTCGGGGATCCCTGACTTTCCGTAAGTCACGCTTGTCTGGAGCTCATTAGGGCCTGGCTGGGAGCCAGTCCTGAACTGCTCTGGCCTGAGCTCAGGACAATTTCAAAACAAAATGGACTCCAAACATCTGGAGAAATGAAGAAAGTGGCAGAGTAACGTGCGGGGCCTGGGCTCCAGCTGATCCTGAGGCATCTCCCCCTCCTGCACAGCCACGGGGAGCAGCGGAGCAGCCCCGGAATGGCAGCGACCCCACGGAGCTTCAAGTAAGGCCACAGCTTTAAAGGGTGCAGAGTCAAGTATTGCCACATCACTCTTGGCTTAAATCCTCAGCAGCTTTCCCTCTCAGAAAACAACATCCATTTTCCATTGAATTTCATCTCCCCTGCTTGTACCATTGATCCCTGATTTCTCTCCCTCGGATGTTTGCTCCCCAGTGGGGTGACAGAGCAAAGCTATGGAATAACTCTGTTCCCACAGCATCTCCACTGTCCCTGTGGGGTCAGAGTAACCACATCATCCATCCCACACACCAGACCTCCTGCATCTCCATTTTATCCTCAGTATTCACTGGGAAAAACAGTGATCTTGCTGCTCCCACATTCTCCCACTTGCCCTATGGCAAGCCCTAAGGAAAGGATCAGGAGATTTAACTGTAATTTTACAGTAACTCTCACATTTTTTTGAAATAGAAATTTTCAAGCCAATCTGCTTTTATTTTAATCCCATTAGTCCCTGATAAAAGAAGCATTAAATCCAACCCATGGGAAGCACTCACTCACACTGTGAGGGAATGGCTTCCCACTGCCACAGGGCAGGGATAGATGGGATATTGGGAAGGAATTCCTCCCTGTGAGGGTGGTGAGGCTCTGGCACAGGGTGCCCAGAGAAGCTGTGGCTGCCTCTGGATCCCTGGAAGTGTCCAAGGCCAGGCTGGAGCAGCCTGGGATAGTGGAAGGCGTCCCTGCCCATGGCAGGGGGTGGGACTGGATGGGCTCTAAGGTTCCTTCCAACCCAAACCATTCCAGGATTCTATAATCCTGTCTTGATAAAAGTGCAGTCTTAAGACACTCAAACTATCAAATACACACCTAATTTTAAGGAAAAAGTGTAATAATTCCTACACGGACCATGTGGATTTATGTGCTGTGCTCCAGGTCAAGCTCTTGGTTCGTACCAGAGCGACCCTCCAGGTGTATCCCACAAAGAGACCCGATCAACCAGTTCCCAAGAGCCACAACCCATCTGTGCTCCTGAACAGACACTGGGCTGACTCCCCCTTTTCCCAGGGGAAGTGAGGAGCGGCAGGAGCAGAGCCCGGTGCGATCCCGACCTGTACTCGGCACCCCAGCCCTTGACGAAGCTCATGCGGATGGTGCACATGCGGGTCAGCTGGTACACGGCCTCGAAGCCCTGGTTCACCGACTGCGCCAGCAGAGCGGCGAACTCCTGGTTGTTAAAAATCTTCAGGTTACAGCCTGTGGGAAAGAACATGGCAAGGACAAGCATTGGCTTAATGGGACTGAGGATTCCGTTTCTTTCTGAGCAGCTCAAGGCTGCTTTCCCATGTCCTCAGAGCACCCGGTGCCACACACAGCTCCAGAGACAGCAACTGAGGCTGCCACATTTCCACGGGGAGAAGAAAAAGGAGAGAATTCTGAATGCTGGAGCTCCCCAGCAGATTGTGACCAGTGAGACCAGGCTTGGGATCCTCCTGTGGAACCTCCTTCTCCTCCTGGACAGCATTTCCCTCCTATTGTAACTTAAAGCCTGACTATGAACACTCAACAACAGAGATCCCAGCAGGCCCTGGAGGGGAGGAATGCACAGGCTAAAAATAGGAGCTCCCTGGTGCTGAACTTACACGGAGTCTGTCACAGAATGGGGAAGTTCTGAAGTGAAACCACTCTGACACACCAGGAAGCAGCTCTGAGAGTTAAAGAGGCTGCCAGGGCTGGTGGCAGGGCTGGTGGCAGGGCTGGTGGCAGGGCTGGTGGCAGGGCTGGTCCTGCTAAAATCCTCTCTTCTGTTTCACTATCATGTGCCAAGCACTTTCCTTTTAAAACTGCAGCCTTTCCCCTGATGTTTAACCCCAGCTAAACGACTGAGAACAACTTATTCAACTGTTCTTAGGGGAAAAAGGTGAAATATAATAACATCCTTCATAGTTTATAAATAAATAAATAAATGCCCCCCTCTTTAAAAAAGTGTTGCTACATTTGCTTTCTCTCAGATAACCATAAACAAGTTAAACTCTGAAACCAGGCACTCAGCTAGGGCTCATTTGGGATTACACATGGGCCAAGGCTGAAAAACATTTGGAGTGGGATGAATTGTGTTTTGCTAAAAATCACTTGAGAGCCTCCTCTCCTGGGCTGGATTCATCTGGTGTGGAGCAAAGGGTGACCACAGCAGCTGCAGGAAGCACTGCCCACTTCTGGGATCAGGGAAGAGCCCAGGGGCTGCACTCTCAGGGAGTTTGAAGGGAAGCAAACAACAAGTTCAAAGGGTGAAAGCGTCAGGGCCAGGTTGAGCTCAGGGAAGGAGGAATAAACTCCAGGAGGATCCCAGGGCTGGATCCCAGCCCTCAGGAGTGCTTGGGAACAGGTCTCTCCATGGGGAGGAGCATGAATGACTCAATCCTGTCAACAAGGGAATGAAGAAACTGCTTCAAACCCAGCAAAGATTTGAAGAAAAGGCGGCCAAAGACTGTGGCAAAAGTGGGGAGAGCTGGCGTCCAAAAACTGCGCCCGAGCTGGGTCCTGAGCGGAAATGTGGGCTCTTCATGTCTGCAGATGTTGACTCCAGCCAGGGTGGACTCTTGTGATGTGGTGGAGAATTAAGTCATAATGTGCAGCACTGGCAGCTGCATCTGAGAAAGGAAATCCATTAGGATGGGCCAGAGCTTGGAGTGTGTGGATCTCCTCTCGAAAGAAAAAAATTCAAGTACTTCTAAACAAAGAAGTTCAGTTTTTAAATATATACAGGCTTTTAACTGTAAAAATGTCAGCTTGTGTAAGCTTAGCGAAATAACCAAATTCCATTTCAAACAGCATCTCCTCTCTTACCAGCTTTTTGCATTTACCTAACAAAAAAAGCCTTTTCTTCCTAGATAGATGAAATAAATTATCTTGTAATCTTTCAGCAAAGACTTTAGACTGTAACCAGAACAACGAGGTGTCTGCAATGTGATTTCTTTAGAACAAACTAATTCACAGAGGAGGAAGGGGATTTTACTCCAGAACAGAAAAAAAGTAACAATTTAAATCTACTATGGGTGAATCTAAATTAAGAGAAATTTCTTACCATTACTTAGAGGCACAAATAAAATTATCAACGTGTCTATTGGACAACTACAATATAACAGCGGGCTGATACAACACTGAAGGAACAAGTGGCAGATTCTGCTCTAAGTTGTGCTTAGATTCTGTTCTGTTGGATGAACGCAGTGCAACTACCGGAGCCTCCACAGCAGCTTCTTTCAGCAGTACCTTCATCCCTTAGGCTACAAAAATGCAGTGCGCTGCTGGAATTGTCAAGTGGCTTTTAAAAGGGTAAAATAGATTTTCCAGAGAGTTTGCGGACTTCCCATCCCTGGAAGTGCTCCAGGCCAGGCTGGATGGGGCTTGGGGCAGCCTGGGGTAGTGGGAGGTGCGGCAGGGGATGAGCTTTACTGTCCTTCCAAGCCAACCCACTCCAGGATTTTTGAAGAATTTCCTGAAGCCCGGAGATCCCCACACCCATCCCTACCGCGGCAAGGAGCAAAGCCGCCCCCGGGCAGGTGCCACCCTTACCTGGGGGGATCTTGCAGACGGTGGCCGGGTGCCACCCGTAGCGCTGGTTGCAGTTCGGGGACTGCACGAAGATGGCGCTGTCGCTGAGGCACTCGGCGAACACCTCCCCGCCGATGTAGTACAGCCTCACGCCGCGGCCTGGAACACAGCGCCGGCATCAGCGCGGAGAAACGCCCGGGAGAGTGCCCCGGGGGCTGGGACGGCTCCCTCGGGGGGGATCCGCGGGGAAAAACACCCGGGAAAACTGCCCCGGGGGCTGGGACGGCTCCCTCAGCCAGCTCTAAACCAGCTGCTCAGCTACCAGTGATGGAAACTCTGTCCCACTGCACATTCCAAGAAACTGCTCCAGGAGCCAGGTGAGCTGAGGAAGGCAGGAGCACCAACTCCAGTTGGAATTGTACCTCCAACCCCAGCCAGGTCCCTCCAAACACACACTCCGATATTTTCCATATGAAGGCTCTATCAGTTAACACACAAAAGTCATAATTTCCATCAGCTGACACATGAAAATCCTAATTTCTTCTGAAAGTCATCCGAGCTGGACACGACTGTTTGGGATTTAATCAATGCTTTAAAATGCAATTCCACAGCACTTCCAAATCCTTGCCTTTTGCTGGAGATGACTTTGTGTACAAGGACACACACACATTGCCCATAGCTGTTTACACAAATCATTAAAATCTCAATTAATAAAGGAACAAAGTTGAAGAACACATTTTGCTGCTCACATAAACATTTGCTGTGGTCTCATTCCTGTTTGAATGTGTTGCTTTCATCCTTCCACAGAGCAGAAGGAGTCTGCTGCATTTAAAATCTGATTTCTGAATCATGGTGGGTTTTTGGGGATTGGAGTTTTTTTGGTGCTAGAAATAATCTTCAAAACAAGTGAGGAAAGATCCTCCTGTGCAAGAGGGAGGATTCTCCTGTTGCTCAGAAAAGGGGAGCAAAATTAGGACAAAAATCAGGTTCATTTTTGATAGAAGTCAGCAGAAAACAGTAAAGAATAAGCAATGTTGCCTTTTTGTAACATTGGAGAAATTTGGGATGCTCTACTTAGCACAAGTTTAACTGCAAACAAATTGGATGGGACCTTGCAGAAAAAGTGGAAATTCAGATGTCAATCAAGGAACTCAGTTTCCATTTTTAAAAGGTCAGTCAGAAAATCAAACAGTGCAGGAGGGAAAAGGAACACACAAAATTATCCCTGACATCCCTCCAGATACGCAGAGTGTGTGAAATGGTTTAAATTCTATTACGCGCAGCAATTTTAGTGTTCCTTGGTGCACTTTTGTATTACGGTTACATTAAAAAACACAATCAGTGTTGTTTTACGGGAGATCAGCCTGCTGGAATCCATGGCTATTCCCACCCCAGTGCTCTAATTAAGAGGTTTCTGTGGAGGTCTCCCCCTTCCCCCTGGAAAGCCACGGACAGAAGGCAGCAGGAGTTACCGATGTGTCGCCTCGTGAGCTCCACGGCCGCGTTCCTGTTGACGTTGGACAGCAAACCGAGGCAGAAGCGCTCGGAATTGGAGGGGTCAGTGAAGCCATCCACGGTCATGGAGGGCTGGGAGGCGTGGAAAGTCTCTCCCACCCTCTGGTTAAGCTCATAGTAGGATATGGAGCACCAGAAGGCCGGCTCGCAGTAGGTCACAGGCTGCAGATCTGCACCAAAAAAAAGCCAAATCAGCCACAGGAAGGAAAAAGGGGATGAAAAAAACCCCAACTGGTTTGGAATATTGTTCTGCTTCATTCCTCGGGCTCACTTTAACCAAACTTTCATTTTAATGGACCACAGCAAGGAGGTGACATCACCCCTGGAGCTTCTGGCCCATGGAGCAATCACAAATAGTCAAAGGCATTACTCCCTTAGCAAGAGGGGTGTCACTGAGCAGCCTCACACTTGGGGGAAATTAGATATAAATAAATAAACTCAGCTTTACTATGACATGTGGGATCACTTTTAGGTAGCTGGTTCATTAAGGAGACAAAGAAAAGGAAGGAGCAGAAAATCTTGGAAAGAATGAAGCACAAACCTGTTGTCAACAGCACAGGTGACTGCACCCTAAATCTGTGCACTTCCAACCAGCAAGTCCACCTTTCCTTGTCACTGACCCTGCTGTGACCTCTCTGGCACTGGTGAAACCAGTAGAGTCTGAAATATGCCCCAAACTGTCTGTAATTCTTGCATCAAGGTGATTTAAGAATGAGATACTTTCTCCCAGTGCACTGGATCTCAAACCATCACAGGAAAATCTATTTTCCCAGCAGGCGAAGGCTCAGCTTTCCCTGGGGTCCTGGTTTGCCTCGTGCACCGAAGGCAACGGGCTGAACCTGAGGAGCAGAGGGAGCTGAGGCAGCCCCAGGAAGGCAGGGTGGGCACTCAGACAGCACTGAATGATCTAACTGCTCCCACTGAAGCCGAGGAGATTCCAGCAGAGCAAGGCTCAAGTCAAATTTCCTGGAAATGCAGCCCTAGGAGGTGCCCAGCCCTGCTGGGAGCCAAGCCTGAGCAGGCGACATGCAAAGCAGACCCAGCCAATTCCTAAGTGCTACTCCCCACATCCAGTGCAGGGGAAGAATTCCCTCCAGTCCTCCCCCCAGCTTATCACTTCATCCCCATTCAAATGGTGCTTAAAGGCAGAACAGAAGAGCTCCCATCTGGCCAAGGAGTTACTATCAAGCAGCAAACCCCAGCTTTTTCCACAGGCTTTCCCATCTGTTGTTCCTGCAGGGCTTAGGAGAATGTGGGGCTTAAGAGATCAGCTCCAAAAAAATCCAACCCAGGTTTTCACCACCCCAGCCTCCTCTCACACTGACCAGGGTCTCTGAGGAGGTCTGGGAGTCTTTTCTCACCTGTACCTGTTACTCCATAGCCTTCAGGCACAGGCTGGAGCAGACAAAAGACACACTGGCTTCCTCTCATTACTGCACTGGAAGAGTTCCCAAAGTAGCCAATAATCAGGAAAATCACTTTGGTTTCTGCTTTGTTACAAGCTTTGCTGACAGCAAATAAGGAATTGAATAGAAGTGCATCTGGGGAACTGTGTAATCCTTAGCATGCTTCAAAATCCATGAAATTTGGAGCTTATACCCATTCCCAGTTACCTGCCACTTCCTCATATTTTAGTTTTATAGCTCAAAGCAAGCCCCTCTCTTGCTATGCACAGATGTTGCACATCACATCCAGGAGTGACACAAGTTTACCGTCCCTGCCTTTTTCTCCTGCACGGCACATTTGGTTTTCCCACTGGAAATTGCCACACCAGGCAGATTTCTCCAGCAGCAGCCTCGTTTCAGCCCCAGCAGCTTTGGCCACCTCGGGACTGCTCTGGGCTCCCGTGGCCCCAGCGCAGTTTGGAGAGAGGCCCAGCAAACACCAGCTCTGCCCAGAGCCTCCCAAGGTGGGTCCACCCACTAAAGAAAACAGATCAGTTCCACATGACTGGGCTCTTACTCCACAGCAAGTGCTATTCTAATCAAAAGGCTGCTCAGCTCCAGAAAAATCAACTTGTGTTGATCTTTAAGTAATATCCTCAGGTTGGTGCTATTCAAGTTATAAAAACACTGAAACCTCTCCATGGTTTTGTGGTCCTTTCCTTCAGAAACCACCTCCACCTGGTTGGGGCTCAAGGGAACTGTGGATTCCCCACTGAAGGATGTACAGAAATTTTATTTCTGGCTTATTTGCAGCTTGAGGAAAGACTTAAACCAACAAATCCTGGTTTGAAGAAAAGCTTGTCTCTAAAAACTGCAACCAAGTTTTTAATGATGCTGCTTTCTCCTGTGATTTGTAGTTTTAAACTTCAGCTTAAGCTGCTGTGGGATGGGCAAGTTCCCTCTTGTGTTAGAGCTGTCCTAAATATTCATTTTCAATTTATGGCTTCACTGTTTGGGGAAAAGGAAGAGAATGCAGCTCTGCTAAAGCCAAAGGACCCTGAGGGGGTACACAATCAATAAAAGATACATGAAACCCAGGCAAATCCTGCCTGAATCATCTCTGCACAATTTCAGCCTTGACTCAGAAACAGCTTTGCTGTCAGAAGTGTCCCCTGGGTTCTGGGATGGTCCCAGTCCTGCATCCTCCCTGCCAGATGAAAGTCCTGGGAAAAATCTGCTGCCTGCTCTGCTCCCCCTCTCTGAGCACAAGGGAAGTTGTTACCCTCATTTCAGGGAATGTGTTTGATCACAGTGTGGCTCAGAACCCACTGAGAGATGTTTCCAACTGTACCAATCCCAACTCCCTCCTTGGAAATGAGGAGATGCAGAGATGTGAGTGCTCCCTTCCCTTTGCACCCAGGGAAGGGCTGGCTTCCCCCTGGGACAGGGGGACAGAGGGATGTGGATGTGACCATGGGCCATGTGCTCATTCCTCTGACAGCTCCTGCGTCAAGTCCTTCGGTGGAGCAATCCCTGACAATGGATTTCCTGTGCTCCAAGGGACGGCCCCCTCGGAACAACAATGTGTGTGTGACCACAGGGCTGGTTCTCAGCCAGCCTGAACTCCCTGACTTCATTCTAAAAGTCCACAGAATGCTGGCAACTCTCCTCTCATTTTGTTTTTAGTATTTCCCTCAGTTCGTGTTTCAGCAATAGGGAAGAGATCCTTGGATATCTGTGACTTCCACTTAAAGCTTATGTTTGACAACTGAAAGCTTGACAACTGTAATTTGGAACCAATACTCAAACACTTCCAACTCCAGCACACAAACTGAAAGGAGAATAAAAAAATAAGATTCCAATATGTTACCTTGGAACACTTTAGTGCCTGGGAATGGAAAGATGAAATTCCCTGAGCTCCCTTCCATCCCACGTTTCAGCCTGACACGGAAAGCCTGCCCTGCTCCTCAAGGTAACCCTGCCCCTGGTGTCACGCTTGGTTTGCCTTGTGCTGCTTTATTGCCTCTGTAACTCCCTGGAATATGGCCACGGGATTTAAGTCCAAAGTTCAGTTTACACAAAGTAAACTGTCTTAGAAGCTTCAGGTAGTTCTGCTCAAATAAACAAATCAATCCTGGGACATTATCTTCTTCATGGCAAAGCTGGGAAGGCCCCCCTCTGCTCGAGAGCTGGCTGAGAAACTCCTTCCTTGCACACACTGCTGTGGGGTTTAGATTTCTGTTCCATTTTCTCAACAAATACCCAGAGAAAGCCTCATTAGACTCCTATAGAGCAAAGTCCAGCCTAGACAGTGGAGTTCTGCTTATCCATGGAATTACAGCACTGCTGCAGGTCACCAGCCACCAACAGCTCCAAGAGGAGAGACCAGAGAGCCCCCTCCTGAGCTGTGATCATCAGGCTGAAGGTCTGATTTCCCTAAGAGCAGCTCCTTGCTGCACATAAGCCATTTACAACACACATGTGATGACAATTTTGCCCTTGGACACTTTTAAGTTGCTCAGGTGCCCTTTCATTTATTATTCTGTAGCTTCCTCACAGGCAAAAATTTACAATAAAATTAAAAGCAACAAGAAGTTCTTTGTTTGTGGAAGCTCCTGCCTGAGAGCAATAAATGTGGTTTGCAAGAATTTAAAGGTATCTTTTAATGCTGGTAAATTAAACTGCTTCTCTGCCGTCTGCTCCTCAGATTACAAAGAGATTCCTTGTGCTTTACCAGCTTCACCTGCTCCTTTTTTTTGTCCCCAGACAGCACCTGAGACATCTGATGTGTTAATAACCAGTGTCCCTGTCAGGAAGGATACGGGGGGTCTGTTTCCTAGAAACTCCCTTCTGCCTTATGTAAGGCAGATACCACTTGCCAGGCTGGATTTGTTACATGGAATTGGCTTTTTATTTTTGGGTTGAAAAGAAGGAAAATTTGAAAGAAAAATCTCATCAGCTTCCAGGCAGCACACTGGGATAAAGGAAATAAAAATTTCTCAGTCATGTATTCTCTTCTTGGGCTGTAGCAGTTAAAGAAATACAAGTTTTGTGTCACCATGGCAATATTAAAAAAAAAGGGGGGGGGTAAGAAAGAAATCCTCTCTTCAACAGCCCCAAGATATCCACAAGTCAGCCAATGACTGACAAATTTTGGAGCAGTGTCAAAGTCCTGTGTGCCAGGATTAAAAGCATATGTAAACTTTATGGCCATGGTTATTCCAGAGTAGTCTCAAGCGGGCTCTGTCTGCTGCCTTAATGAACAGTTGGGGAGCTGATCCTGCAGCCAGGCAGAGCTGGGAGGGATTTTTATGGCACACATGGAGAGCAATTCCAAACAGGGCAAGAGCTCAGAGTGATGGAGATCAGAATGAAAATAAAGGGTGGAACTTTTGAGATAAGAGGGTACAGAAAGAGCCACAAAACCTCTCGTGGTGTCTCAGAGGTTCAGCTGCTCTCCCTTCTCCTCAGGGTTCCCCTGTTTGCTGTCACAGGTATGGAATGAGGCAGTGTCTGACAGAGCCCTTGGGGCTGGAATGTGCTCCCTGTGCCCAGGATGGAGCTGGGAGGGGAAGATGACTCCAGATTGCAGCGTAAGTTCAGTTTGGATGAGGAAAAGCAGCTGGTGGTCAGCCAGAACAATCCTCCCCTGCATCTGTGGTTTGGCATCTCCCCCACAACATTCCCCACCCACAAACACCTCTGGTGCTCCAGGAATGTTGTCCATGACCTCTCCATTCACCAGCATTCCTGCACATTCCCTGTTTAATCGGACTCTCCAACCCCACACCAAACAATCTCCTCCACTTTGCTCTGCTCAGACCATGCTCAGTCTCACAGAATCACAGAATTCCAGGATGGTTTGGATTGGAAGGGACCTTAAATCCCATCCAGTTCCACCCCTGCCATGGGCAGGGACACCTTCCACTGTCCCAGGGTGCTCCAAGCCCCATTCAACCTGGCCTTGGACACTTCCAGGGATCCAGGGGCAGCCACAGCTCCTCTGGGCACCCTGTGCCAGGGCCTCCCCCCCCTCACAGGGAACAGTTCCTTCCCAATATCCCATCTCTCCCTGCCCTCTGGCAGTTTAAAACCATTGGAATATTGTAAAAAGTGCACAACCTCAACAACATCATTCAAATGTCACCCTCTGGACTGTAATTACAGCCAGCTCCCAGGATCATGTGCTTACCCAGATTGTTGTGTGCTGGAGACATGGGGTTTGGTGATAAGTTTGGAGAACCTGAAAATCAAGGTGGGATAATTATTGCTATGGAATCTGCACCAGGAAAATCACTCACAGGATCTGCAGTGCTGCCCAGGCTTGTTGGAAGGACAACCCACTGCTCACCGAAGTCTCACTTCTGACACTGTAGCTTCTCTGATGTTTATTACTCCTTACAGGAGCTTTCAAATATCAGCTTGCTGCCCCTTCACAGAGAATTCACTGAAGTTTAACCCATTCATTTTCCTAACTGAGCAGCACTTGGCTGTTTTACTTTCAGGTATCATCCTGACAAGCCCAGTTATCTGGGCACTAAGAGCTTGGGTGTACATTGCCAGACAAAATATAATTAAAACCGTAACACTTTATATCCCCAGTCCTGCTGGGTTTGGGACAGTGGAGTATTGGATCAGGTTACACAGATCTGACCAAAAAGCTTTCAGAATTTTATCCTCAATCATGTAAATTTGCCACAAATTCTGAGCATATATTTTCAATATCTGCACTTGGATGTTCCATGGATGCAGACAGGTGGTGCAGCCCATTTTTACTTTTCCTTTCACACTGTTCTGAGCTGGTTTCTTTCTTTATATTTTTTTCTATAATGAGGGAAGTCCATGACATCTGAACATCTATATGGGCTACTTGAACATAATAGATGGATTATTTGAACATAAATTAGGTACCCTCATTCCAAACCTGGCTACCTCTTTTTGTGGCAATGAGAGAAAAAACCTGGACATTCAACTTTCTTTGGGATACAGCCGCTAAATTAAAACCCCAAAGGTGACTCACCTGCATCCATGCTGGGGTTCATCTGGTGGTCACTGGTTTCTCCATCCTCACTCAAATAGCCTGGAGGAGGGGTCTCTGGAGGCACAAAATCATCACACTGTCAGTGCAACTGAAAAGTCTCGATTTTAGGCACCAAAAACATTCACTTTGTCATTCACAAGGAGCTCAAATTCTTTTTTATTACTTTTCTTTCTTAAGCTGCTGGGGGGAGGAGCCAGCACAGCCAGGGTGATATCCATATTTGTGAATAACAGAAGAGGGGGAAAACAAAAAAATCCGGATTTTCAGTCCCATGAAACTTTAAGCCATGGAGGCAGTTTTCTGTCCACATATTTCTCCTCTCCTGGAGTGCAGCTGCATAACTTGTCCATGCAAATAAGGTGTAAATTGCTTGTAAAAGAGCTACATAAATAGAAGAGCTCAATTCCATCAGAAATTTGGAGAGTTTTACTCAAAATGGCTGAATTTCATTCAAATCTCAACCTGGTAAGGGAACACCAGTTTAGATTTCACAATAAACGGAGGATGTACCACTGGGTGAAGAGGTGAGTTTAAAACCAACAAAACAAAGCCACGAACAGCACTGGTGGGTGCCCAAATTTACAACTTCCAGCTATTTCTGCACAGGTTCCCACTCTGTAGCTCCAGAGGAACGATGGAAAGAAAGATTCCCAGTGTGGGATCCCCAGCCAGGATTCCCTGTGCTCTCCGACCCTTCCCTCTGCTCCCTGTATGGAAGACACAAGGTACCTGGAATGTAGTTGCTCTGGGGCTCGATACCTGCTGGGAAGTTAGTGTTCTCTGGGATTGAGTGGCTGTAGTCGTCCAGGGGCGGGAATTCAGCCGGAATCTCCGTGTGCCGAGGCACCAGCACTGGAGGCAGCACTGGGAAGAGAAAACAGGGAACAGCTTTAAAATAAAGTGAGTGAAACACCAGAAAACAAGGAGAAACCAGTTTGGAGTAACAGCCTTGAATACATGGAACACACAGTGGCTCACTAAGGGACAGGATTTGATGTTTGCTTCTGGAATAAGAGCAGTAAGAGAAGATGCTGTTTATTCCCAGCAGGTCTCAGCTGGGAATGGATACAGCTTACCACAGCACACCTGCTCTCTCCAGAAACAGCTCTGCTTGAAAAATGATTTAAGAGAAGTTGCACCCCATGATTTCTAAGGACTGAGTTTCCCATAGGATGCAGCAGGCAGGTGGGATTAGCATAAACATCCTGCCTGGCTCTGCAGATCTGTGCTGACACGCAGCAGAAGCTGCTGCAGCTCCAGATCAAAGTCCCTTCCAGAGGCAAGACGAGACTCCAGAACAGGAAGCTGGGAGCTGTTCTTAGACCCAGCTCAACAGTTCATCCTTAATTTAACATCAGCAGTGACGGACGCACAGAACACTGTCTTGGTTCCTACTGGGAGTTGTTTGCACACAATGCCACACCGGGAACCTGGAACCTGCTCACTTGGATTTCATCAATTCCCAAAGATATTTCCCTGCTGAGTGCATGTTCATAAATTATTCTACTCCATACAGTCGGGGATTATCATCAACAACAGATCCGCTGTGCCTGGGAATGCCCTCAGAGATGCCTCCTGCCGCAGGAGAGGCTGAGGATGGGCAGGGATTGCCTGGGAATGCCCTCAGAGAGGCCTCCGGCTGCAGGAGAAGCTGAGAGAGGCAGGGCTGTGGTGGTACCTGGGGTCTCCACTCTCTGGTAGTGGTAGGGGTTCACACAGACTTCATCCTTCTTCATGTTGAAGGCGAACTCGCACATCTCCATGGCGCGCAGCTCGTGGTGGCTGTGCAGGTCCGGCCAGCGCCACAGGCGGCAGTAGATGACGTGGGGGAGGCCCTTCCTGTGGGACACCTGGAGCCGCCCATCCAGGGATCTGCAGCACAGCACAGGGGGTGGTTAGCCCGGGATTAGCACAGGGTGGTTCTACCCCGGCACCGTCACCAACACCCGGCGCTGCCAGGAGGCCGCTGGTCCCCGTCTTCAGGGCAAGGATTTACCTCCAAAAGCAGTAAAATCATGGAATTACTGAATGGTTCAGGTGGGAAGGGATTTTAAAGCTCATCCCATTCCACCCCCTGCCAGGGAAGGGACACCTTCCACTATCCCAGGGTGCTCTGAGCCCTGTCCAACGTGGCCTGGGACACTTCCAGGGATCCAGGGGCAGCAACAGCTTCTCTGGGAATTCCATCCCAGCCCCTCCCCACCCTCCCGGGGAACAATTCCTTCCTGGTATCCCATCTATCCCTGCCCTCTTTTAGTCTGAATCCATTCCCCCTTGTCCTGTCTCTCCAGGCCCTCATCCCAAGCCCTTCTCCAGCTCTCCTGGAGCCCCTTTAGGCACTGGATGAAGCATCCACAACAGTATTTTTTCAGCCCTGCTCAGATTTATTTTTATTTTTGGATATCTGGATCTTTTTAAACTAATTTTATGGTTGATTAGGAGGCTGAGACAAAAGCTACAGCCAGTAAGAACAGAACAATGTAGTGGTACTCCTTAAACACTGACATGTGTCCTAAACAAGCAGGGTGTTTGCACAGCTCTCAGCAATCTCTGCTGTGCTTGGAAAGGTGCTATATCTTAAAATGTGTGCTAATAAACCTGGACTTTTAAAACACAGATACACGAATTTTCCTTGCGACAAAATCAATATAGATACCTTTATTGTGAATTTATCTACTATGCCTATATAAAGTTCAGGAACCTTACAAACAACCCAGGCTTCCAGTTTCATTTTCCAAGCTTCAGCTTGAAAGCAAGTAAGAGTTTTTACAGCATTGTTTATTTTTATTTTTACATCTACCCTGTGTCTCCTCCAGTTCACTTTTCACCTAATCCCATCCTCATCCCAGAAAAGCCTCTTCCTAGCAAACCTTCCTGGGAAGCAGGACAAGAGTGCTCAGCTCCTCTCCAGCAGAGGAAAAAGCTGGAGCAGGGTCTCCTTCGTGCTGGATGAATGGGAATGGCCCCCAGGCACTTCCTTTGAAGTCCAGCCCTTCATTTCCCTTGCTTTTCCTAATGACCCAAATGAAACACTTCAGGGCTTTGGTGAAATGAAATACTACTCCTTTTTAATTTGTCAAAGAAAGAAAAAAATAAAGAAAATTGAAATTTTACTCGGAATTATTTCCCCTGGTTCTTTGTGTTGGCAGCCGAGTTAGAAAAACCAAACAAACCCAAAGCAAAACACACAAACAATTATTCCAAAGAGGTTGGGCTCATCTTGGCTGCCCTAAGAGAGTTTTCCCAGAAGCTCCTCTGGCAGAGCTTGGTACCACACACACCTTTGCAAACACTGCTACAACAGGGAAGGCAAAACACAACTGATTCCAGCCAAAACTGGGGGAATATTCCCAAGGAGAGTGCCAGTGGCTATACTTGAGCTTCTGGAGAAGGTGGGAATTTTGGTGTTGATTTCACTGGAACCAAGACGGGAGTTATGTGACTTCAAAACTAATCAGGTTGGGAAAAAGTTTAAAAAATAGATATGAAAAGTGTGAAAATATTCACCGACTTCAGCAAAAAGAGAGGAGGTTGAGACAAGGAATAAACCAGGAGTGCTTCTCCATTCCTCTCATCTTCGCCTGCTTGGCAGCTTATCTTGCACCCAAGTGAGGAGAAAGGAGAAAGAAAAAGACTCAGAGAGAATATTCAAGTATCCCACAGGAGACACAGCCATGCAAGTGTTATTCCTGCTCCCAGTCTCCGTCAGCACACAGACATGGTGGATTTGGGTTGAGCAGCTGAGGTGGGGCATGAACACAAAATGTGTTTGACTTTGGGGTTATTTCCAAGGATGGGGCTCTCCCAAGTTCCCCAAAAACAAACTTCCCAATCAGCTGGAGGGAAAAGGGCTCTTCTTCCCATCATCCCAGGGCTCTGGCATGGATGCTGCCCACAGCACAGAAAGAGATGGAATTCTCTGCACTCTTATCTAAAGAGACTTTTTAAAACGACAGAGCCATCTGGTTTATTTTCAAATCCAGCAACCTCTCCCTCTCCCCTCTCCCCTCCATAAGGAGATAAGGTAAAAGGAATTCTATTTCCCCAAAGCCCTGGGGGTTCGCTGGGTTCTTCTGGTTGGGAAATCTCTCCTCAGGCTCCCCACTGAGGGACTTGGGACAAAACAGCATCGTCTGCACATCCCTGGGAACGTGGCTGAGGAACAGGGCAGCTCCATTTCCTCCTGCTGTCCTGCCCCAACCCTCCAGGAGCATTTTCCTCAGCCCTCAAGGAATATTTTCTCCCAAGGAACAAATACTTGGTGTGGTTGAGATGGGACAGGAGATGAGAGGAGCCAACACTGTGCTCTGCTCCGGGCAGCCCCAGGGGTGACCCCAGCACGCGTCCCACATCCCTGTGCAGAGCCATCCCATAATAAACTCCAGGGCACACACAACTTCTTCCCTCTCCTGGTCCTGTTCTGAAGCACAGGCTGATCCTAAACCATCTGAGAGCTGAGAATGTCCAGACTTCATTAAAATTAGCAGAATCTACACCCGAATTTCCCCTGGGATGCCGAATTGTTTCTCCCTTCTACCTTTCCTTGAACCAGCCTGGGCTGACCAGCTCTCCCTGTACAACTGCCTTGATCTATTTATTATTCCATATTATTTAACAGGATTTCTTTTAAAATTACCAGTATTCTTTGGCCAAAATTTAGTACTGGATTGTTCTCTATAAAATCAGCACAATTTATGCTGGTGGGACACTTTGTCATCCAAATATTTCTGCACTGCATGGAGTCCTTGAGAACCAAAAAACCTCTCAGGCTGAGCACCTTTAGGATGGATCCATTTTACAATCCATTTCCCAGGAAAATTTACCCCACAAAGCTGCCTCTCCCAAGTCCAAATGCTGCTCAAAGTACAAAGGGCAACGGTGAGGCTTTAACAGCAAAACCAGAGAGGGGAGGGAATAAGAATGACAGAAACACTGAAGCTTTATTTTTAAACAATCTCTTTGAAAAAGAATGAGGATTAAACAGGAGAACATTGCACAACCTGAATTTGATTTCCAGGCCTGATTGGGGGTTTTTCTGCTTGTTTGGGGTTTGTTGTTGTTGGGGTTTTTCTGTTGGGTTCGCTTTGTGGTTGCTTTTTTTAACCATATTTAATTTGTAAGATCCTGGATTGCGAAAGACAAAAAACCCAACCCGTGTTCTGAAAGATTTTGGTTATTTTATTTGTTCCTCTTTGAGCATTTTGCAGCTATCTTTAGATGGATACTGAAACTCTTCCTTGCACCCGTTCTCCTGGTTTAAAAGCAAAGCTGAAATCAGGGGTGCAAAAATCAGGAGTGTAAATTAAGCAAAGTGATCTAAGCAATAAAATATTTCTGTCCAGGTTGGAAAACTTCAGGTTTACTCCATTAGAGATCCAGTCCCTTCCCCATCAGTTTTATATCCCTATCATTAATCTTCCAAGAGAGCAAAATACTGAAAAACTCAGGTATCCAGTAACACCAACATGTGCAAAAAGGGAGAAGGAAAAAAGAAAACCAATCAGGAAGCAAAAGCTGAAATTATTCATTTTAAAAACCATGAGCAGGAGCTAGTTTTTAAACCCCTGACTAATAATAAGTTGCCAGTTGCTCTAAAATTCACCAAGAACTGTGGCCACAGGCTGTGATTTTCTCCTGAGCACAAAACACGGTAAGTAGTTCCTTACTGGCCCTGCATCTGGGCTACACCAGGAAAATCAGCATTTATTCTTGTAGCAGAATCTGGCTTTTGTGTGCAGAGCTCTGTAACATCCACAGGGCTTCACTGAGCAGTTGGATAAAATCTCAACTTTCCCTCAATAGCGGCCAAATCAACAAGAGTGAATAAAAAAATGACCCATGCAGCACATTTGTAACTCCAAAGCTGATCCTCTGCCATCTCTTTCCCCTCAATTTGCTCAGCATTGCTGAATTTTCCAATTTCTGGGGCACTTTTTAACAGTGCTGTCATTCAAGTTCTGGAAATAGAAGTCCCCGTGTCAAGCTGAGGTTTGCAATGCACTGCCAGAGAGGAAACTAATAATTAATACTCCTGTTTAACACTTAGGATTTATAGAAGATTAAAATAACTACCAAATTTGTAATTTTCAACACATCTCTACAGAGAGGGGAAGTTTTTACTGCCCTCAAACAAATGGAGTTGAGGGATTTTCCCAAAGCAAAAGAAAAGTTTGTGGCAGAGCCAAGACCAGGAATGAGGAATGAATGTCTCCCTCAATACTATCAGTGATCACCCCTGTTTTGTGCTGGTAACTCTCTCATCTGCCTTTTCTTCCCACTAAAATCCTCCTTTGGATTTGGAAGGAAACCACAGATCCTCTACAAAACCACCCACAGCATCAGGTAAAGATTTGAAAGGTGAAGAGCAACTCCCATTTTCTTCTGGTGCTGCAGAATTCTTCTGCTCAAGTCTCATTTGTTCTGGGTTTGAAAAGGAGCCGATAACAGAAAAATTACCAGTATCTCTTGCGTAAATGGTTTTTTACCTGCCTACTTCCATCCCAGTCTTCCCTGAGGCTTTGCAGCCTCCCCTTCCCCCTCTCCAGAGCTGAAGAACTCCAGCCCTGGGAGTTGATGTCAGGATCAGATTATGACAGCATGAGTCATTTATTAAGATTCCAGTAAGCTCTTTAGCAGGTGCCTTGAGACCGTATTTTTCAGAGTCTAATTTCACATTCAGACATAAGTACATTTTATTGGTTTACCATAAACTCTCTGCCCATTGTTGCTGCTCTCCCGCTCTGCTGGTCCTGGATCCACAGAGCCGTGTCCCGTTCTGCTCTCACGGAACACCTCAGTTTAATTTAGGTTTCTTTAAAGCTATGCAGAGATCTCATTTTCTCAAATATCATCAACTATTTTTTCCCTTGTATTTTTTACTGATCTCTGTTATTTACACCCCCTCTGTTTCTGCCCCAGCTACAGGACATTGGTTGGTGGCTACCAAACCCAGCTCCCTCTCCTCTATTTTTAGCCATTTTGTAATTTTATGCCCCTACATCTCTTTCAGCTCCTCCTTTTCCTGATAGCCAGGAGCACAGAAAACAGATAAGATACCCCAGAGGCCCAACCACACACACTCCTACCCCAGAAAGGACAGAATATATCCTAATGCTTAATTAAGGCTTAATCATAAGCCCACTTCCAAACTTCCTAACATGCATTCCTACATTTCTGCCTCTTCTCCACGGAAAATAAGGGATAGAAGTGGAATTTGAGGCCATGTTTCTGAAGGTATTGCATCCCAGGCACCTCTTAAATGGGAAATCCAGTTTTTCTAAGCAGTCCTGGTCCTTTTATTTATTTCAGCAAAGTTTATTGGCCCAGATCTGTGTCAGACTCATCTAAATTTATTTGTGCTTGAGCCTTAAGGGTGCAGGGAGTGGACACAGGAGAGGTTTCTGAATGTGCCTTTTTGAAAAGTCATTTATCAGAGCTTGTCATTTCTTCCCAGAATCCCGTATTTAAGTCCAACGCTGAAATCCAAAACCCAGCACACTTTCATCCAACCAAACCAGCAACTTCCTCTCTCCCAGGAGATTCCAGGCATACTGATGGGGCCGTGTGTTTGGATGGGCAGGGCAGTTTCATAAGGAGAAAAGGGACGGATGGAAATGCCAAGGAAATTCAGATAATCTTCCATAACCCAGAGAGCGTCCAAAACAAAAGCATTTCAAGAAAGACTGAATTACTGGAGTACATGGCAATCAAAAAGAAGAAAAAAGGCAAAAAAAGCTGCTGTAAAACTCAGTTATTCTGTCAGCTTCCATGGTACTTACACTGATTTACATTTAATATCTAGTTTCTATGTGCATCTTCTTGATGCTGTAGGGGAAAAAAAATCCTCCTATTTTCCCTGAAATCAAGACAGTTCTGCAAATTAGCATCAGCTGCTGATATAACCCAGATAAACCAGAGCGAGAGAACCCAGAAAAAAAAGGAAAAAGAAACTCATGTGCTGTCCAAACATGCTTGGTGTTTGGACAGAAGCCTCACACCAAGAACTGCTGCCCCAAATACGTGTCTGCTAACAAAAGCAAAAGGGATTATCAGAGGCAGTGCGGAAAAACGACACTTTTAAGACCTTGGCCTCCCCTTCACAATATATACAATTCCCAGTGCCTTCAACAGAACCTTCATATAAATACCAGAGTCGGAACTGGCTCCTCAGACAAATGGTTGTGCATTCTATCAAGTTGGGACAAAGCCAGCATTTCTTATGGAAACATTTCTGGTGGTCCTGGACAAAGAACATGTTTACTTTATAGCAGATATAGCTAAAAATACACTCTGCTCCAGCCTCCAATTATCTTGTTTGGAATAGTTTGAGGCTACTCGAGGTTCGTTGCTGTTATTTTCTTTATTATATAGTGAAAATGTTGCTGCTTTTCCTGTAATTTGAAAAGCAGCTATTTCCAGGTTTGCCATCTGTGTTTGGACCTCCCCCGCATGGATAATGAGATCCAGGGTGAAATTTTCCAGAGTGCCCATCTCCCATTTTCAAAAGCAACTTAAGGCAGAGATCAGTGCTCTGCTGGAATTACACAGGCCTTTTAAGTCTTCCCTTAATCCCACTGGCTCTGTGTTATATTGCTTTTCAAGCTGGGTTAGCAGCCACTCAGATATGTAATTATTTGCACAACCAGTAGCAATTAACAGCACACCACAAACAAGGGGACCTGGTCCCACAAACTTCCTCCAACCTCCTCCCCAGCCCCTCCGCAGGGATGTCCTTTGGGATCCATCCCACACGTGCTCGGATGCTCCCGTGGGGGGATCTGGTCTCCATCAGGCTGCTCTGCTTTAAATAAAATCCAGTCTGCTTACAAAAAACTTTCTGGCTTCCTTATCAGTCTCTCCCCTTTTCCCAAAGAATTATCCACCTCTCTTTTCCAAATGAGGTTTCCCAGCCCCAGCATCATAGTGAATCAGTTCTGGGTGAATCACTTCCCATGTGCAGCCCGTGTGCTTCATCCCAGAGTAGATTCCCACAGGCTTTCCTCCCTAATCCCAATGACACAGAGCTACCCAAACAAACCCCGGAGTTTCCACGCGGAGTTTCCACAAGGAGTTAACAGAAGGTGTGTGCTGAGGTGAAAAGGGTAGTGGAAGAAGGCTCTGTTAATTTTACAACTCTGTGAGTCACCAGCGATGCAGGAGAAATCCAGCTCCAAAAGCAAACCCAAAAGAGTGGGATGCCTTCGGGGAGCGCTGCAGATTTCAGCTGAAACGCCTCATTAAAAGCTCACACAAGTTAATATTTTACAGTCTCTTCTGTCTGTAATTACCAGTGAAATCAAAGACTCTACAAAAGTCCGAGGGTGTTTGGAGGAAAAACTTTGTAAACTTCTCTGTCTCATAATCAGCTTTTACAGCACCTCTGAGGAGGCTGAGGGCAGACAGGAGGTGCTGGTGCTTTTGGGGTTGTTACTCTGATTTGGGGGCTGGTTCTGTACAATAAGAAAAAAGGGTTCTTTGGACCAGAGAGGTGGAAAAAGCTTCAGCTGAAATATTTTTTTCCCCCACCTCAAACTCTCAGCAGCAAAAAGGAAGCTGTGTATGGGGCCTACCTGAAAGCTTCCTTTCTTCCTGTAACTCTCCACAGCAGTGGCAAGGGTTGTTTTCAGGCTGCCACTCGCAGCAGAAGTCACTCCCTCAGCCACCTCCTCCAGCCAAGATAATTATCTTAATAATGGAAGCCAAATTCTGCTTCCCTAAACTACAGATTATGTTTTAAAAAACTGAGAAAATTTGAGAAAAGGAGGGGGAAGAGTATCTTATCTTCCCCATGCTGCAAGACACAAGGAATTCTCTGCTCACCAAAAATGTGATTTTTCTCTGGTGCTGCTGTCTGGATGCACCATTTCCCTCTCTCCTTCACTCTTCCCTGCCCTTGTGCTCCTGGAGCGAGGATGTCTAATTCCAAAGCTGAGCTCTGACTAATGCAGGATGTGTGGGAGAGCAGCTCCATGAATAAGAGCTCTCCAAAGCACCAGGATCACGCTAAGTCACTCTTATCACCCAAACAGGATCTCCAACGTGTGCGTGCACAGGGGCCTTCCTGTGAGGGTTTGATCATTGCTATTGCTCCATGGAAATCCAGCTGGGGTGACATAAAATGCAGCAGGAAAAAGCAAGTGGCTGAAATCAACATCAACAAATACCTTATTTTCATGTAAATGTCAGCAGTAATAAAAGCTTGAGGCAAGAAGTGATTAAAAAACAGTCCAGAAAAAAACCCAGCATGAAAACAGGTCACCTTTCAACCACCACAGGACACAGAACTGTTCCCAAATGAGATGTTTTTCAAAAGTTTTCCATGAGGTATCCATTACGAACAGCTGAAAATATCAACTGCATCCAAACTCACACTTAAGGAACAGAGAGCCATTTCAGGTACCTTTCCTGTTGTCAGCTCCCCCTTCCCTCCCTCCAAACTCACAAGAATATTTGATAGTCACATCCTGGGAACCTCACTGGATAAATGTTTAAGCACTGAGCTTAAACCAGATCTCGAGCTTGCCAAGGAGAGGGAATGAGGCGGGAAGCAGACTCACAGGTAAATATTAGTTTGTACTTGAAAAAGCCAGAGCACATTTTAAATCTGCTTTTGATTTTCATGCCAACCTCACATCGTCCTCTGTCAACCACTGGAAGGCCAAGGTGACACAGGGGGACAAGCACCTGGTGTCTATGGCAGCTGCTCCAGGGGGACAGTGACACTGCCAGCCAAATGACAGGAAAAGGCCAGTAGAATTCCAGAAACAAGGGGTGTTTTTCTTCCTAATTTCCCTTCTGGCCCCTCTTGGCTGGTGCCTTCAGTGCCAGGCACACAGGAGGTGGGCTGGGCTGTGTGTGTGGTTCTGGCACCCTCCAAAGGGCCAAGGAATGCTGTTTGGGAATGCTCTCCTCCTCTTGGCTCCCACACAGGCCTCACACCACCATCTTCCTGGGCAATAATGCCAGATAAAGCCTGGAAGCTCTTTGAAGCCACAGGAGAGACCCCTCCTGGCCTGAAGCAGCAGCCCGACACCCTCTGCTGTGCCCTGAATGGGATCCAGAGAAGACAAAACAATTTCCAGTTCTTTCAAACCCTGAAGTGTTTTCAGCAAGTGCACAAATAGATCTGTCCATCTCTGTGGTGCAGCCAGGATGAGAGGGACACCAAAAGTCTACGTGACAGCCAACACCAACGTCCCAGCACTTTGATGTCACCATGAGACCACCACGGCTCGGTCCAAATCAAAGCTCCGGGGGAACTTCTGAGCAAGCCATAATCACTGTGCAGATGAAATGCAGACAGGAGACCCAGGAACACCACCCAGCTCCTCTAAACCAACACGCTGAGGCACAGAGGGGTAACACTCAATTATGGCCTTTTTCTGTCTCCTCTAGAGCAGCAAAATGCACTTGCTGGGTGCCTGGGTCAGCAGTGACTCAGAGAACAGAGGGCTTTCCACTGAATCATCCACAGTTTTAAGCACCCTCCAGGTTCTGTTGATGGGAGATGTCTCACTACCTACACCTTCCCTAAATACTTCCTGGGCCATCCAGGGCAGGAGAGTGAGGGACACAGCACAGACCAAGGGTGCAAAAGAGCAGGAATCCTCTGGGAATACCTGGATGCTACAAAAAGGAATAATGGCCAAACACAGATCAAGCAGCCCTGCTCACTCCCACAGCATGTGAGCACGGACAGAAACTACACAAAGATAGGGAAACAATGGGATAAGTCACAAATATTTGACTTCACAAGTCAAGACAGTTTTCTTTCCCCTCCCCTCGTGACTAAGCCTTTGGTCCACACACCCACTCCATCCTCAAAAAAACAACTCCACGAAGTAAATGTGATTGCTCTAAAATACACAGAGGCAATGACCAACCAGCCTCCCCCTCACAGCACTCAGCCTATTTACTAAGAGTCTGCACCGTCTGCTCTGTTTGTAACAGGATCCAACTCCCCCTCTCAATGAGACATTAAACACCAGCAAGTCCAACTCCTCTCCACTTTCCTTATCCCATTCCCAAACCTCCGAGTCTGCAGACAACATCTTTGTCCCAGATGAAGTTGCTGCAATCACTCCTAGCTGCTTCCAGGGGAAGGACACTGCAGTGTCCAGTGTGCCAGCCGATCCCAAACCAGCACTCAAATCCATGGCAAGGGCTGTGCCAGAGGCTCTTCCCTAGGGGAGAGCACAGGCAGCTCCACACTCTGCCTCCCAACATCCCTGAGCCCGTGAGCTCAGGCTTTGTGCCATGCCTTAACGGGTTAAACTGGCAGAGGGGGGATTTGGATTCAACATAAGGAAGGAATTCCTGCCTGTGAGGGTGGTGAGGCCCTGCCCAGAGAAGCTGTGGCTGTCCCATCCCTGGAAGAGTCCAAAGCCAGGTTGGATGGGGCTTGGAGCACCCTGGGATAGTGGAAGGTGTCCCTGCCCATGGCAAGGGGTGAAACGGGATGGGATTTAAAGCCCCTTCCCACCCAAACCCTTCTATTATTCTCTGATTCTGCACCTCACCTGTAACGTGTCTCTCTGTGCTGCCCAAGCACTGCTGGGGGAATGGCAAAGCCACTGCCTGCACCTGCAGCCAGAAACCCCAGGCTCAGCCCCATCCTGGCAGAGACTTGCTGCATCAAACCTTACTCTAGAAACCTACTCACCATCCAGAACCACTGCTCCAGACCACCCCTAGTACCCTTCTCAGCCATTTTCTGTTTGACACATTTTCCTACACAAAATTTAAGAAAAATCCCCCCCAAAATCCAAACCTCTGAAGCAAGTAAAGATCTACCCTTTCTTTTTCGTTTTAGCAATCAAAACAACTTGCCTGTCCTTATGTCATCCCAGCTAATCTCTTCCTCCTCTCTGGCACATCAGATAAATATCTTGTTCCTCCAACCCATCAGAAAACACAGCTGCTAAAATTATCACTCTGACCCATCAATCACCCTCCTCTCTTACACTGTCCCGTATCTTCTCCAAGGTATTAAGTTCAAAACCTTGTCCTCAAGGCACTCCAGCCCTCTTTGTAACACACTTGAGAACCATCCCAACAGCAGCTTCTCCCAAATTCCATGTCCAGACATCCCCCACAAGCTTCCCTTTGGTTTCTTCTTCCCTCCCACCTCGGCCCCTCTCCTCGCTTTTGGCAGCTTTCAGCATTACAGTGGTGTAGAAATCCCTTCCAGCCCTGAAGAGATGGAAGGATGATCCTTCACCATCTCATTTCCTTGGGAAGGCTGATTAAACTGAGAGCACCCACCAGGATCAACATGATGCAAGCAGACAAAAAGGTTTGCAGGGAGCAGATAGTGCAAATTATTGAAGTAACTAATATAGCCCATGGTTACAGTTTTCCCTGGATATTCCCAGGAGTACTGCCTTGCATCTTTGAGCCTGCCAGCTCCTCAGTACAGAGACAGTCTGTATTCTTCCCCCTCTTCTAAAGCAATAAGCACGTTCTTGGCAGCTAAATTATTAATAAGGAACAAATGGTAATTGATTTACAGATGAGCCTGAAAAAGAGGATTTGTCTTCTTCAGTCTTTTAAGTCACCATGCCCACACGGCTTTGGCTTTGTGCTGGTTCCGTTCCGTCCCCTCCAACAGGTCCCACCCAGGCCTGTAATGCAGCACATCCAGCTCCAAATGATCCGTGCTTATGTGACCCCTTTACCTCTGTTGTATCTGACCACTGACCAGATATTGCAAAAGAGAAACAAAGTGCTCGTTGTTCCTCCTGTCTCCCTCTCTTCTCAGCCGGCAAGAAAAAGCTTAACTGGATTAGTTCTTAAGATTTTATTTTTATCCATTGTGAGCTTGTGAAAAAAAAAATACTCATGGAAAAGATGAGTTTTGAATTTAGGCTTTGAATATGCTGAGCTTGGGGAATTAGCTCTGAGTGCTGGTGGAAAGTTCCACAGTTCTGGCCCAGGACTTCACACCAGAAGTCTCTATCCTGCTCCTTAGAGCACGACTTTCTCACATTTCAGCTCCAGCACTTGCAACAACAATCTGCACTCCTGTTTTGCTGCCTGACCTGAGGATCTCCGGGAAGGTCTTCCCCCTGGCATGGATCTGGGCTTCCTTGTGAAACAGGCGGGAGGAGCGGCCCGGAGAGCAGCTACTCCACAGGCTGTTGTGTTTATTGTAATTACCAGCACCACACACACACCCCACTGCTTTCACAACATTCCCCACAACTTGTTTGGCACCAAGGACCGATCAGCAGCCAGCCTGCCACAAACTCAACCTTTCTGAGGCAGACCCGTGGCTTTACTGAAAGCAACCCAAAGTTTGTTTCTAGAAACATTATGGAGATGACATGTAAAACACAGCACTGCTGCTTAAAGGCTGGCTGAATCCCAAACAATGGGAGCTCTTCCATGAGGCAAAAAAAGACCTTCAAAGGCTTGTGGGCAAATATACTGTCACTGAATATTTTGTCAGGGAAGCAAGAGCCTAAAAATATAACAGGAGCAGATAATGCAGTGAGACAGCCCGGTGCACATCCTGCCTGCGCTCTGTAAACACCCCGATGCGAACTGGCACCATTGTACAAATCAGGCCACCCATACCAAAAAGTAGGACAGTGGTTTGTGATCAACCGCAGCCTCCATCCCAGAGCCCCTGTGCTCCTCGCCCCAGAAATCCCGCTCTGTTTGGGAAGAGTGGTGCATGGGAGCGTGGCTGGGTTGTCTCAGGAATTGGGAAAGGTGAGGAAAGGGCACTTTGGGGTCCCATGCCTGCACCCAGAGCTGCGCCATGTCCTGCCCACAGCAGGAAACCCAGCCTGGGGATGTGCTGATTCACCACGGGGCTGTAATTCTGAAAATACTTCTCCTCCCTGCCAGGGCAGGGCTGTTGGTATCTCCTTTCTCTGCACGAATCAAAGATAAAACACGAGTGCCCCGGGTAACTGGAATACATCATATTCTGCATTCCTCGCTCCCATTTGCAATATTTGGGCTTGAAGGGAAAAATATTTTGTTTAGCATAAATGAGAGAATGGTAAAAACCACACCAGACTGAAAAAGTGGGGCTCTGGGGACACAGCTCTCCAACAGAGCAAAGTGAGATGAATTTCTTGTTTTAGCAGATATAGCTTAGCTAGATTTGGTAATTAAACCCAAGTTCTCAAGACCTTCAGGTGCTTTTAAAGTGTTTTATTCTTATCAAAATGGTCGCCATTGCTCCCAATGCTTTTCTGTAAATACATGTGGCAGGTCCCTCCTGCACTGTGCAAGTGTGCAAGGACACTGGAAACACTTCAGGAGTTCCAATGCCACAAAACTAGATGTCAAAACCTGAAATCATTAATGCAGTTATGCATAACAGTCCCCAAAACAAGAAGCCCTAAACGAGCCTAGGGTAGAACACAGGAGCATTCAGACAGTGTAATCTGTGTTCAGAACCTCCCCTGTGCCCAGAGCTATGGAAAGTTCTCAGGTGGAAGAGGGGATCCAGACAGGCAAACAAAAGCAGGCTCCCCAAACCTGAATGGTTTGTTGCCTTCCAGGAGAGCTCTCCAGCCAAACCTGTGTGTGCTCATTTGCACATGGAACAAATTCGGCAAATTCCGTTCCAGCCCTTCACACCACTGGCTCTTGAGGATGCCAATTGTTTTATGACAGCACTCACTAAGCCCCGCTAAACCCCAACCAAATATCAGGGCTAGTACACAATCACCAGAGGAGAGAAAGTCCCTGACCCAGGAATTTCCATTTCCAGCAGGATGAACAGGTAAATGAGACGGACAAACAGGAAGGAGCAGTTATCCCGGGAAGGAGCAGTTATCCCAGGAGCAGTTACTGTGTACTGGGGTGTGAAGTGGCTTTGTGGGGAAAAGAAATTAAAAACATCCCCATCCCATCCTTCCTGCAGCAATTAATCAGATTTCACTTTCAAAACATGGGTGCTAAAGTCCAGGCGAGCAAATCCTGGGAAATACTTGCTTTCTTTTTGCAGGCAGGTAAAGAAAAGAGGGGAAAATACATGCTAAGAACTAAAAATATACATTTTTCTGAAAATCAGAGTGGCATCAGGAAGGGAAGGCTGTAGGGAAGTGTGTATATAAGTAAAGCAAAGAGCACCAATCCTTTCTGCTTTCCTTTACTGATCACCCTTGATAAATTATCATGACTCTTTAGGGATTCTTTTAAAATCTGGTTTTTATTATTACTCCTATTTTTAAGGAAGATAAGATTGTCTCTGCCTTTGAAACTTCCACAAGGGCCACACACTCCCACACAGAAGGATTTCACTGCTATAAAAGCTCTGGCTGCTCAGCCAGCTACTACTTCGTATAAAGAAAGCAGCATGGATGGCTGCAAGAGGCACTAATATGCAAACCATGCAAAAAGGTGGCACTGGCTTTTCTTGAGCACTTGATGTTAAGAATAAAATAAAAATGAAATGAAACAAAATAAAATGAAAGAAAGGGCTGGAGCAGGGCCAGGGTGCCCGGTGGGGGGAATCCTTCTCTGACCAAGGCTGCTGCATTCCTGACTCACAAGTGAAGGTGCATCCAGTGGCTGTGCCAGGTGCTGGCTTGGCAAAAGCATTTCCTGCTAATGGCTTCTTAATTGTTTTCTGACAGACGTGACACATTCCCCAGAGGGCTGTGGGGCCAGAAATTTGGAAAGCACGCTGCCATTTGTCACAGGGGGTGCGGGGCAGCAGCAACCTGCTCCCCCAGCCCTGCCATCCCCACCTGCTGATGTGCCTGGAAAGCTCCGAGTGAGGTGCCCAGGGAACGACCCCTCCTTACCCACGGTGGCATTCCAGAGGCCTTGGAATGTGTGGGCATTTGCCGGACTTTGTACATCAGCTCCATTAATTTAACTATTCAATCTAAGCACGTCCTCAGAGGGCCCTGCAGAATTCCTGGACTGAGGCACAGCTTTGCTGTGCTCAGTTAGCATGAAAGAGACTTTGAAATCTTAAAACACTGCTGTTCTCTTAGATAATGAAGTGCTTTAACAAATAAAAATAACATTTTATTTCAGCCCCAGCAGGCAGTGCTGTCTAAGGTACCTCAAGGCAACAGCTATGAATTCTGATTTAAAGAGAGTATCACTCCACTCTGCTCTAAGTCTATCTGAATAAACGCCAACTTACTTAGCATTTTGCTTCCTGCTGCTGCTAAGATTCCACTGTTGAAGGCCTGGCCTGCGAGATGAGGAAAAACAACATGGAATATCATGTGTCACTTCCTTTTCATCCCATGCAAACCTGGGCTCAGCCCAGGGGTGGGTACAGGCACCCTCTTTTCACCTCAGCTTTCAGGCACAATAAATTAAGAAGGGTGGGCCTCCACTCAAAGCAATTTTTCTTTAAAGCTCTGTATGCATCAAATCCCTTCAGAACAAGTTCATTTGAATATATTTAATTTTACTTGGAGACTGATAATAGCTTGAGTGTATTGCATCATCTTCACTAGAACAGTAATGTCTTTTAAGTTTCTTTTTAGTAGCTGCCTCAGACATGCCTTAGATAATTTTGTTGGCCAACTGAGGACTAATGCAAGACATATTCAATGAATAAATGCATTTCCAGAGCCTCGGTCTCAGAAGGTGATTTTGCAAATAGCCAATGAGAAGTGCCTGCTTTGAAGTGTTCCTGGAACTTAAACCACTGATCAAATTCTACCAAAAAAGGCGCAGAGAAATGTTACTTCAGACTGGGTTTATCTTTCCTATAAATGCAAACTACTGCATTAAAACCAGAACTTTCCCCTATTAAATGCGCACTTTCACAGCTTGGGAGTATTTAACTGAGGTGCTTAAAGTCAACATTTCATTTTCTTTCTTGGAACAGTTGAAAAAACTTAAAACCAAAGTTTTCACTTTGGAATGGAAAAGGTAACTCCAAATGTCTTTTCCCTAAAAATAAAGGATGAAGTTGCATCAGTCTGTGTGCAGGACCCAGTGACACAGAGTTAACACCACTCCAGCCTGCTGTGCTCTAGAAAGGATTTCCCAGCCAGCAGCCTCCTGATTTTTCCTTATCCAGAAGGCTCCTGATGTTTCCTCCGTGGCTGAGGATCCAGACATTTCTACCCTGGTGGTGGAAGTCATTGCACAAGGTCCATGGAAAGGGGAAAAGAGACTTTCTGAATTCCATGGGAGTCTCTGAGCACTCCCCAACCTCCCAGAAGGGCATTTACTCTCTTGTTTCAACACACTTAATCTGATTGTCCACCTCCTGAAGCAATCCTGGCCCGAGCTGCCCAAGCCCAGCTGGGTTTGTACTTCACCAGTGAAATCCCAATGTACTCTGCCCAAAATGCAGCACAGCAGAAAATGCACCAGGTTCTTCCTATCACAGCACTCTAAAAACGGTCTGGTGGTATTTGGGGGAGGGAACAGGGAGTGGAGCCTGGTACACAGAAGGATTCATTACATTTCTCCTTTGAGATTATTTTGCTCTACTTTGTCACAACATTAAACCTCCTTGACTTACACTTTACACCGAATGTTTGCAACACGTGGACAAATTTAGTGATATATATTTTTCAAACTTGATTACTTTCACACAGAGATTCCTTTAAGATACTCCTTTTTTTTAACAGTAAAAATCCCAGGACTTTCCATATGCACAAGGCTCCAGAATGGCATTGCTGGCAGGTCTTAATGTAGCTGAATGACAGCATTGAGCCCCGGCATTGCTTCAAGAGGAACCTTAAAAAAACCCACCAAGGGAAGCCTCAAAAAATACACCAAAGCAGCCCAAACCTCGGGCAGATCAGAAGTGCCTTCCTTTAGATCAGCAGACATCTCAAAGAAAGCACACAATGGTGCTGCCAACTCGGCCTCAATGGAACATTTTGTTTTAAAAGGCTGTTTTACAATGAGGCTGTTTTCTCCTTGTCAGGATCACAGGAATCCTCAAGACACCCGTGCTGAGAAGTGTCAGCATTGCACAAAGAGGCTTCAAGGAGGACAGGAGGCTTTCAAACACCTCCTCAGGGAAAAGTCACCTGGGCTCTTTCCAGTGCTGGTGCAAGAGTGCTGTTACTCCACCTCTGATGGCATTATTCCTTGGGCACATGCCTTTGCTGCTCTCATTTTGCTGTGGTTTTCCTAACATTAGGCTTTTATAGGAGAGTTTTGCAGCAAGTTTGTGGGAAATGACATCACCAGCCCTCAGTTCAATCAGTTTAATACAGAAAGCTGCCTTCAAAAGAGCTTTTAAAATACATCTTTTTGATGGTTCTTTAGTATTTGAAAAAAATGCCAGTGCATCCAAGGCTGTGAAGTTACATAAAGAACTTCCAATTCAAACATCTGAACACTGATCCGTATTCATTCTCTGTGCTGCTAATTAACCACAAGCTGATTTCCTTCAGCACTGTGTTTATTTTAGCAGTATGGTTGTCCAGGATCCACCTTCCAGAACCCAGCAATACCCAGGCTCCCTAAAACCAACATCTACGTTCACTGCCACACTGGAAAAAATTCCCATGGAATCAGTGGCTTGGCTTCTACCACAAGCACAAAAGGTAAGAGGCTCTGGAAGCCTCCAGTCACAAAGAGTGAAATATTTCTCAAAAAGCTGATAATGATAATGTTGGCCTTTTGGGAGATTAATCAGGTTTTTCAATACAGAGCAGAAGCTGAGGGACCGTGTGGGCAACCAGGAGAGGGCCAGGCTGGGAGGGAGCCTCAGCTTTCCTGTGCCACCGGTGAAAAAAAGGCCACGTGTCACAATTTGTCCCCCAAAAAAGCAACTAAACCCCGAGGGAGCACAGAGCTCCAAAGGAGCCCCGTGGTACAACATCTGGAACCGGAAAAAGGCACAAAGGAGCAGAGACAGGAAGGCGAGAGGCACAATGGGCTCTGTTTAAAGCGGCGATAAAACGGCACAGAAAGGACAAAGCCATCTCAGTGCTGGGGCTGCAGGTTCTGCACAAGATGTTTTGGAGATGATAAATCTGAGGCACCTTGAGAGCAAACTGCCCTGCCAGGAGCTGCACGTTGGGAAGGAGAGCTCAGCTTCCCTGGCACTGACAGGGTGGGAAAGGGTTGTTCTGGAGGTGCAGGAGGCAGCTGGAGCCTGCTCGCTCCACTGCCAGTCCACTCCCTACTTCTCTTTACACTTGTCTTTATTGTTCCATGGGATATGAAACATTCATTCCCAGGAAAAGCTTCCATGCAGGATGCAGAAAGAGAGCACACTTCTAAATAACCATTGCTGGGCTTGCTTTGCTTTGTTTACAGCACGAATTGCTTTTTAAATGGCATCTCATGACGGATTGCAAACAATGAAATCTTAATGACTGGGTATGAAGGGTGATAAATGAAGGTCAGTGTCACCGTGAGCTTAACTGGTACTAACAGCTCAGCAGCCAGGAGTTCCAGAATATTCCAAGCTGGAAGGGAACCACAAGGATCACTGAGTCCAACTCTTAATTAAATAGCCTTTATGGGTGGCACAAGACCAAAAATATCAAAGCGTATGTTCTCCATTGATGAAAAAAATGCACATTTCCAGTCATGATGCCCAAAAGTCACAAAGTAAAAGCAACTTGCTTCGCCAAAAAACCAAACCCAAGCCCTCAAAACAACAAATAGAGAACAAGCCTTGTGAAAAATTGATGGTTTGACCTTGTCAAAATTGTGGGTTGCATGTACTCACCACTCCTTGTGGGACCACATTCCCAAAGAACAATCTCTCCTTCATGTGGGGTGTTACTGATTAAAATGATTTATAAAGATTTTTTTTTTTTCTCCTTGTTTTTTCTCCCACCAATTGTTTCTTGTGTTCTGGTTCTGTGTATGCAATCAAGGCCTTTCACTCTTAACCACGACCCAACTCCACCTCCACTGGACATTTGGGCTCTGTGTTATTTGCTAGTAGCCAGAAATCCCATGCAGAGCTTTGGGACTCTCCTCTCCCCCAATTAAATTGAATTAAAGTGTGATTCTTGTGGTCCTTTTTTCTGCCAGAAGCCCTACTGTTGCTGCAGCAGTATCACTAAGGATATCTTTTTTACCATGATAAATTAATTAACATTTATAACTGATATAAAGTTATACTGGCAGACTGTTTAGTTACCTTGGAGAACATCACGAAGCCACAACACTCCACAGTAAAACTCAGCTTTTTGGGGACATTTCCAAGCTTGGTTAAATTCTTAAAGCAGGCTGCAGTTGCCCAGAAGCCGGAGCAACACAGAAGCAGCTTTGCAGGGAACAGCCTCGCTCCCTTAGCAGGGGAGTTGGACTAAAGCGTCTCCAGAGGTCCCTTCCAGCCCTGTAGGAATCTGGAATCTCCTTTTCAGTGGGGACTGAGTCCTAGAGCTCCAGACCAGATACCCACTGCTCTCTCCCAGGCTGCTGAGCCAGAGCCTCTCCCCTAAGGATCCTTCTCTTTTACCTGCCGAGAGAGGGAAAAGGGTTCTGCTGGATCCTGGAGCTTGGCAAGGAATGATCACTCTACTCTCCCTGGTTTCTTCAGCAGCTCAGCACTGAGTACCCAGCTGGCAGAGCCATTCTGAGTCCCCATCACAGTCACTGTCAGCCTGAGGAAGAACATGCTCCAGGAGGAGCTGCAAGATGCTCAGATTTAGCAGAGTCCTCCTTTTTACACTCCTTCCCTTGCCTGTTGCTGTCGCAGCGTGGCCCTGCCCATATGTGCAGGACAAAAAGCCATCTGAAGTGCCAGATCTGCACTAGCAGAGGTATAGTCAAAACACCACATGCCTCTGGTGAAACTCCCACAAAATTTAGTGGCAGTATCAGGATACAGACTGATAAAAGATCCTCTGTACTGGGAGGGCACCCTCCCATGAGACAGAATTATACAATATAATTGACCAAAATTATCCAAGTGAAGTCATTGAGAGACCAAGCACTTCACCAATAAAATTTTAAAAATACTCACAATTCCAAAATTTAACTCACTGGCTTTACTTCTCTGCCTTAAAAAATACCCCACCAATGAACTTGTTTACTCACTGCTCTTTTCCTCCTCCTAATCTGCCCATGACTCTTGGCAAGACAGGTTTTGATTCCTTTTCTCCTAAAAACTGGGATTAGTTTCTTTAAAAAAAGAAAAAGTTGAAGTTCTAAGTAATCCTGCTTGATCATCCTCCTGCTACCTGCAACATATCCAAAGCTTTTCCAACTGCTAACACCCCTCCTGGCACATCCTGACCCATTAGCAGGAGGGATTTCCCACCAGATCAATCCTTCTTTAGCCACTCCAGGAACCAGTTTGGGTTTTAGGTCAGCTTTCTCTACGAGCTCTGCAGTTTGCTCCCTCCCATGCCACAGGGATGCTGCAATGCAGCCTCTGCACTGTGCTCTATCCCCAAACAGAAACATTGCTCACCACACTGAAATTCCACACAATGTTTTCAAGAGCATTAAATTTTCCCGTCTTACACCATTACACAACTTAATGCCCACAATAACCTGAAAAGAAAATTTTATCTTCAATGTAATTATGCAATTCTCTGGCCCCCATTTCATCAGACACATCCATTTCTGATACACTTTCACTCACTCATCTCAGTGCCCCAAGGAATGATTTGCTCCGTTTGAAAGCAAGGAAGCTGAGGCACAGGGACACTCACAGACCTGCAGGATGACAAGAACAGAAGTGCAACTCTCCCACTTCTCTTGTGCCAGATGTGCAGTGCTGTTCCCCTATCACATATGTGTGTTCTTTGAAAAAGTAACTGCAACAAGAAATAATAATAATAAACTTTATCTTATATCTCACAGTGACAAGACAGGAAATTCTTCATAATCACTTACAGCAGTAAAGATTAACATTTATTACATATATGCTATTATAAAATAGACATTTCTAGTATTTCCCCTGGTTGTTACAGTCCTCCTGCCTAAAACCTTGGAGAAGTGTGTTTGTACATCACATGTGCAGTCCTGACATCCTCCTTCTCACAGCACAGCCACCCCTGCTGCACCAGCCAGAGCCCAGGACAGACATACAGTCCCAAAAAACAACTCCCATGTTCCTCTCTGCAGACTTCAGACCTGATCCAAAGGTCAGGAAGAGTTTGGGAAATGCACACAGGCTTTGCATCAGGCCAGTCATGTCTGTGAACAGATTTGCTTACTATAACTTAAAAAAAAAAATAAAATAAAAAAATCTTCTCACAGTCCAGGGCTTCCACGTCATTGCTACGTGGCTCCAGCAGTGAATTCTGTAGATTGCCCTTGACCAGTCACCCTCTCCGGGTCTCTCACAGGTCACTGGGAAAATGGAATACCGACTCCTCCCTTGCAAATTTTAATGTCTCTGTCCCATTTATTCTATGTGGTTTGGCAGAATCAAATACATTTTGAATGAGTACGGAGTGAGTCTATACAGCAGCAGTCTCTTATTAATTGGCTGCTATTTAAAAAAAATTCTTTTGGAGTGTCTCTTGTGGGAATTCCATGTGCTCGGGCTGTGCAGGAGGCCTCCAGGGTTACTCAGAGGAGAAGAGCTCCACTGGAGCCTCTCCAAGAAAGCAAACACAAAGCCAAATTGAAGTGCCCACGTTGCAGCTTCACACTTCACCCAAAAAACCTTCCCCCTCTGCTGAAAAACAGCACAATTTGCCCTCCAAGGAGTCAATAAAACACACGTGAAGCACACCCAGGGTGAAACCACATGGCTTGGACAACCTGCTCTGAGTGGCACCACTGAAACCGAGGAGTTCGTAGATCTGCAGAGCCAACATCAGAGCAGAAAGACAAGAGAAAATCCCTCCCCCCACCACCCTTTCCACCCCACCTGGGCAGATTCCCCACCCAAAGCCTTCAAAGGCAAAAGCTGAGGCTGTTCAGGCTCTCTCCACGTGGGGATCCCATGGGGACTTCCCTCCTCTCCGAGTCACTGACTCCAAACTACCCAACCCCAACCTCAGGGGTCCAGAGCAGCTTCACTTTTGCACCCTGTATTACTCATGTGCAAATTCCAGCCCAGGCCACAAACACCTCTGCAGCTTTTGGGCTGCCCTGGGGTTTGGGGTTTTCTGGTCAGCCAAGCACACCAGCTGCAGGCACAGCCTCCTCTAAAAAGGGTTTGGCTGAAAGACTTTTAATAATTTTAAGAGCATTAGTGAGAAATCCCCCCAGCAGTTCTGGCAAAACCAAAATACCACTGGAAGTGACAGCAGACACCAAAAGCAGAAGAGCTCTTGTGGCTTAAAAAAAGATCTGTAACCTGCAGGAGTGACAGGGAAGGTGAGGTTTTTGCGAGAACCAAGGATATAGGGAGGTTCCCAGCACGGAGCTGCAGGCCCAAGGGTGAGCACAAGAAAGAATTGAGGGCAAGCTCCTCTGGTGGGTCCAAACAGCCTCATCTCATCACACGGGGTAAAACTGCAGTGATGGCATGGAGCTCATCTCCCCTTTCACAGTTTCCACCAGCGTGTTGGGCAGAAGGCAGCTGGCACACGTCCCCCAGAGGCTGCCAAGACACAAGCAAACACTCAAAGCTCTGATTAAAAACTCCTCCTGAAGCCAAAACTGAAAGAGTTGTAGCACCTGTGAGAAAGGCAACAGTCATTAACTCAAGAATTTCCCAGCTTGTTAAGTGCTACATTTCTTGACAGTATTTCAAGTGCAGGGCCCAAGCACACCAACATCTGTAACCAAACTCCAAACTCACAAAAAAACCCACTGAAAAACCTGCCCCCACATATATGCACATCAAAACCAAGACAAGGACAACAAGAATAGGAAAAAAACCATTAAACCACCAGGCAGGAAGACAGAGCAGAAAAGTTTAACGGTGTTTGATAAGAAACATATATCAAGTGAAGTGATTTACAGCTTAAAAGTCTAAAAGTTTAGAAGAACAACAGAGTATTAACCCCCAAGGGGAAGATATTTTGCTCATATACCTTCTCTGGGGAAAAAAGAAACCAAACAGAAAACTTATAGGTTTAAGGACATTTCTACTTTTCTGATAGGCATCATCTAAGTAGGCACATAGAAAATCATTTCAGAGCTTGGATGCACAAAATGATGATTTTAAAGTCCTTTTTTCCAACACTGTATGAACTATACAGGGAACAACTTCAGTTTTTTAATAGGGTTCCACTAACGTTCCTCTTCCTGCTCTGCTAAAGACTCTCTAAAAACTGGATGATATTACATAGAAACTGTGTTGCAATTCCTAGGCACGTCAGGGTCAGATAAAGTTCACTCTTCCCTTTGAACTTTACTGCCTCTGTGGGCTATAGTCAAATTCTCGGTGTTATTTTAACATGGTTTTTAAAGTTTAATTTCCTTTTTGTGGCTTTGCATTATTAACATCATTGACGTTAGAAGCGATAGGCAGGCCCCTTTTCATCTCTCAGAAAGCAGGGAAATGTCTGTGGATTCCTCCCCCAAAAATTAATTAAAAACTTGCCTCAACGACCCTCTGTAGTTGCTGCACAGAAGTCAAGAGGAGGAATCCTTTTCCCTTCAGCGGAACTGGGATTTCTCCAATCCACTTTTCCCAGGATGTTTAGCAGAGCAAGGAGTCAGTGTTCAGCGTCATCAGGAGTGTCCTGAATTGGTTCCCTTTGCTTCAGCCTCATCCAGAGTGTCCTGAATTGGTTCCCTTTGGGTCTGAGTCTCGGTATTTGACACATAATTTAGAATAAGCAAAGCCAAGCCCAGTTTTAAACAAGTCTCAGTGTTGGAGCAGAGAGGAACCAACAAGACCGGCAAAGATTTGCAAGGATCTGCTTCAAATCAACATCATCTCTACCCGCCTAAACCTCTCAGTGCCCTTCTGGGAGCTGCTGCACTGATGTAGTTTGGTTTCTGTATTTTTTTCCTAAAGGCAAAGCCTGTTACTTGATTCTACACCTGGGATGTTTCTTTTGGGATCTAGCACCAAGTTAAGGCAGGTATTACAGCTGCAAATTCTGGGGACCTGGCTGAGAACAGCAGCAGTGCAAAAAATACTGGATCCAGAGGGTCATTTCCCAGGAAGTGTCTCAGTGACCCAGGTGCTGGGATTAACCTCAGCCAGGCATGGAGCACTGACCTTTGCTTAACAGCAAATCAACAATAAGCAAATAAAGTGTTTAAAAACCAAAGTCAGCTGGAAAATAAAATTCCATCCTCAAACAAGTTCTGTGCCTAACCTGTTCTTTGTTTTTTCATGTAGAACTCCATCCTCATTCCATATTAATGCACTAAAGTAACCTGAAAAAATTGGGTCAGCAGAGCGTGAGTCCAAGAGGGGCTGGTGAGCCCTCAGCATTTGGGGGAAAAAGAAAATATCACGGTGTTCTGTCAGAGATAGTTTTAAAACTCTAGGAATGCAGCTTCAGGCATCTGATTTTGCAGAATCTTTGATTCCAGAATGAAAAAAAAAAAACAAACCTAAACTAAATCAAACCAAAAATAACTCAGTATATAAATCCAGTTCAGATCCTACAAGCTTTTCTGTAACAGCCGCTACGTGCCATAGGAAAGCAGAAATTCATCTAACTCTGAAGGACTGAAAAAAAAAAGTCACTTAACAGAACCAAGTTAGCAAGCACAGTTTGATGACAGTTTTTCCGTGATGACAGGCTTCTAAAAGATATGCCAGTTACAATAAATATTTCCAAATTAGATATCTGGCATTAAGTCGAGAGAGCCAATGGCTTAAAGATGTCACATAACATAAATGCAGCTCTGTTTAATTTGCAGTTTCTGAAGCACTGAAACCCTGGGCTTGCTCTCTTTTCCCTTTCCCCTCTCCCTTTTTTGATATGCCAAATCCATGACCAACACAAGAAACTTCTTTTGCTCGCTGTGACTAACATTTATCATTTGTGTATAAAGTAGCCATTATTCACCCAAATGCGAATTCAGCAAGTGCTTTCAAAAATCACCCACCCCCCAGCAAGAACCGCAAACCAAACAGCCACCCACACCCCGGCTGGAGCGAGGCTCTGCATTCCTGAGCGCTGAATAACAGGAGCCTCTTTGAGTCCAGGCTTTCTTGCTGCTCCTAAAGCTTGGGAGAGACCTTCCCTTAGTGCAGAATCGGTGCTGCAGTGGCACCTTGGGTCACACCTCAGCGTTCACCTCAATTGCTTGCTAAGTGCAGCTTAAAGATGCTCCTGATGTCTTTTTCTTATTGAAAAAGTAAGTAAAAAGGGAAAAAATTATCAGATTTTTTACAAAGTAAACAAACGTATATATGTGTGTGTCTAAGCAATAAAGTATAAAGGAACAAGACCCCGATCTGCGTCCCTGAAAGACTGAAAGCAAAAACAGCTCTCGGATGCAGCTGCCGGGTGATCCAGTTCCAAACTGCTGCCAAAGATGATGCCACTCATCGTCACCGATCCGGGCAGGAAAGCCAACCCTGACACCAAAAAGGGACAGACCCACCCAGAACTGATTGCTTCCCTCAGCAGGAACAAGGCCCCTTATCCCGGAGGGAGTGTGAAGCCCGGAGAGGCTGGTGCGGATCCCTGCTGGTGCAGCAGGGCCCGGGATCTGTCCCGGCTCTGCGGCAGCTCCCTGGCAGTTCTGATCCCGTTTCTCCCCGCTCTGCCCATCTCCCCCAGCGAGGCCCCCTTGCAGTGCTGGACAGAACACGGCTCCAGGGACGGGGGCAGCACACGCAGCTGCTCTGGGCTAAAACGGGACAAATATCCTGAGAAAGGAGCAGCGGCTCTGGCTGGAGAGCAGGGAAAGCTCACAGAGCCTCCGGCAGCTGCAGAAGCAATTTGGGGCAGAGGCCCCCCCTGGAACTCCCCTCAGAGTAAAACCACAACTATTTCCAAACAATGAAATCCAGCCACAAATAAAGGCTCAACAATATGCAAAAAAATTGCTTATGTTTGAAATAATTTCTTTACCTACCATGAAGTTGAGTCAGTTCTCAACTTCCATTTGCTCTGTCGGCTGGGAGCCAGCCAGGAGAGCCCAGCCTGTGGGGTGGGAACAAAAGCCTCACCTCAGCATCCTGGAAATGCTGATATTCCACACAACACCTTCCCTCCACACTCCCAGGGTTGGAAAGGGAACACCTAAGAAGTTTTGCTGCACACAAAAGTCATTTCCAGATCTGCAGCAGCAGCTGGATTTGAAGATCTTTACCAGCAAACCCAATATCTCTCGACTCTAAGTCCTGTATTTTCCTTTTATCCAGCATTAATGTAACATTTCCATGCTACGGAGCAGTCATGGAGTAAAGCATCACCATCCAAACACTGTTGTACCATAGTCTGCATATCCATTTAATTATTTATTAGGCTGGGGAAAGCATCAAATGCTTTGGGGTTGCTGCTCTACTCCATTCATGTTATGCTTTAATTTGATTGGACTTTTACAGTTCTTTGAGGTAAAAAAAAGGCCAATAAATCCAATACCAAAGACATTTAAAAACGGGATTGCCATTTTGAGTAATTGATTAAAACTAGGTAAAAATTAGTAATTTTTTTGCTGTAGAAGGTAATCAAACATCTTATGCTGGTGCTGTATCAAGGCCCAGAGACCTGATTTCCTTTTGCTGCCACCTTTGCCAAGATCTTTTTGGGAAGGCCTGGAAGCTCCTGTGATGCCTCACACGCCAGCAGGTACCCAAGGTACTGAGCCAATATGATAATCCTGTATTGCTAAATCCGCTCTTTCCCCGAAAAACCTTGAATCACATTCACTTGGCCAAGGACAGCGGATGTTACTTTTTGCAAAACCTGTCACCACCACTCCCAAATCAGCAAAAAATTGTTGGAGAGAAACAAAATTCCCCCAGGCACTTCCGATGGGAATGTCTGGCCCACTCTCCTTCCTCCCCTCACCTTTGTGTGCCTGAAAGTGAACAGTCCAGGAAAGAAGGACAAAACATTTAAAAATAAAAATTTTGGCTACTGTAAAGCCTAGGAATTTTTGTCCATAAATTAGAATCCAGGTCTCAAACAACAAGTTATTTTGGTGAACAAAAGAACACCCAGAGAAAGTGTAAATGGACAGAAGAAAGAACTCTTAATGGATTAACTGAGTGAAAGATTCCAAGGAAGTTCTATTCTGCCCGTATTGATGGAGTGAGTATCTAGCACTTTACCCCCAGAATGGGCCCAGCACAATCAATGGCTCTCCAGAACTGTCAGCTGCTGCTAATTTACACTTCCATAGTTGCCATCTGCTATTCAGCCCTTTGTGACGAAGCCACCAGCCCAGGACCTTTAACCAGCACGGGCAAAACAAAACTGCTCGAAGACAGAAATTTTATCCATGTCCCCAACGGTAAAGGAAAACATTTAATCCAATTACGGTTTCAACACTCCTAGTTTGGGTCACACAGCCAGGAAATCGTGTTGCAGTATCTTCAGCCATCAGCCCTGAATTTCAGGGAGAAATCAAAGATACTCACTGATATTTTAGGTAAATTAAAGAAGATCTGAGAATTACAAATAAGAAAAAAAAGCTAAATGATCCTCAGGTGCATGAGTTCCTGAATGCTTCCTATCATTTTCAAAGTACATTTTATGTACCCTCATGGAAGAAGGAGATGCTTAGCTTACATTAAAAGCAAGTGTCACCAGGAGGATTTATTCCTTTCAGAGTGTTCTGAAAATTACTTTTTAAATTCATGCTGTTGGTCTGCCATTAGAAATATTTTTTTTACATCTGCATATTATTTCCCTTTGAAATATCTGCTGTATAAAACACAGCACCATGAAAAACTGCAACAGAACTAATTGCTTACACCTAACAGTTCCAGCACCTCTTAGGTGTGCAGTGCTGGAATTTCCTCCTTCAGAACTGCTTCCCAACTCCAGCACAGGATGCAGATCCCAGATTTGATCAGAAAAGAAGGGGAGAGATCAAAGATTCCGCAAACTGGATGACAAATATCCAACTGTATGAGTCACTCCCAACAGAATCAGCATGATAATGCTGAGCCCTGTAGCCAGGATTATACCCATGGTGGAAACAATGGGACATATGGGCACAAGGAATATTCCTCTTTCTTTAAAACTGTCTATTGTTTAAGAACAAAGCAAACCACATCCAAATACATCTGGCATCAACATCTAACAGTTTTGCAAGCTGATCCTTCTTTTCAAAACCCAAAAAAAACCTGTACATTTGAGTATCCCATAAATTTTGCTCGAGCACATGATGAGCCTGGACATTTTCTGGAGGAGGAAGTGAACTCCTGCATTGTCCTGCTCACCCCAGGCTGCTCCTCCGGGAGCCAACTGGCCCCATCCCACCTCCCTCCTTCCCTTTCATGCGGCCTTGGGCACACTTTCCCTAGGAAAGATGGTGGCTGGGAATGGGCTGTTTGTCCCACAAAGGCAATTCATCCCGGGTGCATCCCATCCCCTGCTTAGATCTGAAGAGTGTCTGGGAAAGAGGGCAGCTGGGAGCTGGCTGAGTTTTGCCCTGGAATGCGATGGAAGAGCTGCTTTTAAACCGCATTGTCCCTCCTGCTGCCAACAGGAAACGGCTCATGTGCTGCGCTGAGGATTAACAGCGAGGAATATAGGAATATGCTCCCACAAAACACTGGAGACACCACAAACTACTGCGTGTGAGCACCCAGGAAATCCAGAGATTCAGAAAATCCTGGAGCACTTCCTTGTTGTCCATGTATTACACCCTGGATAAGATTTCCGACTGAGGGACCCCAAATAGGAACCAACCCTAAAATTTCCCCAGAGAAATGAAACATCATTAAATGCGCATCAGGTTTACTTAGGGACAGGCTGTGACAGTCCCCCCACGCTGAGAGAAAGAACAGGGCCCACTTAAGGTCCAGTTAGGGCAAGTTGGGCACCAATTTCCATTTGTATGTGGTATTTTGAGCAGAAACAAGCCAAAAGGTATGTGAGCAATCTCCTTTCTTCTCAGCCTGCATTTGAATGCTTGGTTCCCAGGGTGCAGCTCTTGTCCAAGTACTGACTCGAGCTGAAGAAATGAAGTGGAAATTAATCACTTTGCCATTTTAAACAGCTTTCCTCCAGCTTCCAGGTTTCCCCAGACTCATCCAAAAAAAGAGTTTGGGCAGAGCTTGAAGGTTTTCTACATTCCTTCGTGCCTGGTTAAAGCTACAGGTTGTGCTAAGTCCAGAAAGTCCAATTATGTCACTGCACACACACAAACTGCACGTGTGAAACAAGGCTGATGCTGGAGAGGCATCTCAGCTCCCACACGTTTTGTGGAGTCGATTCCTGCTGCGAGACCATCCAGGCAGCCCGAAAATCTGGGGCTGAGCTTTCCAAACCCGCCAACTTTCTGTGCGTGTGCAATACTACAGCTGCACACACGTTTCTGTCCCAGAAACCCTGAACAGAAAGAGAAGTGCCCCAAGCTTTGCCTGCAGAGTTTGCATCACAATGAACAATGCAGCTCTGTGTTGGCCACTGTCCACACAATCACAATAAATAAACAGCTTCTAGCATTAATCACCTTCTGACAATTTACACCACAGCAGTTTATAATCTTACCTACTTTAATGCCTCCAAAGCATTCAGAGTTCATTCTGCACTAGATTAAACCCATGAATAAGGTAAATAAAAGATTCCACGGAATGGCACCCACCCTGGAGTAGGAGCCCTTTTTCTCTAACCACACTCACACAACACTGGAACCCTGAAATAACAGGCACAGAGAGCTTCTTCTGGACCTCAGAACCACTCAGGTAAATGCTAAATAACTCATCCTTGTGCTCACAGGTCTCTAAGCTTTGCAAGAGCATCATCCTATCAATCAGTCAAAAGGAATATTCCCGATTATTCCCTGTAACGGCAGCTTTCCAGACACAAGAAGCTCAAGGTACCAGTCTCAGTTCAGCAGAATTTAATGCTCAAATGGTGTTCAGCAACTTTGGACTCCACCTGAGGATCATTCTGCCACCATGAGTCGTATTTAAATACATCTTTCAATGCTACTGCAACACCTCCCAGCCCTTGCTGGATGCCAAAGGACAGGCAGATGTCTTCTGCTGCCTTAAACCACATGGATGAAGGAAAATTCCTTGCATCTCCTCAGAGCGTGCGCTCCTCACTGAGACTCCAAACTGCTTTGCTTTGCTAAGCACTTGTAAAGCATATTTCAAATAATTATAATCCTGAGGTCTCCTCTAACATTACCACAATGTATATTTATTAAGTTAAAAGCACGCGCTGCTCCCAAACAGTTATTTAACATTCATTGCAGCTTGTCCAAGCAAGCCCTCGATGCTCTGCAACCCTGCTCTTCCCTCAGGGCAGAAATGCTAAGTGTAGCTTGAAACAAGACACTGTTTTGTCCTGAATTTACCCATAAAAGAAATATTTGAAGGATTGGTAATATCTGCCTTTCCCACACTCCTCCTGAAACTGTAAAATCCTACTAGATCTTAAATAAAAACAAAGATAAACAAGAAAGAACATAGCTGATGTTAAATTTCTATTTTTCCTAAAATTGTGGAAATCACACTCAAATCCCAACTCTGACTTGCTTCATTGCTGCTCCTAACCATAGCACAGGTGAGCTGGTTCACCACCCAGCACTGCTCTGCTTCTCAGGGGTGATGGGTTTTTTAATGAAACTTTGTATCAGAGACTTCCCTGGCAATTTGCCCACCTTCCTTCAATAGTTCTTACTCTCCGAAACTATTTCTAGGCAAAATCAGAAGTGTCATAAATAATCACAGGGCTTCTCCAGGTGGGGAGAAGGAAACCTCTGGAGTCATGTGTCAAGACTGCCTCTGCAGAGGAATTTGGGAAGTCTGGGTCCCATCCCTCTCCATCATGAGGCAAATCCCAGGCTTTTAATTCAGACCAAATCAGCAATAAGGATGTGACTTCTCAAGTGCCTTTACCCTCCTGAAGCTGGGTTCAGAAAAGTCCTTTGAAGGAGCACAAGCTACAGGGGCACACAACCCAAAACATTAAAAAAACCCATAATGAGACAAAATTTAACATCACCTGATTTACCATCATTTGGTGGGAGAGTTCTACAGGCAGGCACAGCGTGAAAAAGACTGAGACCTGCACAGAACTGAAGACCACCAAAACTCGGGGCAATCTAGCTCTACAGTTTTTTCAAATTTAGTTTCCTTCACTATTAGAGGAGAAATTCGGTTGATAAAAGCTAATTTTCTAAAAATAGTGCTTTTAGACTTCTGTAAAGCAATCAGCTGCGTACAGCTTGGTAAAAATAAACCCACAAAACCAGTTTAGGGCAAAAGAAAACATCTTAAAACAAAAGATATGAGAGCTTCAATCCATTGTTTCTATTAAGACAATGATGAGTGAGGTCTGAATCCTAGCAGGATAAGAAGTATGTTTACTGAAGGGGAAAAAGGGAATAATGCAGGACTTGTCAGTCTGGCCAAGAGAGGTAAAATGAAGCAATGCTGTAAGATGACACTGGGCCAACTGCAGTTGAAATATGGTACCTTCTTATAAATGTGAGGAGATTATTAGCTGTTAGAAAAAACAAAAAAACCAACCAAACCAACACAGTGGAATCTCTGTCTTGGTATCTTTAAATAAAGGCATTTCTGGAAGACACACTTGTCCAGGTTACTAATTTCAATAGAGGTCAAAACTCTACCCACAAGCCTGATTTAAAAGTGCACCATTTACAAGGTATTAGAGTGGGTGGTCTTGTTGCCATAAAGATAAAAAGAGACTCTCAGAACTGCAGCAAACTCAGAGACAGCCAGAAATGGGATTACGCCTTTAATGGTGTTCTACCACCGGGCTAAATCAGTGGTGTAACATGAAGCCACATCCTCACTCGGTCCCGGAATGCTTCTTTTTGTTTTACATTTGCTGGCCCAGAGAGATGTGATTACTGGATGCAAGGAGTTAAACTAAATATATGATGTTCCACTCTCTTTAAAACCCCCAAAAAAGTAGCAAATAGATATTTAGTAAGCAGACTGCAGTCACTGCAAGCTGAAAAATCACTTTACGAGCAATCCTGTCCAAAAAGCTTTTAGAGTCCAAAGAAGCAGCAACCCTGCTGTTAAATAGATCTGCTATGAAGAGTGAAAAATAAAATTAAAGCAATATTACTGCAGGGAAAGCATGTCTCAAAACACATGAATGTAACAACAGCTCAGGCAGTGCCACAGCCCTGCCCAAGCAGCTGCAGACCCCAGGAAGGGAATTATATGGTTAAACTCAGACATGTGATCAGTTCCACTGACTTACAGGAGGCTCAATCTGGCAAAATTCTTCAGAACATGCAGGACTTCGAGCACGTGTGAATGTGCTTGGGACCATTATTACACATCCTAAGGCTGCACGGGGCAAAGGAGCTTCCTCCAGCTCTCCATGGGCACAGGGGTGGCCACGGGAAGCTTTGCAGAACCGAGTTCGTGGAAATCTTAATTTTAAAAAAGGAGTTCTTATGGTGGGGAAGGTGATAAAAAATCCCGAAACAACAGAGTGCAAAATCCCCAACGAAATTTCAGTGTTCGTGTTTAGAGATAAATCTTCACCACACACCCCCCTCCCCCACAGAAAAAATAAAGACAAAAATAAACCACGAAGGGAAGGAAGGAAAAACCTCACGATTTTTTAAGTTTGTTTTAGGCCTACTGCAGCAACGGCTTCACTTGGCTTTTATCTGCTTTTGTGGTGTTCTCCAGCCCTGGACTGTAAAAGCGAAGTGCTCCACACACAAACAGCAGAGGGTTTTATAGAGCAGAGAGCAGAGTCCTTTGTTACTGATGGAAATTAGAGACAGGTGTTGATCCCAGAAGGGACAGTAATTGCCACGCACAGAGAGAACCTGGGAAGCAGAAATACCAGAGGCCCTGAGCCTTTATTACCAAGATAGCTGTAAACTCCTGCCCCAGGCAGAAACCAGACCAGTCCGTGAGAAACTCGGCTCTGGTGATGACTCTGCTTCACACACACACTGGAATAAACACTTCCAGATTTCATGTCTCGAAGCACACCATTACTGTTACTCATTATTTGCTAAGAGATGACAGAAAGCAAAGTATCACCAACAAAAGAATAGAAAACTCCACAGCTCCCCCCCAGAATCCTTAGCCTGGCTTTGCACAGCTCCCTCCAGGGTGCAAGTCCAGGCTGTTTTTCCTCTCTGCCTTTCCAAGAGAATAAATGAACAAGTTGAACAGCTTGTGGTATTTGCATGACTGGAGCGAGAGCATTGGAACAGTTTGAACAGCCAAAGTCTAAAGAGTTTGCAAGGAGTAAAATGCAGTTTGTGGCAAAGTCCTCTGAAGACCCTCACCTTGCTGGAGTTACTACAAGTATTATTATTAAATCTGTAACGACAAGCAATTTCATTTCCACAGTAGGCTCTTTCTACTTATTTCCAGCTTAGAGATAATCCCACTTTTATTAGGTGCTGATCTATCACTTTATGTATTGCAGAGGAAGAGCCCAAATGCCAGGGAATGAGAGGTTTTAGCTGAAATAATTTCATGAGTGGCTTTAGTGAAGGCAAAAAGACAAGGAAAGTAATGCTACATTGATTGGAGCTGCATATGGACACCACCACCCGATGGCAACAATATGTTAAAATTAGACAAGATTCTTTTGATGTAAATTAAAGGAAAAACATTTTAAGGAGTGTATTTTCAGTACACTCCAGGCACAATTCCTGTCATTGACATTTGCACGTCCATGTTCTGAAATATTCTCATCTCTGACAAAACCTGAGGTGCTGCAGCTGATTTTCAGTAATTAAAGAGTGCCATAAAGTTACAGGATTTCACATCTGCATTGTCCAACACATCTGGGTAGCAGATTATTGCACATGGGGAGGAAGATTAGGCAACAGCCAGGTAATGTTGCCTCTTGTTCAATAATTATCTTATCTGTGTGCAAGGAATGCCCGAATTGCAGAGCCAGACTCGTTAAGAAGATGGAGCAGGATTTCATTTATTCGTTGCACAAGGGTCACTCAGCTTCTCACGTTCCACACGGTGCCAAATCCCTGCCGAGTCCAGCTACACCCAGGCAGTTTTGCACCCATATTTGACTTTGTTGTGACACCTTGCTCCAGCACAGAAATGCTTTCAACACTCAGGAAAAGTGCCAGACTAAGGATAATGCAAGAGCTCAAGTTCTTCATTAAAGGACATTGCCACTAACGGGCTACTCATCTCACACAATAAACAACATTTAGTGTTTTCTTTGAAGGGGACATCAAAAGGCATCTTCAGTGCTTGTCACCTTCACCACAGTCCCCAAATGGCCAACTGCAGTGGCCTTTGCATGTGGTTAGGTGCCTATTCACCATGAAATCATGACAAACCGATTTGGTGCTGAAGCCACAGACTTGTATTGAACAATCCCTGGTAGCGATGGTGACAGGAAACTGCCAGTCACTGGTGTGGGATGTGAGAAAACAAACCCCTTCAGCACAGTCACACTCTTCAAAGACAAGTGGTTCACCAGTGAGTAACATTTCTGCAGTGGTTTGTAGGTAACAAAAGCTACACTCATTGAAGTGGAAACCATAAATAAAATTATGTTACTGATGCATCATTATCATAATATGTAGAGATATGACAGTATAAAAGTACGTGGAAATCAAGACAATCCAGGGCTGTCATTTCTGTTACACACTGATGAGACTCAGCAGCACAGCCAGAGATGGCTGCTTGGTCCAAATCCACTCTGCCATTTATTGGCATATGAAGAAAATATTTGGGTTTAAAGTAAAAGAAAAAAGTTATTGACAAATAAAAGCAGGGGTTATTGCTATCTCAACTTCCACCAACATAATGCCCCTTGCTACACCAAGCTGCATCTGCCAGCCCACTGCACACATTCACAGTGGCTTTTGGCTTCTTCAGCCGGGGAAAAACTTCATTTAAAACTTCCCAAAAGACACCCCAAGGTGCAGTTTCATCCCTGTAAGCTGCTGCGCAGCACACACGCTCATGGTTTCCTCACTCACCTTCTTCAGGCCTGAAAACTACTGCAGGAGATATAAATATAGACAAATTTTAAACACTTGACTGGCTCTCTCTCCTCCACTCTTTTGTGCCAGGAGTTAACATCAGAAAACTAAACTGGAGAAAGGTTATCCTATGGGCAAGGCTGTACACTGAATTCCCAGAGGATTGCCAACTTCAGATTAGGCAGCACTCCTCAGTCCCCCGATAGCCATAAAACAAACTGCATCAGCTTTTGTGAAGCACAAGACTTGTTTGTCTCCTGTTTATTCTAAAACATGTTTATTCTAAAGAGGGTAAGTACCTTAGAGTAACAACCTCACTTGCTGGAAAAAAACCCAAATTAATTAAAAAATATCCTGCAAGCTGGCAGTGGCTCCCACTCGACACGAGGTGCAATTTTTAACCAACAGGAATAAGTTATTGAATCACTGGTAGAAAAGTTATGGGCTGTGTTTTGAAATAAGCCTTGTCTTCTAAAAATAATCCTTGGGTGATTTAATTTATAGCAATACATTACATGTGCAGTTACACTGGACCAACTTTTGGTCACCTTTTGACAACACTCAACCCTCAAATAGGCCTAGAAAAATACCCTTCAGAGCTCCAAGTGGCACAGGGACTGCAAAACAAAATTCAGGGTGAAATGTGATAGTACTTGTAAAACCAATAGGTGATCCTAAAGCAAAAATGTGACCAACTCTTTTGTGCTTCCCCAGTCCCTCTCTCACAGTGATGTAAATTCAGAGCAGCTCTGCACATGCAAAAATGATGGCCCTGAAGTCACACAGGTGAAAAATATGTGACTTATTGAACTAATAACAAAAATCACCCCCCCCTCAGGCTTCAAACCCAAGAACCTATGGCTGGATTGTTTTACACATTCACACTGAGTAATGCTCTTTGCTTTCAAAACAAAGAACATTTTTGTTCCTTTCCTCGCCCTCCCAGTAACCATCTTTCCCTGTTGTTTAAGGTTCTTAGCCGCAGCACAAGGGAGAAAAATAATATTTAAACAAAAAAACCCACCCCAACCCCTAAACAAATAAACAAAGAAAAGCACATACAGGAGAATGCAAGTCACAAAGGCACAAATGAGCCCAGAGCCTCTGGGCAGCTGCAGCTCAAGGAACAACTTCAGCAGGGCCACCCAGCACCAGGGCCCTTCCCAGGAAGGGGGGAGGAATGTCACATCCATACCCACCAACTACTCCCTGTGGAATTCCCTCTCCCTGCTTTTATGCCTCTAAAGCAACTCTGATCAGCACTAGAGCTCACTGGAAAATCATTATCCCATTATTTTATTTATGTGAGCATATGTAACACTAAACAAGTGTTTTGTTCCAGTGGTAATAGACCATTAACATTTTTAATGAAGTTACAATACTTTTTTTTCTCCATAGAATGATTAATTAAATACCATGATCCAATTGAAGCTAATTCTATGGGATACAAACTTTTATGTATATATTAAAAAACCTAAATATATACATACACATGTAACAAAATATAAAATTGTCCTAAAACTTTTAATGGCCTCTCTCCAGTCCTAAACTTCCCGCTCTCCTCTCTTTTACTGAAGAGACTGTCAAATGTACATGAGCAATGGCTTCAAGCACAAACAGATCTTTAACTGACTATCAGATAAATTGGAAACATATAAACTTTGAACACAAAGTCAAAAGCCAAATTAATAACAGTGCTCATTAGCTCTACCTCCCACCTTTCCTCTTTCTTCTGGAATAGCTGGTCTGGCAGTACAGCAGAAACTCTGAAATGCCACCCTAAAAATAGAAAGCAAGAAAAGAGGAAAAAAAAAAAGGGGGGGGGGGACAGGAACTGAGAGAATAAGCAGAGTGAGAAGCTCTGTAATATAAAACTGTCTCCAGCTTCAAAGTCATCAGCCAATCATAATCCAATAAATGCTTTTTTTTCTTTCTAAAATCAGAACACTCAAATGGCTATTTTTATTCTTGTTTAGAAGCAGCTCTCTCAACAGGGCCTTCAAACCAGCAGAGCCTGGCATGCAGTGCAGGGACTTACAGGACCCCATTTCAGACCAGCATTTCCAAGACCTTCCCCGGGTCCATGGGTTCATCTGTGTCCGGCACCAACTTTGTTTTACACCACAAACCCCATTAGGGAACAAATGGAGAAGTAAAGGGAGGAAACAGAGGGGATGTTTATAAAAAAATTATTCTTTCAACCCTATTCAAGGGTTCTCTCTTCATGAATTTCTATCCATCCAAATGGCTACTCTGTTCTTCCAATATCCTAAAACACATTTTCCACATGCAGCCACCAGGAACTCCAATACAGATAGGTTTGAATTAAAGCTGGTTCTTGAGTCACTCAGGCACACCAGAGAATTGCTGGGATCTCTAAGGTACTGAAAATCATGGCAGAAAGGCTCCATACGCATCCTAAGTCTGGAAAATATGGGCATAAAATGAAATAGCATCTCTTGAGGTGTATCCTCAGCACTTTCTTACTTCCTTTGTGTGGAGAAGCTGTGAATGCCCCACCAGTGGAAGTGCTCCAAGGAAGGTTGGAGGGTGCTTTGAGCAACCTGGCTAAGTAAAAGATGTCCCTGGACATCCAGGGAGCTGGACAAGATGAGCTTGGAAGGTCCCTTCCAATCCACACCGTTCTGAGTCCATGATTCTAAAATGCTAGAGACTTCTTCCTTTATTTAACTGAAAATTAGTTTTATGAATATAAATCCACATGTTACAAATTATTGGTGTAACACAGAGAGAGCAGCTTTCAAACTGATTCCTGTTTTCCATCCAGAGCACAGAAGATGCCCCTTCAATCTTGGATATGGGAAACTGCAACAGGCATTGGGACATCTGCACCAAAGTGCCCTTTTGCCCCCATCAGCCTCCGGTAAATCACCCCCATTCTCAGGACTTCACTCTCCCCATCAGCAGAAGAGGGTAAAAATCCTTCTGCTATAACGGATTTAAGATCAGAACTCCAGTATAAAATGAGAGGCCACAAACACTCCCCCTTCAAAAGCACACTGGCCCTTCAACATAATGAAAAGGTCTTTAAAAGGACTCAATGAATATTGTATAGTAAAGATTTTTTTTTTTTTTAATGGGAGTAGCTGCCAGCACTGGAGCTTAATTGTTCTCCTTCAAGGAAAGTAACCATGTAAAACACACAGGGAAAAATCCAGAGGTTGTTTGGCTCTCAGCTTATCTAAGTAACCATGATCTCAGAGGTTACTTCTCCATCCTTAATTTTAGTGAGGAGATACATTAAATACCCTGTTTCCCACAGCAAGGCTTCAAATTCATCTTGCTTCAATAGCTTTGAAAAGAGCATTTATTTCAAACTTGTAAATGATTTAAAAGAGAACGTTTAATTAATAATGTTGTTTCCAGCCAGATGGCCAGCTATTAGTTTTCAGTCATCTCTTTCAGAACAATTCCCCACAAGTCTTCAAATGCAAAGGAGCTTTGAAGCAAATAGATGTGAGTGTTCAACACCCTCAGATGCTGCCAAAACATTCAGTAAAAGACACAGCTATAGGTACAGAAATTGCATTTTTCCAAGTGGTTTTGCTGCAGGTCATGGTTGTAAAAGTCCACTAGCAACAGACACACATTTCTTTCATTTACCATCCTGTATTTGGATGGCATTAAATTCACATATGGCTATATAATATTACTTAACTGAAAACATGAGGCTACATGTATAGAGTTTCCCCTGGACTTGTGCTAACAGACCTCAGACTGGAGCTCAGGAGCAGAACACAGTGGTATGATGTGTATCAACCAGTCAAAATATTCCATGTGTACAGGAGGCACTGCTACAGAGATGAATAGATAAATATTATGCAAACCCAGCCAAGGTTTACCACTAAACATCTATGGAATTCTAATATTCTCACTGACGTAGCACCTATATATTTTAAAAGAGAGTTTCCAACAAAAATTAAAACTGCTTTCTTAGTACAAATGAGCTGCTGAGCAGCAACAGAAAGCTTTTTAAAGCAGCAAGGTAATGGGGTTTGCAACAGGTTTTTAAAATCTTGGGATTTTAAGAGCTTTCCCAAGTGTAATTAAAACCTTTGACAGGCAAGGACTGTATTTGGGAGGCAGTTAAGGTACAAGCAGGGTGCAATGTTTTGCTCACAGTTACACAGTGGTGTGGAACAAACCCTGATGTTTTCAGCCTTCCCTAACCACAATGTGCACTCATTATGCAGCAATCCACAACTGAAAACCCGTCTTTATTCAGTTATGATTGGCAAAAACAAAGATGCAATTGCAATTCTATACCTGAACTTTCAGCCTGTAGTTCTCCCAAACAAGCAAAACCAGGCTTGGGAAAAAGCTCCAATGATCAGCTGTCTACCTACACACGAGTTATTTATGGCATCTAATTCAGAGCAAAGCTCAACTCAGTTTGCAGAGTGCCAGCAGACTTTTATTGGCAACAGAAACCAGCTAGAAAGTTGTATCAGCTTCAAAAAGTGGACAGTGACTATCTGCTCTTTAAAATTCGCCATTTAGCTGTGTAAAGCTTCATTCTACCACAGTGGTTTCAAATCTTCTGGTTTGCACTTCCCACCATTCTTCTGCAAAAACTGGATGATTAAAAAAAAAGAAAATTTTGAATGGAAAACAATTACATGAAACAGGCCAATAGGACAGATTTGACTGATGGTGAAGCTTACACTGAGTAAGTCAGAGAAATTTAGGCAGATTTGGAAGAAGATATGGAGAAGAAGCAGATATGGAGAAAAATTAGCCAATTCATCTGTAAATTTGCCCATCCCAAGCCTGTGAAACTCTCACACGGTCATTAATCCAGCATCTCCAGTGCCCACTGGAGTTTTGCTTGAAGGTTCCAGGCCAACATCAATAACTATTCCAGACTTTTTATCCCACAGGCTGCTGAATTTTGGGAAAGCAGGGATAGATGTCATTAGCAGGCCTTGTGCTCTTGAGTTCAAGGCCCATAATTGTGGGGGGCTTTATCTAGGAAACATTCCTCCTTCCTGTGCTTGTGTAGCTGTGGGGCAGGGGAGGGGCACATTGGAATAAGGGCTTCACCACTGGTTTGAGAGCTGGTTAAAATGGTTAAAAAAAGAAAGAAAAACAAGCATAGAACAGCCCAATGCTGCCTTCTGCCCAGGCACAGGATCACCCGCTCCAGAGCTACCTCAGCTACAAATGTGGAGGGTCTCTGCCCAGCCTCACCAGTGCCCATTAGCAAACCTTCAATGAAAATGAGTGAACTCCTCTGAAATGTAAATGTTTTGCAGAGAAGTATCATTTTCATCAAACTTCCAGCTAAACCCTGCCTGGCTTCCTGCCAGATTTCCAGCCCAGGCCTGACAAGCCCAGTCTTCCTGGAGCAGGAGCCCCCAGGTCTCGCAGGCTCTGCTGGGCACGCTTCAAATTCTGCAAAGAATAACCCACAGAAGCCACCAAATCCCCAAATTTAAAAGAGAAAAGTGGACAATATTCAACCCACAAACACCTCTCTCCCCTGTTTTCAGTTCACTGCTTTCCTGTGCTGGTCTGACTCTCCTTTCACTTGCCTGTAAATCAGAAGTAAATTTACTGAAATCCATGTAATCCACACAAACACAATAAGAGTGAGAAGAGCCTCCAGACTCCAGCTGCTTATTAGCTTTTCTTTTAGACTGAGTGCTCTTTAAACACTAGATTTTTTCAGATACTGTTACACATGTGCTACAAACTGGTTCTGCATCTGAGTCCAGGGGAACAACAATTTGTTCAACAAATAATAAGGACATTTCTGTACAGTTCCATATGTATGGAAACCACAGACTTTGTATCCCTATGAGAAAGCCCCACATCTGGTCTTTCTGAGAATTACAAAACTAAAGGTGCTTGTAGTTGGGTCTTTGTCTTCCCACACAGCAACACTGAAAATCCAGTCAATGCAGGGAAAGGAAATTCAGGGAAAAAAGAATTCTCCAGCTGTTAAGTAGATAAAGCAACAACAGTCACACATTCAACACAGAAACAGAGGCATTCTCACGTGCCACAGATGTCTTCCTCTCAGCCTGATATTTTTGTGAACCTTAACTGTTCTACATCTGTGAAGAGTAAGTGAATTTCTCTTTTCATGTTCAAGCAACTAGAACAGGAAGGACAAAGTTTCTCCTCTTTTGTTGTGAAAAAGGAGAGTCAGTGTCAGCATCCATCATTCAACCACTGCTGGCTGCAGCTTCACCACAAAGGAGGAAATTTCTATTTTGACTTCCTTTTTAAAAAAAGATCGAGTTATGGTTAATGAACGTCACCATTTCAGAGATAAACTCTGACCTTTCGTATGACGCAATTTGTAAGGAAGATTTACTGAAATTTTCAACTGCAAATGATAAAGTGAGCTAAGGAGGATTCACCTACTACTTTCACCCTGAGAACCCTGAAACCTGGAGAGAGCAAGAATCCCAGGGAGAGGATCAATCTCCTGACACATCACCCAGTGCAATCCTCTCTCCAGGAATCACACCCCTCATTTTCCATAGGCTGATCTTTATTCCTGCTGGGCTGGAAAAGCAGATGGTCCCATCATGGGGTCAGGAAGACAGCCCACCTGTGCAGGTGCTCCAGGACCAGGAGGGCACACACAGAGCACAGCTGCACCACCTGAAATGTGCCACCTCCTTGCCCTCATAGCCCCAGCGTTGAACAGCAAGTGAGCTGTGAAGTTATTTCTTATGATGTACAACATTTATCAGGATCACCTCTTCACCTTTTCTAGACTCACATAGGTTACATTTCTCACAAGTAGGTTTTACTGGAGTTTTAAGCACGTTCTTTCACGAGGCTCACCAGTGAGAGATGTAATTCCATGTTTTCCACAGCAGCAGCAGCTGCTAATGTCAGAAGTCTCTGCAGCACACACAGAAACCTCCCTTGCTGCTGAAGGAACAAACCTGGGTACCTGGAACAGTGTAGCTACAGCAGCTTAGGTTTCTTTAGCTAACAAAGATTTCCTACTGGAGCTCCGGATGATTCCTGGGTGATCCTTTAAAAAGCAGGGTGTTACTTCCTACCTGGCTGGGCTCTTGTGAAGATAAGGGTTTTATTTGGTTGGGTTTTTAATAGAGCTGCTATTACTATGGAGGAATAGTTTATTCCCACTCTCATTCGTGAGCTCTGAGGAGCTGAGTCTTTTAAGACAGAAAAAAAAGACCCGGGCTTTGTGTTGTTTCTACAGAGCCACAGTACCTGGAGTAGTCAAACTTCCCCAAGGACAAGTCCCCCCACTCTGGCAGCAAAGAGATGCAGCAAATGAGGATCAGGTCTAAAAGGCTTCAAAACACCTGTAAAAGCAGCATTACTGCAACAATCCCCAATTATTGGCTCCTCAGTCACACAAAGTTGTGCTACAGTGCCAAGAGCCCAATTATCACCAATTCCAAAAGGAATTTGCAAACATCTGCTGGACCTGGTGGGGTCACCCTGCGGAACTGCAGTGTCTGGACAAGAACCTCTGCCCTGGCTTTATTTCCCTCGCTCCTGTCCCTCCCTTCTCTGCCAATCAGCACAGGCAGCTCGGGACTGGAAAAGGGTTTTTACACAACACATCAAGGCAGACAAGGACAAAAGTTAATTAGGACTATTCATAAGCCTGGCTGGAGGAGTGCTGCATCCCATCCCTGAAAATTTAATTGCACTCAGTAGAGGAAAGCTAAAACATAGTAATAATAAAAAAATAACCCAAACAACAGAAAGAGATAATTTGGGAATAAAAACTGATTTCAATTTAATTCAAGCACTTGTTGGCCCTATTTATTTCATCAAGTAGTTCATGCAGGATAATGGCGTTACTGTGCATCTAACAGCATTAGAAGTTCCTAATAAATTAACAAGTGAAAATTAATGGCTGCTCAGTCCATTAAATCTTGTTAATTTTATTTTTGTTGTAATAATACAGCAATCACAAGTTTACATTATTAAACCAATATTTATTAGAAGAACTCGTTTAATTGGATCCCTGATGTGATAATCCCATACAGTGTGTATTTCTTTATTTCATCAATTTTTTGCATTTATTTCTCATTATATTTAAATGACTGCAATATTCAGGATCTTTTCCTAATACTATGAAAGTTAAGCAACCATTTTAAACATCTTATTTCCCACAGATTCAACACTTAATACACAATATAATGAGAACATCATGAGTCCCTTCAGAAGCTATTTTAACTCTTTTAGTCTCTTGAGAAAGGGGAGAAGAATAAAAGACAGAGATAACAATATTTGCAAGCATCTTAACAAATGGTAAAATCTACTTTTTCCCCATAGCCCCTCAATGTCCTGGATGAACGTTCTGGGTGTTTTTCAAGACAAGAGGTGTTTTACCATGGTTTTAATGCAATGTGTGAGCTGGCCTGCACAACTCAGGTAAAAAAAAATATATATCTATTGACAAAAGGATTTCAACTGTAGTGACTGCTGACAGAGAAATTACAAAATTGAGGAGACACCTTAATAAAAGGCTGGGTCTGTTGTGCTATTCCAGCAGCAACTCCTTTGACGGGAGGGACTGCAATGCTGGACCATAACTCCTCCCCAGCCTCCCTCCTCTCCCAGTTCCTTGTCTCTGCCACAATAACTGAGTGTGTAGTTGCTCCCTAGCTGGTTGTACCAACATTATTGCTCGAGCCTGACAGCAGTGCTTTGTTTTTGGGAATGCCATGGTGTGGAATACAACTACTCCACACACACTATCCGGACTGATGTAAGAGACAGGAACAAGTGCAAGGGTGGGGAGAAAAAGCTGGAGGGGCTGCAGGGAGCAAAAACCTGTGCCCAGAGAGGGGGGTTTGACCTGTGGGGAGATGGCACAGAGGGAGATGAGAAAACCACTGATGGACAAGCAGGACTGCAGGCAGAAAGTCATGGAATCACACAGAAAAAGCTGAGTTGGAAGGGACCCACAAGGACCACTTAGTCCAACTCTTGGCCCTGCACAGGACCATCCCCAAGAGTCACACCCTGTGCCCACGAGTGTTGTCCAAACGCTCCTTGAGCTCTGTCAGGCTCAGGCTCATGTGCACTCACCGTATTTTCACCTTCAGACCTGACCTGCAAAGTCCCACAGAGGCCACAACAGCTGGTCTGCGGAGCAGCCCTCAGTGCCACAGCTGACAAGGGCACTACAGCAGCACAAAGGTTGGGACAGGGCTGTAAAAGCCCCATAAAGCTCGGGCAGGACAGAGGTCACTGACACGGGTTTGCAGCAGGAAAATCCCCAGCAGGAGGGAGCTAAGCAGGGACATGGCAGCCAGCGGGTGTTTGCACACAGGGACAGGACTGTAACCACCACTGCACACCAAGGCTATGCCTCTGCACACACTCTCAGACAAGGCCATGAAATATTAAAGCTCCTCACACACAGGGAAAAACTGAAAGCAAGCTAGTTTGGAACTGGCATTAAAAATTATATATAAAATTGCACATGGACACACAAAACTGTGACTGGTCCTTTGCTTATTACTGCAACCAGATGGGCACCAGTCCCGAAAGAAGAGCATGGAATCAGAGAATATCCCAAGCTGGAAGGGACCCACAAGGAGCAAGTCCAACAACCCCAAAAATCACACCATGTTGTGAAACCACAACATCCTTCAGGGTCTTGCAGATAGTCTCTGCCACTTAACATACTCACATTTTTCATATTTTCCTGCTATCACCTCAAACCTAAGAACACGCTCAATTCCTGTGAATATTGCGTGGTCAACTACCAACACAACAGAAGCTGTGCTCACACCCAAGATGTTTCTGAAATACTTATGCATTATGTTCCTTATATATTATCCCTGGTTTTCCCCACCAAAATGTAAATCATTTAAGGAACACCTTGTTCGGTGGCTTTTAAGAAGTAAATGTGCCATGTTCCTATTTCAATTGGTACATTCTACCCTTATCAGATGAGTTCCACAAGAAATAACACCCACCTCTCTACAAAACTATTTTCTAAATTTAAAAAAAACCCCACCACTTAAAAGAGGGTGTTCCTTACAAACAGGAATCCTGGCTCCCCTAAAACCACTGGTGATACCAAAACAAATAAATACAGTAATGAGTTCAAAACAAAAATGTGCATATGAAAATGTATTACAAAACGTCATGAGATTTATGTCTTAGTGTGTGTAGCACCACTAAAGCTTTTGAAACAAAGCATTTATTATCTCATATAGCAAGACTATAGATACTGCACAGGTTTTAGAAATTATTGAGTGCCTGTCACATGGTCTGGTTTCTGCAGATCAGACCCTCTAAAGGTAGATTTAAACACTCATCGCAGTTCAGACTAACACACTTCACTTCTAGGGCAAATGCTGCTGGTTCCTCCGGTGCACAAAATGGCCTCTCTTCCACCCAGAACAGTGTTAGAAACTCGTTTTTTTCCAGGTTTGTATAAATGTCAGATATAGATGACATTCTTATTATATTTTTAGGTCTCAGAAGGGAATAGAGCCACCAAAAATTCAAAAATTCTGCAAGCACCTGGAGCAGATCTTTGCCTCCTCACAGGGCAAACCAGAGAGGCCATGAACACCCACTTGGCTGTGCTGGGTAGGTGCTAATGGCACACTTGTTCTCAGGTTGGTCTGAAAAGTGATAAAAACGCTCATCCTGAAAGATGGGCTTTCAAGATAATGCAGCTGTGACAAAGGATGCATTTTAACGGACAGAAGAATGTGTTTTCAACTTTATCATCCAATACAGAATGAAAAAACCTTTCTGCCAGGCAGACCCAGGACTCACTAGGTCAACTCTGACACCAAAGGCCACCATCTCAGGGGCACAGAGGTTTATAAAGGAAGGTCCTGCTGGGGCAGGATGGGCTTTGGCAGCTGTGCCCAGAGAAGGAGGGAAGAAAGATCCTCTAAAGGAGCCATGCTGTGCAGCACCAGCACCACGAGAAACCACTAGATGGTCTGAGACCAGAGTTTTTCAGGTGGAAATTACTTACTCCTCCAGCACTAAAAACAAGAAGGAAAAATCTTTCTTGCCAGGAGAGTCACACTGAAATCCTTGAAGGCCTCTCCAGCCTTTTGCTGTCTGCCACAACAGAAAATGTGGGACCTGAGGTGTCTGTCACACCACCTTCAAAATGGAGCACTTGGGAAAGTAATATATGCTGAGCACATACACAAGCAAATAAACTAATCCTTGTTTACTAATCTGTCAGGAGATAGCGTGTAGTACATATTTCCAGATCCCAGCAGATAAACATGACAGCAGGAATACATTTGTTATTCTAATTCCTTAGCCCTACAACAAAACAAATATTTTTTTCCTGTCCTTTCTTCAACATATCCCACCTGATCAGTCCAGGAATTTGCTGTGTAGCCCTTATTCCCACAAGCAAAGTTTCTGCAAAGCTCGAGCCTTTTTCTATGTGAAACTTGCTCTGTCTCATGGATACAATAGCTAATTTTGGACTTACCCTGCTCCTGCTGGGCCAGAGTCATCACTGGCATGGCTCCACTGTAATTCAGTCTACTGATGCATTACAGACAATGCACAACATGAGCTAATCCTTAATGATGCTTTTCCCCCCTTTCTCCCCCCCAAACATATTATTTGAGTAAATAGTAAAATGACATATGTAAAAATTATTAAATGAAAAAAATCAAACAGCAAACTAAAACCATGCTAAAATTGTCTTGCAAACACTAATTTCAGATGACACAGTAATCAGATTCACAGATACATTAGGACAAGCAGTGCAGCCCAGAGAAAAAGGCACAGCTCTTAAAGTCACAAGGCCTAGTTAGAGCTCCAGCTCTGCACTGACTTCAGGGAGACTGTTCCATGCTCCCACACCATTCCCCAACCTCTGATACACAGATATTAACATCTCAGCACAGGCTAACCTAACCATGCTAATTTCTAAACAATAATAAAAGTACAAATGAAGTTGTGTTTAAAAACTAATGCCAAGGTATAAGTGGCTCCCATCAAAACAGGCTGATGCCTTCCCCATAACAAGGTTTAAGATCTGCAGCATCCAGGCTCAGTGTCATAAATTACCATGAAATGCTTTAATTTTTGCACATATTTTCTTTAACAGAGGAGGAACAGACGTTCAGTAGGAGCAGCCAGGACAATCTCTGAAGGTGAGAGTATTCATGACTTGTGGTGTCTGTGTTATTTATTTTCAAACTTTAATTTTTTTTTTAATAAAGCATTTTATTTGGCCCAATTCTTTTCTTCCTTTAAATCATAAAATATCAAAATCTTCCTTATCTAAACCACCTTGTCAGAAGTCACAGAAGTTCCACGGGACTTCATGCTCTGCTCCCTAACGGGTCAGCATCACCCAGACACAATACCCAGGTCACAGCAGCAGGGCTGTTCCAGCAATTTTCTTCTTTTGAAATGGTAAATATTTCAGGGAAGTGTTTTAAACATGGAATTATCTACATGGAAAGCGTGCTGCTTACCAAGAATTTTTAAAATACCGGTTTTAAGGCATTTATTTGTATTGTGTGGTGGCTCTACAGGTTTTGATTTCTGCTTCAAGTGGAAGCCGGAGCAACTCTAACAAAGGCTGAGAGCTCTCATTTGCATTACTTGCCAAAATCTTAGCCACAGTCATTCACCACCAAAAAAGATAAGGAGAATTTGTTTTTCTTTTTAAAAAAACACTGCAGTTGTTGGAAGAAAATTTTAGGAGTTCCAAACATCTACATTTCTAAGCTACTTGCTTCACTTTTTCATGCAACAGATGCTGCTTTGTATCAGCTCCTGCATATTAAATCATTCTGACAACCAAGAAAGCATACATTTGTTTGTGCCAGAGAGAAGCATGAATACACACACACACACACACAGATATCTTCTCACGCAGAAGCACACAATTATGCAGCATTCAAATATTTGGGATGAACTTTGGCCTTTGCTTAAAAAAAAAAAACAAAAACGTACTCTCAAACAACAATCAGGAACAGACCCAGCAGTCATCTGGCTGAGCTCACAGAAAATCAACAATCTGCAGCAATAAAACACCACTTGTGGGCAGCCATTTGAAAGTTACTTGGAAAATTATTCTTAGATGGGATAGTTTCATACATGTCTTTTATGATTTATGATGGCCCTATGGATCGAGCTCGGAATGGACACTAAAAATAAAATCTATGTTCATTCAGAAAAGGAGGAAAAAATCAGTTATATTCACTCTCACATGTGTGGGGTTTTTTTCTTGCACTCCAAACAATCTCCTTCAGCTCTGCCATTTGCATTCCCGATTTTAAAAGTAATTCGAAAACATCAGCAGAGCAGGGCTCTAAATCACCCCTTCAGAGGAGTAATATGGAAGAAGCCAAACAACGCAAACAAAACCATTTTCCTGACACATTAATCACAAGAAAAATCTTAATGCATTAGCACTTGAGAACACGCTGAAACTTTTGACAATGAGAGCACCCTCAGTGAGTGGAACTAATCCACCGCGCTTCCAACTTTTTTTCTTTTTTATAATCTCGGCTCGAGACATATTTTCTCCACTACGTTTTCTCTCTCGTTACTAGAGTAATTCAGTTCTGTAGCCAGTTACGGGGTTTTTCTTAACTAGATAAGGGGGAGGCAGAGAGGACCAACACCGCACCAAGTGCGGCAGGGCCGGGAAGCAAAACAAGCACTGTCCCGGCCGTGCCGGAGCTCGGGGGTCCCTCTCTCCTCGGGCCCCCCCGCACCCCGCAGGGCCCCGGGAGCCGCGCCCTCCGCACCCCGGTACCTGGGGATGGTGATGCACTTGGTGTTGATGTTCTGCGTGGTGATCGCCTTCTCCAGCTCGTCCAGCTGCCCCGTCTTCTTCAGCTTCTTCACCAGGCTCTTCACCGCCTTCTCGCACCATTTCTCCTCCTGCCCGTTCTGCTCGCCTTTCTTCCACCCCAGGAGCCGCTTGACGATGGGAGGAGTGAAGGGCAGGATGGAGGACATGCTGGCTGTGCCGGCAGCGCCCGCCGCCGGCTCCGCGCTCTGCCCGCCGCCCCCCGCGCTC
>VXAZ01004427.1:1101203-1248650 GCA_013399875.1 Gymnorhina tibicen | reverse complement strand
CACACCGCGCGGCCCGGGCGGCCCTGCCCGGCCCCGTCCGCTCCCCGCCCCGCCGCTGCTTCAGCGCCGCGGGCCCGCGGCTCCAAACTTTGCCCGGAGTTCGCCGCCTCTCCCCGGCGGCGGCGGCGGCGGCAGCTCCCTCCTCCTCCCCCTCCTGCCCCGCTCTGTGTGCGCGGAGAGGCGCCCACTCCAGCTCATTCCCAGTCTGTCTCTCATGCAAATTGCCTGCTGGCCGCCCCGGCCCGGCTTCCACCCCCTCGTTCCCTCCCAAACACGCCGCCGAGGGAGGGAGGGAGGATGGAAGGAGGGCGGGGAGGCGGCCGGCCCGTCGGGAACTCCGTGCCTCAATCGCCGCCCGCGGAGGCCCCGGCTCCGCGAAGGGGATCGCGCTGCGCAGGGCCCTGGGCCCACAGGGAGGGGAGAAAAGCCCAGGAGCAGGACAAGGAGAGGTGCCCGGACAAACCCCACCGAGAGGAGGCAGCGAAATAAACACAAGTGTAGAGCCCCCCAGCTGTAAAGCCCCACAAGTGTAAAGCCCCCTCAGTGAGGGGAGGGGACGAGAGGGTCCACAGGGTGGCTGCAGCCCCTGCCACGGCCGTTTCGTCCATGCAAAGGTGCGTTCCCACACAGATCCCTGAACACAGTTGGGCCAGCCGTGTTCAGACAATCAGCTGCTTTTTGTTTCAATCCCTTTAATTTACTATTCCATTCCCTCATTTTTCCACCCCGAGCAACAAGTACCCGAATAATTTTTGCCCTGTATCAGACACAAACGACACCCTGGAGGTGTTTACCACGGAGCTGGTCAGAAATTCTCAGACGGAATATTTTTGTCAGAGGATGGCAGTTTGTTCACATCTAGGTGTTTTGTAGAGATGCTTCGGTTTGGGCTGACTCAGGGTGGCATCCAGGTACATTTCCAGTTTCTAACTTTCCATCTCTGGGCAGACTGGGCTGTCACACTCCCCGATCTCAAGCATCACCCCCTCCATGCTGAAAGGGGGCCCAGGTCCTAAAAAAACCATATAATTATAAACTTTAGCTCCTCAAAGCAGCTGTTCTCTGTTAAACTACCCCAAAATGGTGCTGAGCAAGCAGCACAGAGGCTCAGAGCCACCTGCAGAGTCACCAGGTGCCTCCAACAAGGTTGGTTCCTTTTCTCAACTCCAGCTGCTTCTCGTCTCCCTGAAACAGCTGCCCGGGAGCAACAGGGTAAAAGTTTTGTGGGACCTGGGTCCTAAGTTCTGAGCTTTCCAGCTGAGATATGCTTCCCAGTTTTCTCTATCCTATCAGAAGGGACGATGGTGAGCCCGAATTTGGGAAGCCTGCGGGGCTGCTTGGCAGCTCCCAGACACGCAGGTTCTTGCCAACCCACATTCTCATATTCCAGGATCCAGTGTAACCCAGTGGGGAGACTCCTCGAAAGCCGGCATCCCAAACCTCCCTGTGCCTGTGGATTTGGAGCAGCCAGCCATCCAGATTGCCTCATGGCAACTTAGGAACCGATGGGATGAGACAGCGTCTGAGGCTCTGAGGCAACTGCCTTGGCTTTCACAGGCATTTCAAACATAGGGGTTTATTCCAAAGTGACAGTATCAATTTTTGAAATATTAATATTGGATACAAATTAAATATGCCCTTCTCTTTTTTTTTTTTCCCCAGCATTGTCATATTATTCCCCAACATGCATTCCCTGAGTGTCTTGAATTTTGGAGGCTCACCACTAAAATTTTGGACCATTGCCCTGACCCAGTTTTTGGCTGCCTTGGTTGAGATGCCTGAAGTACAAAGATGTGGAACCCCTGTAGATGATCCCAACATTGTATGAGGAAATGTCTCCTCAATACCTTTAAAGTAATGCAAAAAAAATATTGACACTATTTACACTGAAAGCAGGATGCCTCAATTACTGACTTGCTGTATATTTGTGTTTTTCTTAAAAGGCCAAGTTTCTGATAGTTTGTGATTATTTAAGGATCTGAGCTCTTATTTAAAAGTTGTTCACAACTTTAGAAAATGGCTTAAATATGTGAACCAAGTGAAACACAGATGGGGAAGTTAAATACATTTTTTAATGTAGAAATATATTCTTACTACATTTTGAAATAAGGTGACGTTAAATAATCTTTTTCTATTTTCTCAGTTCTTGGCCCAGCACATTTTGCAAGCCCAGAGCCTGAACGACCTGCCTCAGACCTGGCAAGTCCATATTACATCAGGGTGATCTCAGAGCAGATTTCTGATGGGGACCAACATTTCTTTTTGGCTGTTCTGGATCGAAAATCACAGTCACCATTCTATTCTTTTTTCATCCAGAAAGATTTTGATAATATTCAAATCTCATCACTACACTCAGAATTCATGCTGTGACCTTGGTTCAGCAGAGCTTCTAGAATTTTCTGTCCATATTCATGGGCTGATCTTCACTCCTTACAGTCATATCACAAGTGATGGCCTGGGTACATTTGAATAAGGGGAAGGAGAGGAAGAGCTGAGTGGTTTGCTCGTGCTCGTACAGTGATTTAGTGGCAAAAGGCTGAAGATAATTTGCTAAACACTAAACCAAAGTGGGTCTCACTTGCTTAAAATCTCTAAATGAGGTGCAGGCAGCTAAACCACTAATCTAAACTCTGGGCCACAGCAGCACTGAAAACACTCCTGAAAACAAACAAACAGTTGGGCTTAGGATGTGGGATACATATTTAAGCTGAAGGCCATGACATTTAATGGAACAGCTTGTGTGCTTGCTGGGGTTACCTGTCAGAATGAACTGTTCTATGAAAATATGACTTTCTGAACCCCTAGACAGTAATTCTTTATTCCAGAGAGTTTTGGACACTCTCATAGTGGAAAAATTAACAGGAAAAGCAGGACCGTCCCAATTCTGCGTGGTCTGGATCCAGCTGCTGGTTTACAAAATGTCTGACGTCTTGGAAGCCACCACTAGGTAGGAGAAGTTTATGCTTCTTTTTGTGATTGTGCTCATTATTTGTGAAACAATTTGTTCTTTACTTTTTAAGAGTTATTATCTTTGCTTGGGTTTGGAATAGTAGAGGTTCAGGGTCACAGTTTACTCTTACTGAGAAATAAAGATATAGGTAGTCTGCAATAATGTGAGAAAACCAAATACTTAGAGAAAAAACCCAAACCCTTTACAGCTATTTTGCATTTCTTAATCTTTTACTAATACACTAGCACCTTAAAATTACTGGAAAAAAACCATCTGCATACCTTGGGTTTTGATATGATTAATGAATAGGACCAGAATTAAAATTCTCCTTTCACAAAGAGAAAAATCAGGCTCTGCTTCAGAAACAATATAAAATTAGCATGAGAAACAAGAAGGTGTTCACTGGAGCTCAGCTGTGCATATATGTACCTTTACCAGCAACATTTTTAACAGCTTCAGAGACTGAAGAATTTTCTATGCTTTGCTCCATGCTCCCTTTATATCCTTTGAGTAGTGGGAAGGGATTTTGGGGCAGACAGGAAGGTGCTTCCACGAGCTCCCACCTCTCTGTGTGCAGGGCGAGCTGGGACAGGCAGGATGGAGGCAGCATGGCCAGAGCACGCTGCTCCCTGCCTGGGCTTGGGCTCTGAGGGAGCCTGGTGCCTGCTCAAACAGCTCCCAGGCTGGCCCAAGGTGCCATTGTGGCTGGGTTGAAAATCAGGGAGTGGTTGAGAAGCAGCGTCTGAGGGTTGCCCCCATCTCTCCCTCACTGGCTGAAATATTACATATAATTTCCTACCTGTACGTGGAAAGGGAATTTTACAGTGGCACTGAAGGTGCAGGTGGACAAGCTGGGAAGCTCACAGCAGACAGGGTGGTGGCCTCAACTCCTCTTGTCCAATGTTCTCCACGAAGGGTGAGATGGGCAGGACTGAAAATGAGGAGTTTTAAATTGGGTTTTCTTCATTCCTTACCTTGTAAATAAGGGCTGTGACATTTAACTTGGAATCCATGTCACATATAATATGCATAAACAAGGGAGGGTGTGGGAGCTTTCCCTGGTGAAGGTAATGTATATATATCTATATGTGTAGAACAGCATTTATATGCAAGCAAACCTATCTTACTCAGACCAAACCTACAGGAAAATAACTTCTGGTGTGAGTCATGAAAAAAGCAAGGCCTTTCTAAGTTAATGTCTTCAGTGTTAATGTCAGCTCTGTGAAATACACAGCTCAGTCAAATCCTTGCAGGGTACCACAATTATTCTTCTCTGCAGATGAGAAAACATGCAGACACAATAAAACGATGTTTTGTTGGAAATTCCTAATGCTTCATACACACAAGCCACTTCACCTGCGTGTTCCAAGAGGCTCAGTGGTGCAAAAACCACACAACCACTTCTAGTTAAGCCAGAATCCTTTCTGTTACCACGGCAGCACCTCTTGCCTAAGGAAAAAATACACGGCAGCAGCACGTCCAGAGTGATCCTTCTAAAACACTCTCCCAGTCTCTGGCAGTTATTTGTGTAGGCGCTCCTGAACTGGAGCTGACCTCCCTGGAGAGCCATGGACAGGCCATTCCTGCACTCCAAAGCCTCTCTGCTTCTGACTTACATTTCTGAATAGCCTTCCCCAGGCCCCCATGGCCCATATGGGGCACAGGACAGAGCTATTCTGAAGAAGAACTGAAATTATCCACTGAAAATAACAATTCCCTCATTATTTCTTTTATGAGCTGTATGGTCTTGGTGGGAAGGGAAAGGGCGGTGTTGAGGTTGGGGCAGGTGAGTGATCTCCCAGGAAATGTGAGTTTTCCCCTCTGTGTCACAGTGCTGCTGTGAGATCCGAGGCAGCCTCAGCCTCGGGGGGTGTTTGTGGTGTGCAGGGAGCTGGGGGGCCCTGGCTGCTCCCCTGGGGTCGGGGCTGCTCGGGGCACTCACAGCTGCACGGGAAGCGGCCGGGCTCTGCTTCACTAACGCGGCACGTCCTGCTGGGCAGGGCCCCACAGCCCTCCTCACAAACACCTTCACAGGCTGCAAAGGGAATCCCAGCTCTGCTTTTCCTTGGGCATCCGAGGCTTGGCTTTGAAATATTAATGGGCCTTTACATGGTAACTCCTGGCACGGTTTACAAGTGTCCAGTGTGTGAAGGGAGACAGCAGGCAATAGTCTGGAGGACAGTTCTTCATTTGGTTTTGTAGTTTCATGAGACAAAATAAAGCATCTTGCTGGGGACACCACAGCATCCTTCCTGCGTGGCTGTGGGAGCACAGGAAAGGGACACAGGGACACAAAAGCCTCCTGAGGCTGAGCCCTCTCCTGAACCACAATCACTGGGATAAGGCCTGATCTAATCTTTCCAAATGTGCTAACAGCCTGAAATTAATATGGTTTTAATTAAGCTGGAGATAAAACTGTCACTAGGGTGGCCACCCAGTGGGATGTGCTGATATCCTGAGGGATGGAGTAGAGGATTTTCAACACCCGAGTGTGAGGAGGCAGCACCTGCAAACTCAGCACTGCCCAGACTTTGCATACAAGGAGCTGCTGTCAGGCTGCTCTCGGTGTGACTGCACACACACAGAAACACAGCCCTGTCCCAGTCTGGCAACCTGGAATTTCATGGGGTTTAAGCATGGCTAACAAATAAAATCCAAATTCTCTGTTTTAGGGATGGTCCTTCTCATGAGACATTCCCCTCCTCTGGTTGCTGGAGGGACTCAGATGCTGGTGAAATTCCACACTTTGTCTCCTGTAGTACAAAAACACCAAAAGCTGCAGTCAGGAAAAAAGAAAGGAACAGGCCAGGCCCTAAAACCAGAGGCTCATTACAGGTAACACAAAAACTCCAGCTCCCAGCCACAAACATTTATTTGAGATTCCTTTCCTGTGTCCATATATGACTGTCTGTCCCTTCTGAATTCCTTGCTGTGTCTGCACCCTTTTCTTTGCCAGAGCACATCTGTTAAAGTGTTCGTTTTGGTTTTGAAGTGGGCATTTTCTATTCAGCTGAACTTTTAAAAAGCTCCTGAGCAAAGGCTTTGAAGGAGTAAATATAAATATATTATTTTTATGAATAGGCCCCTGTTTTCACATGTTCCACTTGCAATGGCTTCTTGTCAACAACTGCTGGCATGTCCAGACCTCTGCAGGAAGAATCCTCTTCTGGAGGAACACACTTTTCCTTGTGCACAAGGGATATTCTCAAGGAACATTTTAATGAAAAAATTCACCTGTATTGAAGGGGAAAATCCCACCATTGTGCTCCAGTCTTGGAAAACAGAAACCAGCTTGACCAAACTGACCCCCCAGCACTACAGGGAGATCCTGATCAGGTTCAAACTCTGTACCTGACATTGTTTGGTCCAACACTTGGGCTGAACCTGGGCAGAGCTGGAGGCTGCTCACAACATCCATCCATGCACACAGCAGGGAACAAATCCTTTGGATCTCAGCCCTACCTCACCCAAGTCAAGTGGGAGTTGACTAATTGCAATTACTATAGAGTTTAGTCAGTAGCTGTTATGTGATGGTGGCTCCCCTACATTAAAACCAATAGTTAAAGGCCACTTCTTCATTTTTGAGGTTTACTTAATTAAGTTACCCTCTCTCTCTCTCTTTTTTTTTCTTAAATCCTTAAACTAAAACGCATTGAAAGCCTCACAAAGGGACTGTCATTCTCATCTGAACCAAGAATCCTCTTTAAGGCAGCAGCAGCAACAGCAAGGAGCGGCATGGAATTATTTGCCCATGAATAATATGTTAATATTTATACATAGCTTGCTTAGATAAGGGAAACAACTTGAAGATTTATGGGAGAAGCTCTGCATGACCATGCTCTGTGGAGCAACGTTTCAAGCTCCATGTAGAATCCCAAGTGTTGATTTTGCCTCCTGACAGTTTAATGTGTAACCCAAGAAAGTGCATTCTTCAAGATAAAAAGGGGAAAATCAAACCACCACAATCTGCCTGCTCTTCCCTTCCAGGGGTTTCACTGCATTTTGAACAGAGCACAGTCCCTTTACTGTTGGGATCCTCAAACACAGCTGAACTGGAGAGAGTCCACAAGTTGTGCATGTAAACATACAAAAAAACTTGGGTTTATTCTTTCCTTTAAGTCATCTTCTGAGTCCTTACTGTTGCAAAAATGCAGCTTTGCCTTTTCCTAACATTTTCAGAAAGCTCAAGTCCTACTTGGGCAGTAGAAATGGCACAAATGGGAAGAGAATGACAAGGAAATGCTCTGCGTGTGTGAGAGGAGGGATGTTTACTCCTTGTTTATTTGTTCTGGGGAGAAATAAAGTGTTTTGTGTGAAGGCTCTTTGCGAGCGAGGCTGAAATGTTCTCAGGGCCCTGTAAAAGCATTGCCAAGTTTGTCAGCAGAGGGGAAAGAAATCTGGGCAGGCTGCCCTAAATTAAAACTAAACTTAAATCCAATTCAGTTTAAATACACAGTGTAGTGCCTGGTGTGGGGGACGAAGGCAGAATTACCAACTCAAACATTGAACACTCCTGGGTTAAGACCCTTTCAAATGGGTCTGAAATTGTAGCAAATAAATTAAAATAATAATGTTGTTTCCTTCCTTCTGCTTTTGCTGCATGTCAGAGGGGTCATGTTTCCTACCTTGTCTCGGCCCAGGTAAGAGATGAGATGAGATGAGCTGAAGTGAGGTGAGCTGAAGGTGGAGGTTCTGATGCAATTCTGTGCTTCTGGGAGTTAAGGATTTAAGGAACATCACCTGTGTGAGTTTGCAGTTAGCTCCTGAGGGGTAGGGACAGTGCAAAAGAAACGAAAGCTGTGGAGAAAATCCAACTAATTATTAATTTACCTGAGGTACTGAACAAATTAAGGATGCTGCTTTATTGTAACACATTGGGATCATACACATTTTTTCTTTCTTTTAGGATAAACTAAGCAGTATAACTTGGATCTGGATCAAGATTTCAAACCAAACCTCAGGGCTGCCTGCATAAGGCTTCTTGTTGATTTTGATACGAGATTTTGGGGATTTTTTTTTTAATGAAAATGTCACATCTCTAGTTACAAGGCTTTCTGTAATATATCAAAGTCATTTTTTCAATATTGGTGGTCTTTCCCCTCCCAAGCTGTTGGGAGTAGAATTGAAAATCACGTGCTCCAGCACTTAGAAAGACCCTGTGAAGTGAATGGAAGCCAATTTAGGCAGCTGGGTACAGCCTTGAGAGAAATTTTCAAAGGCACACGTGATTTTTATGACCTTAGGACTATTTCTTGCCTTTAGAAATCTCTTTCATAGCTTAACTTCAGATACCTCTTCACAAAAACTGTCCTCTGTTTGTTATCAGCACTTACAGATGTCCTTTATAGATTTACCAATTTGAAAGTCCTTGAAACAAACTGTGGGTGCTGGAGGGGGGAGTGAAAACAAGGAGATAATTTCAGTTACCTAACATTTCTTTGACTTAGTCATGCAGAACTGGATCGGTGCAGCTGATACGGAACGATGATTAAACCAAAGGCTGAGTCTTTATTCCCATGTGATCACTGCCATTATCTCTGCTATCAGGGTTGATCTGACAGAAACTTTTATTTAGAATCAGCCACACTTCTTTTCCCCGCCTACCCCAAAGGCACCAGAGTTGTTTGCAGCTCCCCAACTTGCAGAAAGTGAAATGTAATTTATGCCTCCAGTGCAATGAGGGAGCTGGGGGAAAGAGATCTGGCTTCTTTGTTTTGCAGGGCCTGATACAAAACCCATCACAGGCAGGAAATCAGGGTTTATAAAGAGTCCCAGAATCCCAGAATGGTTTGGGTTGGAAGGGACCCTAAAGCCCAACCCATTCCACTATCCCAGGTTGCTCCAAGCCCCATCCAGCCTGGCCTTGGGCACTTCCAGGGATGGGACAACCACAGCTTCTCTGGTTGGGGGAGAGTTTGAAGGTCCTTGGGTTGGAAAAACCAGAATGCTGTATCTCAGTTATTAAATGTCCATTGATTCCTCGCTTTCTCATACACATTCATATTTCAAAATACATATATATTTCAGTATCCCTTGCAATATTGCATAATTGTTGTGGTGTAAGCCCAGAACCCTTGACTTTGTAGGCAAACTCCTGAAAGTAAGGATATTTTTATAACAAGAGGGTACAAAAAATATTAGTAATAATCACTTTAGGCAGAAATTCCACTATGCTAACACTTACAGGATATGGAATGTGCTGCTAGATAAAGGTTAATGGACAGGTCCATACCTCAGCTCTGGTCCACAGGGAATGACCTCCTGGCTGATCTTTCTTTTAGTGAAGCTGCCTCGGGAGAAGAGAAATGATCCCCTCACCTCCTGTGCCATCACTGTCTGAGCCCAGATGCAGCAATGACAAAGGGTTCACAGAACTTCCCAAAGAGCTGCTCCATTCCTAAAAGAAAGGAAGCCTGGTTAGAAACGAAATTTGCAAAGATGGTTGTCTTCAACTCTGATTTCTGGTTTGGGGTTTGCATTGCTTCCTGGTTTGTTTCTTAAAAACTTAACCAAGCTTGCTGAGGTGGAGACTGAGGCATGTTTGAAATGAGTCAGCTTGTTTTTAAGTCTTCTGACAGTTCTGAGAGTTACCAGTTTTCCTCAAAGACTACTGAGCTGTGACCTGAGGATCTCCTGGTTCTGAAGCATCCAGATCTCAGTGGTCCCCAGTGGCTATAGAAAGGGGGCTGAGGAGCAGGGGGGAGAAGGCTGTGAGGGTGCTGTGAGCAGGGAAGAACATCCAAAATCAATGTCATTTCTTCATCACCAATTTGGGCTTTGATGGAAGAAGAATCCTGAAAAGGACCATTGCTACTGAGGTCTGGAGAGCTCTGCCTGGCAGGATGATCCCAAAGCTGCTGCAGTGCAAGGCAGGATTTGAGTGGATTTATGGAAACTGGGAGTTCAGCCTTTGCTCTGCTTTGGGTTGGTACTTGGTAACCTGAGGGACTCTTCTACAGAGCAGTTTGGATATTCTGGGCCCTTTATTTTATGAATTATTGGCTTAATTTTATAAAATACCTCTGAGGAAAGAAGGGAAATGGGGCAAGTTGTGAAATAATTCTCTGATCAGCCACTCAAAACCCCATGAGATCCATTATTGTGACAGCAGATCTCCCTGTGGTATGTGCAAACTCAATCCCCACTTCTGTGCTGTCATGGCAAAGCTCACATCCCTCACGCCCTCCCAGCCCCTTGGGGCCTTGGCCCATCTTGGGGCTACCTGAGGTGTGTGAAACAATGTTCTTTCCCTGCTTTTGGGACATGGAGAGGCCTCAAGTCAGGGGAGAAATGTGGAGGCAGCCACCCAGATGTTGCTGCCACAATGAGGGAGACAGAGCCTTTTGTCTCTGCTGTCACTAAAGCTACAGAACAATTTATCAGATTTGCGCATGGAGCAACACTGTGTGTCTTTCCATTGTATGCAAACATTTCTCTTGCTTAAAATGCTACACTTAATGGAGCGGTTAGTCCTGAAAGCTACAACGTTTTTCAGTGTAATTAATGCTGGAAGAGACCAAGTCAACAGTCTGCCAGTACAGAGGATTAAACTTCCTGTTGCTACTTGTAGAACCTCATAGATTATGTGCAGTGCTTTGCACAAGTACAGTAAGTCCTAAATACCTTACAATCTATTCATCTCTATCAGATACAACTCCCTCCTCAGCCTAAATCATTAATAAATGCTGTCTGAGTCATTAACTCACCAAAACTGATGAACACTGGACAGTTGAGATAAATTCAAGGAGCAGAAAACTGAGAGCAAACGGTCCCATTCCCATCCACCCACTGTCACCCTCCCAAAGGAAAAAACAGAAAAAGAAAAAAGGCAACGAATTGTTCAAATGACAATGGGGTGAGGATGAAGGCATAAAGCACTTTGAGAGAGAAGAAATTCGTTATGAATAGACTGGAAAAGCTGAAATTCTGAAAAGGGAGAGGGGCAGGGCTGAGATGCAGCTGAGCTACACAGAATCACAGAACCACTAAGAAAATACTTCCAAGATCGTGGAGTGTGAATGTTAACCCAGCACCACAGGAAGAGGCAGAGGTGAGGAGGAAGGGAAGGACAAGGGAAGTCAGGTCCAGCCTTGCAGGGATGGTGGTGGGATGGTGCAAGGCAAGGGCAGGAGTGGAAAAAGACACCATGGTGGAAGAGAAGACCAAAGTCAGCAGTCCCTGGTAGCAGTGCTGGCAGAGCAGGGCAGGAGGAACCTCTCAGGGGGAGAAAAGATGTGTAGATACAGAGGAAAAGAGATGCTGAGTTTTTCCAGAGCTAACAGTCTTCACTGGCCTGGGGACAGGGGGAGATGGACTGACAGGAGTCACGAACAGCAGTCTGACAACAAAGTCCAACCTGAGGGTCCCCGTACACAAACAGAAAGGTGCGTGGCAGGATTGAAAAGCAGAGAACACAGAAAGGCAAAGGTGAAGCTGAGGAGGGGTTGGATTTCTTTGCCTTTAAGAGATGTTATAGCCAATGATACGTTAATTTTGTGTGGTGCCAAAGTCAATATAAACTGCAGAGAAAATCAGATCTGTAGTGGTCGAGGATGTGGAGAAACAGTCGATTGTATATTTAACAGGAAGCCAGGGAGATCAAAGAGTTTTCAAAATGGTTTTGTTTTTAACTGATACTCTGGCTTTATTTTGTTTAGATTGAGCTGGGGGCCTCTCTGAAGAGGATGAAAGGAGAACAGAAATGTGTAACAAAGACATTTCCCCTCTCCTTAATAGTCAAGGGAAGTTGACATCCCTGTCAAGCAATACCACCATTATATGCAGGGCTGCAAGAAAGGAAGCTATTTTATCCTTGGGAGGAAAGAGAAATGTTATCTTCTAGCAAAGAGGTGAAGTTCTGCAGAAATTCAGGGCCGTTAATAGACTGTTATGACAGGGTGCAATTTGATTTCCAGCGAACAATGCGTGTCCCAGGCCTGAACGCTCCTCAGTTCGCACAGATCAAACAGAGCACAGGCACAGGCTCCTCTCTGATAACATATCCTTCCAAACACTCTGCTTGTTTTAAGAGTTAAATTAGATTTTTGCTTTTAGCTATTTTCAGCTCGACATGAAGAGATGATTTTGCATTAATGGAAGTGGCAAAGTCTAGCCTGTAATGAATTAAGATAGAATAACATGAGACTCTGCAAAGAGAATTCTCTAAAAGATCTTCTGTAAAAAGGAACATCTTGTAACACTTTTGGAGCAAGCCTTGGGCACAAAATTTTTGAATTAATTAAGTGTATGCTTAAATCTGCCTTTGCTGATCAAAACACTGAATCATCTTTATACTTTTTTTCCTGATACAGAATGGATTTGAGTGAATACTTGAACATGTATTTGTTTTGCAGGACTTTGAACTTGATGTGCATCAATGCCCTGCTTCAGTTTCATCCTCCCAGTTTGTAGGCAGCCTCATGAAGCTAAAATCTTAACTTCCAGTTAAAACAGGATATTGAAGATGACAGATTAGAGGATACAAGAGGAAGGGGCTGTGCCACGGGAGGCACATATGCCCTCCCTGCTTCAGAATGAGGAACAAACAAGAGGCTGTTTCCCATTTCTGCAGCCACAGCTGATTTGAGTACCGGAGTCTCAGTAGCCCCTACCAGTGTTGCTGCAGTTAAGGTGGTGCCAGTCTTTCCATCAGAAACCATTTAATAACTTGGCCACAAACCACCTGCTTCAAGCTGAGACTTAGCATTGAAAATTATCAGTCCTTCAGCAATTCTGAAGACACTTCCCTCCTCTCCTCCCAAAATCCCACAAGTATTTTCATGCAGAATGTCTATGATTGATAAAGTTCCTTTTGGATCGGTATCCCCATCATTTCCAAACCACTTTGTATCTCTGAGTGAGCTGTGCCACCATCCTGCTCATGGAGAGCTGCACTCCTTAGATGAAGCCTTCAGTGCACAGAGCATGACAGGAATCATTTATGGTGGGAATTATAGCCTCTCAGGTAGATTCTAAACCCATGTATTCATGGTTTCCCTTTTGCTGTACCAGGCAGCTGACAGAGCAGATCAGAGCAATCTCAACATCGTCTTCACCACCAGAGGCCCTTTCTTTCTGTTCAGGCTGCCAGCTAAACCTGTATCTTCACAATTCACCCAGTTTGTTCTTTTTCTGCTTGTGGATGACTTTCCATTTAATGTAACGGCTTTAGGAATGTAGGAGGCACCCATGCCTCAATGCCTTTGCCTGCTGGCAGAGCCCTCCATCCCTATCCTTGGCCAAATAACACAACCATTCGGCTCCATCGGGGGAATGGTGCCAGGCTGTGTCCCAGCCCCGGGAGGTGATGCCAGGGTGGGAGCAGTGTGGGTTAGCCCTCCTTCCCTACGCTGTGCAGTCCTGATGTGAGAGCAGGGAGGCTGTGAAACCCCATCTTCCTTTCTCCACCACAGCTGTGGTTGAGTTGATGAGTTTTTGTTCCCCTTTCTGGCATGTGCTCCTACTCCAGCTTGAGCATGGCTCGGAGGGATGAAGCTGCGCTTCCCTCTGCGCTCCCATGCCATGGTGGCACGCTGGAGGCGGTGAGTCAGGCAGCCTTTCTCACCCACAGGCAGCTGCCTCTTGGCTTTGTGGTCTCCACTGAAAAACGCGAGGAACCTTCATTTCACTGAGCTTAACCCAAGGCTTTCAGTGTTCCCCGTGTGACTGAGCTTGCCCTTGCTCCGTCCTTTTGTTTTCAAACCCTAAAGCCTCTTTAGTTTCGGGATTACGCGTGGCTCTCACCAGCAGCTGTTGTTGATCACCTGGGGATCACCCGCTTTCCTCCTCGAGGCCGAGCCCATGGATTGTTTGATCCATTTGATCCATGCTCGGATGCAGACGGTGCGTCCAGACCTGGCGAGAGGGCAGAGCACGGCGCAGGAGCCAGCAGGAGAAATTCCCTGCTGCACGGAAGAGATGGTTCTGCCCTGAACCAGGGCCAGCACCTGCAGAGCCCAGGCTGTGCTCAGGAGCTCCCATCCCTTCCCAAAAGGGCATTTCTTCCACACAAGTACTCAACAAATGTTTTTGGCCATTGGCAGCTCATTTAGGTCATCAGCTGGAGGGAGGGGGACGTGAAATGGCACTGGAAATCCCACAGAAATGCTGAGAAAAACAAAACTACCCTCAGAATACTTGGCTTTTTTTTTTTTTTTGTCTCACTGAATAAAGGAAATTTTTCTACTCTGATCAGAGAGGGGAAGAAATTACATTGCCTGTAGTAATGGTGCCCAGAAGGAGGAACTAACCTGGTTCACTCTGGTGGAACAGAGAGCAAAAAGTTACTGAGGTGTGGAGGACTCCTGTGCTGCTCACACCGGCTCCTCTGAAACAACATTCACCATATCAGCACAGAAAAATGCCTGGCACCAGGCACTAACCCAGGATAACACAGCCTAGCAGGAATGCAACCCTCAGCCTGACATTCCTCTGAAGATGTGCAGCATTCCCTAATTCACTTGACTCGATTTTAAGGAATAAAAAGTACATTAGACCCTAAAATACACAGTTATATACCTAACACCTCTCAGGGGCTCTGAGCAGCAACCCTCGTTGCCTGCTCCTGTCTGACTCCCTTCTCCCAGGTGGAATTTCCCCGGTGACTGCAAAGGCAGCACAGCTGTGCTTGTGCCTGGGGCTCCCTGCATGCCTGGGAGATCCTGCTGCCTTGGGAAGAGTTGGATCTACCACGGGCACAATGCTGAGGCAGAGCAAACATGTGCCTGGAGTTTCCAGCCCTCCTGCTGCCACCGAAAGGTCTGGGGAGGCCCACGATCCTTCCCCAGGTTAACCAAGCCTTGAGGGATGGCCATGCTTTGTCTGGAGGGGTTTTACAGCTCCCAGGGCCCAGCTGTGCTCCCCAGAGACCAGGCAAGGCTGAACAGGTCACAGTGGTATGGGGAGACCTGTCTGGAAGTCAGGAAGGGCAAAGGAGCCCGTGGTCTGGCCGGGGGTTTAGGAAGATGACAATCTGTACACTCAGTAGTTTATCATTTCCGAAAGAACACCTTACTCTATCAGTTCCCCCTCCTTTGTCATCAGAGAAAAACTCACACTTTCCTAACTGAAAGTTCAGTCTAAACATAAATGTCACTGAAAGCCCAGCGAGACCTTTGCTTCTCTGGTTTCACTCTCCTGAGCTGTGGGGAAGATTATGCAACAGGAACATTGGGGTGACTCATCTTCTGGCGTTGCAGTAAATTAGGAAATGTTTGCTGCGATGTTGTAGGGCTTTCTACCAGCTATTTATGGGCTGCTTCTTTCTTTGCCAGTGTCTTCAAATCCCAAGTGTTGCCCTTGTCTGAGCTAGGAAGAGGCTCCCATAGGTGCTGCAGTTCAGCTCTGTAGCAGAGGGTAATGACAGCAGCTGTTGGAAGGAAACGATGTTAAAGAAATTGTGAATGTCCTTGCTCAACGTTTTTTCCTGCCGTGAATATTTCTTGCAAGTCTTTGAATCACTGGCTTTGTTTCTGTGCTGTAACTCTTAACAACACTCTCACCCATCAGGCACTAAGGGGGTCAAGGAGATTTCCCTCCCATGTTTGTTCCTGAAGCACAAGACTTGTCAAGATCATAGAGACTGCTCTAAGAGAGTCTGAATATATCAGAGGAAGGACTAATTGAATGTAAGAAAAATGATGTCAGGCTCATCCCTCCTTCTTTACAGCTTCTTTTGGTTTAAGGTTCAAAATAAATGTATACTTGTCTTGAAGCGTGAGAATTCACAAGGTGTGCCTTCCCTTTCCAAATTTATGGCAAGAATTAATTTTTGGAAGGAAACTGCAAAATAAAGAGAAATATTAATATTGTGAGATTGAAATTAAAACCATGAGGACTGGAAACACTATGAAGGACATTAACCAGACTGTTGATTAAGATATGTGATGCCATAAATAACCCTGATGTAAAGATGTGAGCCTTTGTTCCAATTTCATTTCTGGTTCCTCATGGTACATATTCTTTAAGGATTAGAAGAGAAAAAGTCTTGCAAACACCTAAAGCTACATCAGAAATTCCACAAATGCCCCCTGGTTGTTCAAAAGGCCAGTCATGAGTTAGGACTTTTCTGAGCTCCACAACCTATTATGGTTGATATAAACTGAAATTTCAGGCAAATAAAAAGGGGCATGAGCTTCTCAGCTTGCTCTGTACAGTACCTCATTTTTTCCAAAAAAGAAAGGATGAACTTATTTTGCCATGGAAATCAAATAAGGCATCGAAGCCCAATTTCCTAAGGACAGTATCTATCAGTTTCTTTGAAGCAGACATTTTTATGACCAGCAGTGTTAACAAATCCAAACTAAGTATCCAATCTGTCAAGGAGAAAAATAAGTTTAGAATGAAAGTAAGTATTGCTCGTTAAACTTTAATGGCGAGGCATTTAAAAGAAGAAAACCATCCATTATAATGTTGGTGGAATAGTGTGTTGTCAAATTCCCCAGAGAGGACTTTTATCATGATGTTTAAATATATTATATTAAGGGATGGCTGTTACTCTATTCTCTAAACAGGAGACTTTTTAGAGAAGAAGTTTAAGAGCAATATATATCCAGTGGTGAAGATTTCCCTATTGCCCAGCAATTAAAAGGAACTGTTGGATATTAATCCCACCTGTCCCAAAGGATGTGCTGGGGGAAGAGTTGTGCTGAGGCAAAGCTGAACCAAGCAGCGTATATTCAACCTTGAAGAGGTTATTCCATTTTTTTTGGAATCTGCAGGATTGAGGACTTCTGTGATTAGTACCTGCCACTAGAAAGAGAGCCATTGTTTTAGGCTTGGTAATGAGTTTAGACCCATGCTGACAAATCCTGAAGGAGAACCTTTGCCTATTGATCACATTCCAGTTTTGTGTCCTGACTGATCTCTGATTTGTGCAGGTGCACACGGCCAAGGCACATCACCACCATCTCTTGAACAGTGTTTCCTATCTTACTGGAATGCTCCCCTTGCCATGGCTCCATCCCCCAAGTTAAACACACCCTCTTCCCTGACTCCCATGGCCTTTCTCAAGGCAGAACTTGTTCCACGTTTCCCTTTCTACCCCCTCACTTCAGTGATCACATCACGAGTCCCTGACTCAAGTCAGCCCCGCTTCTGCTCAAGCAGAGCTTTCCCTTTAAGGCCTGTTTATTTTTAAAAGATACATGGGAGTGATTCCATTTTTGTTATAAACTACTTCCACACCCAGAAATCCATCATAAGAAATGAAAGGGAAGAGCTGCAGACCCTTGGGCCAGCTTTCTCCCAGGGAATCTCGGCGCTGTAGAGGCCAAGAGCCCCAGGCACGGTGGTGTCCTAGCTGATGGATGCAGTGCTCAGCCCTATCTCCAGCATCTCCACCAGCCTTTGAACCAAAGATTACCACCTCTGCAATCTTTAATGATTTAATACCTTTAATATCACTGTCTCATCTCACTTTCTTTGGTTGCAAAAGACTATGAAGTCACTACAGCAGTCAAACGTGGCTCTCAGAGTTGGTGCTACAGCTCTGCCCTGATGCCAAGACTTGCTGAAATCTTTGCCAAACTTTCATCACTTGAGCTGAAAATTTCATGTCAAAGGCCTGCCATAGTCTGGTTTGCCTTGAGGTTTTATTTACTCTTTTGATTTAAATTAAATTGAGTGAAGCCATTCTGGAAGGAACCAGAGAAGACACAGACCTGATGATCTGTCTATCAGTTTACTGTGGCCCCCACAAAAACATTTATCACAGACTTTATTGCCATGTCCTTGTTTTCTCCTCACTTTCTATCAGCATGCAGGCAAGACCTTACTAAGGGGTGAATAAAGGCTGCAAGGTGATGGAAGCCATAACCTGATAGCCCCTGCTCCATTTGCTGCAGGAGATGGGAAACATGTAGGGAATTAAGAAGGAAATCAGAAAAAGAACCAGTTAATGCAGCTGAAAACCAACCTGGAAAAAATGTCTGTAAAATCCTTGCCTCTGCCATGGAATTTTTGAGCAGAATTAGGCAAGTCATTGGATAAAAGATTCCCAGATGATCACTAAATATACATTCTGCATTCACCAAGTTCCTGAGTGCATCTGAAGACAGTGGGGCTTTAAGAAGCTGCAGCACTGGAAGGGACCAAGATTGCTTACATATCGTGTCCAAACCCAGAGCTGGTGAATACCCTTAAACTTGATTTCTCTCTGCCTCAAATGTCATCTATAACCCAAGCAAATGCCACCCCCACACCTCACAGGGGAACGTGAAGAATAAAATTTGCTAATGCCTGTCATCAGTGCCCGAAGAGCGCTCCCAAGGAAATGAATAATCCTGTGTTCAGAGCAGGATTTGAATAGTGAGCAGTAAGTGAGGCACGTGGGCACACATTGCACAACCAGGAAGAACAAGAGGGTGAATAATGGTTCACTGAGCAAGTTTGTACACGGACAGAGACAGGAGCCCTACGAGGAAAATTGTGCAGGGCCAGAGTAGAGAATAACACCGTAACACAGGGGCACGGGAACGTTCAGACTCAGGGAGCATCCTTCTTTCTCAGTGGCACTTCCTACCTTTTGAGAACTTGACTGCGGAGTGCTTGATTTTGATGCTTAAGTGCCAAAATAAGTCTTTCTCTGAGAAAGCAGCATTGTTGAGATCAGAGACAAGGTAGATACCTTGCACACAACAAAAAGGGTTGGGGTCACTTTGGGGTGGAAAAGATTTCTTGCTTTTCAGTCTCTGCCCACAAATGGTGCCCTGCCTACACCTCTCTGAACAATTGTCTAGAGAGTTTCCTGTTCTCAGCGCTGCCACAGACCTGGGCACAAGCTGCTGTGTTTGCCTACACTCGTGTCACCCTTCCAGGGACACCAGCAGGCAAGGGACCCCTGGAGATGTTCCACACATGGATAAGACTGAAGGCCCACGGCTCCTTGCTCAGCAGTGACACAGGCTGGAGTTCACAGCAGCACATTTCATTTCTTCTGCTTGAGATTTGAGTAGCTCTGTTCCACCTCCATCAACAACAGCCTTGATTCCACCCATGGCAAATGGCAAAACTCCCACCCGTTGCACAGGGAGCAGTGTTGGAACACTAGATTCTTTTTTTTTTTTCAGCTGGGTTGTGCAGAGACTTTTTGTCAGGCTCAGCAGGAGCATTGGGAATATTCAATCATCTGTGTGGGTCCAAGAGCAGCCAGAATATGGGCAGGCAAGGAATCTGCTGCTGTGACCCACTGTAAGGTTGTGGACCTTGCCTTTGAAGCAGGGAGTGGTGCCTCCCTTAGAGCATCATCCACAGCAATCCTGGAGCTGTTCCCTCTGCAGCTCCCATTGTTTCAAATGGATTTCAAACTGCTCATCATCTGCCAGGCTTGGACTTCTGGTCCCAGTCAGCTGACTAAAATAAAAGCATGAAAACTGGAGTAGATCAGAACTATTATTTGTCACACGTCTGGCAGCACAAGGACCATCTTTCAGAACTCAAGTCCCTGGAGAACATGCTTTCCTGCCCCACTTTCCTCGGAGATGCACACAGTGAGTCCCAGCCACTTACATATGTGGAAAAAAATTGATTTTTAAAGCAAGTGACCTTAATCCAGGGAGACCTGTCAACCTTGGATGTATCTCAAGTTTCCCTTCCAAGGCTGCTGCCGTAATCCCCAGTTCATAAAGCTGAAGGCTGGGGAAATCAGAGACTTGTGGTCCTTGTGCATGGCCTCTGCACAGCTGCACAGGTTGGCTTTTCCCTGCTGGGTCAGCCTTTAAAAGGACTTAACCAAGGCTGACAAACCTAAAATTAGATTTGCCAGCTCCAAGAGGAGTGTGAACATGTCCCTCCTGTCTCAAGGCTGCATCTGTATCCAGCCAGGGCTGACTGGAAACCAGAATTGTTGCATATCAGGAGCTGTGGGGACAGACAGGCAGGAAGGGAGCACAAATAAATGTTGGTTTGAGTTGTGTCTGTGCTTCCACCGACTCCACCAGGTTTTGGATCAGGTCCTACGTGGGAATAAGGGTAGTAGGAGACTGTCCTTAGCACAGAAGTGCCGTTACACTCACAATGAATGCTATTAAATGACAATTTCCTGTCCGCTGTGGTCCTCTGCGTGTCTTCTCTGCCAGCAAATCCCACAGGGAAGGGAGTGTCTGTTATTCCATGTTTGTTTAGTGCCTCGTACAATGAGGCTCTCTTCCAGTTGGGGCCACTTGATGCTGCCACAATACAAATAATAATGATTCTAATAATAAAATGCAGACTTCAATGGGCCAAGCCGCTCAGAAGCATTGGCCTTTCTTGCTGACTTGCTTCCTCCCACTTCCTCACTTCCTCCTCTGGTAGAAGAGCTCTTCAACATCATCAATTCCCAAAGGTGGTTGTCCTCAGTGTTGTTTGGCTCTGCAGGAAGCACCATTGCTTAAGACACTTGGCTTTCTTTTTTTAATTCTTTTTTTTTTTCCACTGACGCGTTGCAGAAATTCTCCTTCCACACCCTTCACTTCCCGGGAACATCCGTCCCTTTGGATCATCATCCCAGCCATGGCACCACTTGCACTTTCTCCAGCCCTAAAGACAGGGAAGAAGTGGAAATACCAGCCAGGGGCACAGGCTGGGAGGAGCTGGCAGAGAACAGAACAGAATCACGGAATCACTGAGGTTGGAAAAGTCCTCCAAGCCCATCGAGTCTGACTGTTCCCCCAACACTGCCAAAGGACACCGAGCCATGTCCCCAAGTGCCACATCCCCATGGTTAAATCCCTCCTGGGGATTCCTGCAGCCCCTCCAGCTGCACAGTGGGGTTTCTCAGCAAGGACAACACCGTGGGCACAGGATTAGGGAGCAGCGAGTGCTGGGATAACTCCTTCCCACAGCACTTTGTGGATGCAGCCAGTATAGCTTTGTGTCCAGGGCTGGTTTCAATTTGGCTTCTCACAGAGCACTCCGTTGACAAAAATGGCTCTTGGCTAAAGTTCTTCTTTGTTTTGGTTGGAATTTTCCAAGTTTTCGGACAAAAATGCACATGAGGAGGGTTTTGATTTTCTGTCACTTAATCTGTTCCTCTCTTGGAAAAATGGAAGCTCAGTGGAAAATCTGACAGCTAAATGTATGTGAGCCCTCAATAAAAAGTTACAAGAATCAAGGAACAAAAATCTGTGAAAAAATTTTAACGGCACAACCATTTTTGCAGAGAATATATTTAACATTTTCCAACCAGCTTTAGCAGTGAACTGTAATTAAAGAAGAGTCCAAGCCACAGAGTTCAGAACCAGACTTTCCCAGAATTTATGGGTGTCTGGGTTTGGTTGAGTCCAGTATGAACCATGGCAAGAGCTGGGATCCAACTCCCACTTCTCCCAAGGCTGGACAGAGGTGGTTTGGAGGCATCTCTTCATTCAGGGCATCCTGCTCTGGCTCAGAGGAGCTGCCACCCTGCCCGAGCCCTAGCTAGGGACGGCAGGACAGACAGAGGTGTCTGTGCAGCTCCCAGCATCATCTGGGAATGCTCCACACCCTAATACAATAACCCTTTGGAAATTAAAGCCAACTACAGAAAAAATCAAGAGTGAAAGAAAAAAGAAGAGGTAAGGAGAGAAAAAAAAAAAAAGGAATTGCACAGGTATTTTCCAAGAAATGACAGGAGTTGCTGTCAAACCACAAGCTGACTCAAGGATAACTCAAAGAGATTCCTCACTCGCCTCTGGCTGGGAGTAGGAGAGGTTGTCAGCCCTGCCAGGCTGTGTCCAGGGTCTGGAGAAGGGTCTGAGGTCTCCTTGCTCTTGGTGCAGTGGGGAAACATTTGTGCCACCCTCAAGGTATGTATTTCTCTGCTAGATATTCTGGGACAGGTTTCCATGCTGGCTCCACATCTTGGGTGCTGACCTCCTTAGAAAATCTGTCCCAGCCAGGTGCTGCCAAGTTCCTGAAACACTGGCCCTGGGCGATTTTGGAAATATGGCCACACCTGTCCTCATTTCTCATCACTATCAACTCCAGCAAATCTTTAGATTGGCCTGATTTCAGCATTGTTTTGAATCCCTGCTGCCAGGTGTTGTTTGGGGAAACACGCTCTCCTTGCCACAATGCATTCTGTCTTGGAACAACTTAATCTTGTGTTTTGGCCCCAAACCAAGGGGCCATTCCTACGGGCTAATAGAAATGCTTGGTTTATCGTCTTGCTGGGAACACACTGGGGTGGTTGGAAAGGGATCCCAGAGTCTGATAAAAGCAGGCTACCTGTCTTGCTCCTTGTTGAGACTGCTCAGGGCAGGCTGCCAGCAACAGCTGTTTCTTAATTGCACAGACACTTATCTTGTTCTGACACCACATGCAAACATTAATGTCTTTCTGCAAATATGAATTTGGAGATTCATTCTGTTGGCTTTCAAAAGCCGTGTGTATTTCTTGGTCCATCAGAAGAGACAGATGGAGGGGCAGAGACCTGGGGACACATCTGAGCAGAGACACACACCTGGTGTTACCTGGTAAGCTGCTGACACAAAATGGTCTTGTAGCACCATTTCCAAACAGAGGTGGCAAAGGCCAGATGCCAAAATCAAAACAATATGGGTCAATATCAGTAATGTATTTGAAGGAAAGAGGTTGGCCCTAGCTGGGCTACACAGAGCACACACCTGCCTGAGGCTGTGGGGGATCATCAGATCCCAGGATGGTTTGGGTTGGAAGGATCTTAAAGATCACCTTTTTCTACCCCCTGCCATGGGCAGGGACACCTTCCACTATCCCAGGCTGCTCCAAGCCCCATCCGAGCTGGCCTTGGACACTTCCAGGGATCCAGGGGCAGCCACAGCTTCTGTGGGAATCTGTGCCAGGACCTCCCCACCCTCAGGGATGTTTGGTCCAGCCAGCAGCACACGGATCCATAACCACCCACATGGCTCTCCATGCTGCCTCCAGGGCTTCCCCCTGGACTGCCTGGGCTTGGCCAGCCCCCCAGGCCCTGCTGGTGCTTACACCAGTGTAAGGCACTGGTTGCCGGAGCCCTGGACGTGTCTGTGTCAGGGCAGCCTCGGTTTCTGCAAGTCCTCCACGAGCGCCCCTCCGCCCACGCCTGCTCTGTGCCCATCTCTAATTTTCCACCCGAGGAAGCCCGTCTGGCTGTTTGGGCGGGAGACTTTCTCAAGGTTCCCAGCTCTGCCTGGCTTTCAGCAGAGAGTTTTATTTTTGGTGCTAAGCCCTAAAGCCAAAACCCCGCTCCTCCCTTTGCTCCGACCGCCGGTGCTGGGAGGCTGCTGTAAACAGGCTGGGGAGGGAGCAGAGCACAGCTCCTGCTGCAAGGGGGGCTGCAGGCATGGTGTGATACAACCCCGTTGCTGTTCCTAGGATTTGTAATTAAGGTCTCCCTGGTGGAGACATGAGATCAGCAGGAAAGGGGACCTGGAAATATCTCTGTTCCTTGGTGGAGGCATGACATTTAAGATTGCCCCTACTAAAGAGAGGCCTTGAAGAGAAAACAGCAACTGGAATAGTCAGCGTTGGTCATCAGCTGTCTGTCTACCTCTCACTCATCCTCAATCCCATGAGAAATCCTATGGAATTTAACAGGCTTAAACAATAGCTTCCATATAGATTAAATTGAGGCTTTGGTCTAAAAAAACCCCCACAATGTATGAGAGTGATCTTTCTAAATCTTCCTTTCAAAAATCTGTAGTGGGTTAATCCTTCTGCATTACATTAAATGCATGATTTAAATGATTCATAAACAAAGGTTAGGTCTGCTCTGGAAACTTTCCCTTGCACAGCTTCTCTGCTTGGGAATATGGATTTTCACCACATTTAAGGACCAAAACCCTACACTGTACTCTTGCCACCAAGACAAGACAGATTTTTGGTCTTGTGGTGTTCTTCTATAAGGAAATATTTCCTTTAGCAGTTCAAAAGGCAAAGGATCTGATAAACCCATTTCCCTTCCAGACCCTGACACATGATGTGTAACCCTGGTGGGCATGAAATGATCTTCACTCAAATTTTATTTCCCAGTTTCTGTTTTCTTAGTTGCACTGGGTTCTTCTGCATTTCCCTTTCTTTCTTCTAAACAAATGAATGAATGAAACCCCACACATGGCACACTCTGTTTGCACAATGTACAACTTCCTAACTTCTCTTAAAAGCAAGAGTGAAACTTTGCAGCTGGAGCAGAATGGGGTTGGGCAAGCATTTGCTGTCCAAATGATAGAGAGGAAAGCAGGCCAAAAGGGAATGGCACATACAGCAACTGTATCTGGTGCCTGAGCCACACTGAGGCACTAAAATAAGCAATTGTGCTTAACTGAATCTTGAATGCACTTGATGTTAAACACACACTGAAGGACTCATGATCTTGAAGGTCTTTTCCAAATTTAACCATTCTGTGATTTTGCTGAGTGCTCTGGATGACAAAGGGAAGCAGCAATTTGCCTTATTCCTGCCCAGACTGGCATTTGGTGGGTGGCTGGGAGCTTACTGCCTGCTGGAGATGCTGCTGTCCCCACGCCACCAGTGACCTCCCCGGCAGCACGTCCCCCTGAACAGGGACTGCGTGCTGGGAGCAGAGATCTGGGATTGCTCTCTGCCAAGCCACAGGGAGCTGGTGTTTCTGAATGGCTCCACTGACCGGATGCAGTGAGCATTGAAATGCAACAACTTGCCCAAAAGCTTGGTTTTCCTCCTAAACCCAAATTTCCAGCCCTGATAAAAGCTGGAGTGGAATGCTTGGGCAGCTTTAACCCCCCAAAACCACACTGTGGTGGAAAATACCTGGGCACTGGCTGCAGCACAGCCTCAGCAAGGCACTGTCATTCTGGCTGCTCCTTCCAGGCTGGAAAAGGTGCGAACGTTCAGGCGCAATCCCACTTGGAAAGCATCGGGCTGTGCTTCGAAGCCTTCAGCCGGGGCCAGGAGCCGGCGTCAGCGCATCCCCGACAGTGCCAGCAAAGCCTCTCTCACCTGGCTGCCCGACACACTTAGAGGGAATATTATTGTTGTGTCAGTCAAATACTGGGGCTCCACTGAGGAATATTTTCCGTCTGCAAGGGAAAAAAGCCTCTGTGAGTTCCAGCCAGCCTGCTCAGACGGAGGGGAGTGATCCAAGGTGCCGGGTTTCCACACACACACACTTCCCTCCGCAGTGCCCTGGAAGGGAGAGGAGCTATCTCGGGCTTTGCCACGTGTGTGCCAGGGGAGTGAGGAGAGCACGGGCAGGGCATGAAAGGGATGGGAAACAACTCCTCTCTTGTATTCACAGCATTTATTTTCTGATGAAACAGTAAATCTGCCCCTCTCTCCTGCATTCCCAGCATCACACAGGCTCAGGCTCTATGGTTTACTGGAAGTGGCTTGCCCAAAAGTTTTTCATTAACATTTTACCGTGAAAAACTCCACACATCAGCCACACAGGCATGTGGTTTCAATCCCTTAAAACACTGATTCATTACGTGTTTAGCAAACATTTTCTCCTGCATCTGCAAACAATAGCTACTTCCAGACTTTCACTGGCCCGTGGTTGCTGCTGCTATAATGCCTTGGCTTCCCTGAAACCAAAAAGGTGAAATTTCTTTCTGAAGGGCAGCTGCCCCTCTGAATGGGTCTGTCCTTCTGCTTCCCAGCTGGGAATGCAGCCATCCCCAGTAGCTCAGAGGGGCTGGGACTTAACCCTCTGTGCCGTCACCCTCAGAAAATGGGAGAGTCACAACTGTCTTTGGGATATCCTTTAGGGCTGCAGTGGGTGAGAGGCTCTGAGAGCTCTGCAAAGGACCTTGGTCCATCTGAAATCCTTTAAAAATAGAAGTAAATAAAGAGGAGCCTGTGGCCAGGGTCAGGCACACACCTCTGCCTGTCTGAGGTAACTGAGCACTGGCAGCACCCCTGAGCAGGTCAGCCTCTCCTCCTTGGCATCCTCGTTGGGTCTGTGCTTTGTCCTTGGCAGCGGAGGTGAGTCACCGGCAGTGCTGAAATCCCAGCTCCCGCCTGCACTGCTCAGGGCAGCTGTTCAAATAACCTGAGACGAACAGAACCATCCATTCCCTGAAAAACAACAACAGCCTCTTCTTCAGGGCTGCTTTCCTGCAGGGGTGAGGTGGCACAGCTGATGGCACAGGGACCAGGTAACCCCCGAGCTGCAGCAGCGAGGGCCCAAAGGCAGTGAAACTCCTACAAATTCCCTAAAAACCTGAGATCCTCCTGCCCTACACAGCACACACACACCGAAGCAGATTTTACTCACTCCTCTGAGGAGGCAGAATTACTCACAGGTGGTTCTTTTCAAAAATACATATGGGCTGAGGCTGAGAACATATGGTCTGATGGCATATTAACAACAGAGAGCTGAAGTTCCCTGTTACTCACGCGGCAAAGAGCAGATTGAGGCAAGGACACCTTTCAGGAGGCACTCCTGCTGCCCTGGCTGCATGAATCACCCCTCACCAGGTCACCCCGTTCCCAAAGCCCTGCCTAAGAAAAGCAGCCATTTATGGGTATGCAGAGATAAGGGGGTTTATCCCTTGTGCAGACGCCAGGGATGAAACCACAGACTTTCTCCCCGGTTTAGTCTGAGATGAAAGCACATTTTTGTGGGATACATATAACAAAGGCCATGATGTCTGGAGGAGTTTTGGTCACTTTTCCTATGGTCATCCCCAATGCTGATGGTTGTGAATGAGGAGGATGTTCCACCACAACTCTCCACGGGGCTCACAGCGGTGCCAGCCTGGGCATTCCTTAGTCCAGATCATCCTTCCTCCCCTAAGTCATCTCCTCCTCCTCTTTCTGCTCCTTTTCTACTTAGAAAGGGAGAAGATTTATTCTAGGGGAAGGTATGATGACTTTGTAGACATTTTCCTTGACCTGCTCTGCTCTTAATTGCCAATTACAAATGAAGGAGTGGGGCAGAGCAGCCCAGCTCCCACACTGGCACACACAGCCCCAACTCTGCCTCTCCAGAGCACACTCCCACCTCTCAGAGGAGATCCAGGGTTAAAACTGTTCCACTGATCCTTCCCTGCTTTTCCCTTGTGACAGAGCAGCCTTGGAGCTGTGATTTATGGGACTCTGAGAAAGGCAATCCCTCCTTTGAGGGTCCCAGTCCTGCACACAGCGTTCGCCTCACTCCGGAGAGCAGGGAGGATTTCCCAGCTCCGTGAGGATCTTGCTCTTATCTCCTCAGTCCTGGAAAAGATCAAACACGCTGCAGCTGGGAGCAGTGCTGCTTAATCCAAACAAAGCCTGGAAGGAGATGCCTCAGCCAGCTCATGCCTTGCAGCTGGGGCTGCACTCCTTCAGTGGGATAAGTACTTGGCAAAGCCAAGGGGTGGCCTGTGGCTCTCCTGCAGGAGAATTGGGTCCCTCGAGGGATAGGGAAGGCTTTTCTCCAAGGATGGGCCCAGCTCATGCCAGCAGTACCCACGTCTGGACCCACAGCTCAGCGATGCTTCTTGCAAACATGCCCTGGCTCTCACTGCTGCCAATAAAACCAGCTCAGGGTTGATGTCTGTAGTGCCCTGACATGCATTTGCCGAATTTATAAACTGAATTAACTGCACTGGAGTGGGGAAAGAGAACGGGGACTGGAGAGGATGCAGGAAACAATACAGATTTTATTTTTTCCTGGGTTAAAGGCAATGACTTGTTTCAGGTTGCAGCACAAGGCAGGAAGAAAAAGGAAAGGAGCTGCAAGCTGCTGTTTGCTGTGGAGAACCCCAGGGACACCCAGATCAACCAAAGAAGAAAGAAAAGGGGCCCCAGCTCCAGAAACAGCACCAGAAATGGGGGGGTGAGGGGCTCCCCTCATTGCTGCAACATTGGACCAATATCCCCCTCTTCAGCTAAATGTGCCTGCACAGCCAATTGATTTTCCTAAAAATAAAGTCAATTGGAAATCACAGTTTCCAATTGCGATTCCAATTCCGATTCCAATTCCAACTGCTTTCCAATTCCAGCCTAAAAAAGAAATATAGAAATCCCTGTCCAGCATCCTCTTCTAAGGGTCTGTATTTCCCAGGGTCTGGAGTGCTGCTGGTGGGACTGGGCTTCAGGAGAGAAAAGCACAGCAACCTCCCTCCTGTTTGATCCATCCTGTGGAAAACTCAGCGTGCCCAGGGTGAAAATCCAGCTGGATAAAATAAATGTCTAATCTGTTACAACACCCAGTAAAACAAAGGTGCATGGAAGATTGACTTTTATCGCAAGTTTGCCACAGTTGATTTTTCCAGCTAAGGATGTTCCTTCTCTGCTGGGCCTTAAATTTGTCTGCACGAAAGGACTGTGGAGAGGGAAGGCAAATGAGTGAAGGTGTGAAATCAATGCACATAAACTCAATGGCCCTGAGCCTCGAGGCTGAGGCTTTATTTGGCTGCACTTCATGCAAAATGAGCTGAGACCCCTCTATTTGACTCCAGGCAAGCCTGCAGACAGACCTTTCACCTTCCACCTTTGCTAATTCATCTTGGCTTTGTGTTAGTGGCACAACAAATCCAGCTTTTTCTCCCCAGAGTAGCTGGAATCATGGCAGGTGTGGGAGAGGCAGGGCCTGCCATGCTCTGCTGCCAGCCTGGGAGGGCAATCCCTGTCCCAGAAGCTAAGGCAGGATATTTAACTTTGTTATCAAATTTCCTTCCAGCTCAAAAGATACCACAGTATGTCCACGTGTGCTCTGAGCTGGAGTATATCAGTGAACTCCCATGAGTTTTAAAGGACAGGTGTATGCATTAATGCTCTGGCTTCTTATTAATTCATTTATTTCATTTGGACGAGTGGCCCAAGTTTAAGTAACTTATGTTTGGTACAAGGAACTGTGAGCAGGAAGAGAGGAGCCAGCAGAGAAGTTTCCAGGGAAACTTTAGAGCCTCTTCCAGGGCCTAAAGGGGCTCCAGGAGAGCTGGAGAGGGACTGGGGACAAGGGATGGAGGGACAGGACCCAGGGAATGGCTTCTCACTGCCAGAGGGCAGGGATGGAGGGGATATTGGGAAGGAATTGTTCCCTGGGAGGGGAGGGAGGCCCTGGCACAGGGTGCCCAGAGGAGCTGTGGCTGCCGCTGGTCCCCTGGAAGTGTGCGAGGCCGGGTTGGATGGATTCAGAGCAGGCCGGGATAGTGGAAGGTGTCCCTGCCCATGGCAGGAGTGGAACTGAATGAGCTTTAGGGTCCCTCCAACGTAACCTTTGACTGCTTATCTGCTCCAAACGCAGCCGGTGCACCAGAGAGGGCAAAGCCGAAGTCCGCAGGATTCAGCGAAACCCCAGCCCGAGCTCCCCCCGGCCGCTCCCGCCCCGCGCTCAGCCCTCCCGGAGGGCCCGGCCCGCCCGCGCCGTTCTCGGGCTCCGCGCGCCCTCCCGTGGCCGCCGGGGCGCGGCGCAGCCGGGCTCGGCTCGGTCCCGCTCCCGCCTCTTCCAGCGCCTCCTTTTCCTGCTTTTCCCCCTAACGCAAAGGGCAGATCTGCTGCTCCCCGCTTTTCCAGGCGCTCCCACCCCTCCCGGCTGCGCTGCAAGGATTGCCAAGCCAAGGCCAGAAAAAGAAGGAAGGAGAGGGCTGTTCTTTTTGTCCCTGCACGGGCCTAGAAACGTGTCCCCATGAGGGAGGACAGCTCAGGGACCCTCTCAGGGGGCTTAGTGCACCGAGCCAAGGGGATGAAAGAGGCTGCTGAGGAACGAACAGCAACAAACCAGCAATGGCAGCGCCTTCCAGGGCCGGGACCTGCTGACCCCCGAGCTGCAGCTGGGCCTGAGCTAATTCAAGGCAAAATAAACAGTCCTGAAGTGCCACTTGCCCAGGCTTGGAGTGAGATGAGCTCTAAGGTCATCTCACCTCAAACCATTCTGTGATTTCATAATTCCCTACAGCACCAGGGAGCTGGGGGTGACGCAGAGACATCAGTAGCTCCTTGCCTCCTTCCAGACCCACAGAACACATCCTTCCAGCCCTGCTCTTCCCCGCTCTGGAGCAGCCAGGACAAGCTGCCCGCAGAAGATGGATTTCACAGCTGCCCAAGTGCCCAGGCTGCCCCTCCCTGCTTGTTTGCCATGAACAACCAGAGCTGCACTGGATATGCTAGGTCTCCCCAGTGCCATATGCAATGCCAACAACATTCCTGTGCCTCCATGGAAAATACCTCTCTCCATGTGCCCTTGCTTTGTGTTTTCCCAGCCATAGGCAGGTTCAGAGCTGCCCTGGAGCTGATGCATCCATGGATGGTCTTTCTGTCCCACTATTGCTCCCAGCAGAGCCTTGCAGGAACTCATATCCACCCCTAAGTGCTGCATTCCCAGCACTATCAACAGAATCATAGGTATCCTGAGTTGAAAGAGACCCACAAGGGTCATTGAGAAAAACTCCTCGCTCTGCACAGGACCCCCCCAAAATCCCACCATATGCCTGACAGCCTGTAATAGGAATAATAATAATAATAATAATAATAATAATAATAATAATAATAATAATAGTCCATACCAGGTCCTGAGAGCCCCAGCCCTCCCTCCTGGCACTCCTGCAAGGGTTAACAGCAGGGTTGATGCCCAGGAAAGCTGGAAGGTGCCCAGAGCAAAACAAGTGATGTTCCAAGATAGTTTTGTTTGATCAATGCTATTAGACTGATAGATTGTTTGGGGAAGCTTTTTATCTCAGCCCTCACATCTGTTCTGCATTTGGAGGCAGCCTAAGAGGCTGGGAGTGCAGAGCAGGTGCTGCGAGTGTCTGGTGAACATTAGGGAACGTTCACTCAGAGGCTCCAGAGCTGCCAAAAAGTGCACTGATTGGACAGATGTTACTTCATTAGTGTCAACTCATCATCCTGGATGTTTTAAGGGAACAGTTGTTTGTTAAGGAAACACAGCTGTTACCAAGAAATTTGTTTTTCCTTTCCTCTTCTTGGCTGCAGGGCAGAGGAAAAGCCCAAGGTACCTGGGCAGCTGCAGAGCCCCTTTCTGGGCAGCTCCCTGGCCAAGGAAGGGGCACAGGACTGGAAGGACCTTGCCTGGTCACCTACCACCCCATTGCCCCAGGGCTGATCCTTGCTTAAACTCTCCTGGACATGTTTGCATTACCTGGTCTTCAGAATTCCCATCACTGGAAGTCATCTGGCACTGATATTCCCATTGGGGGGTCACTGCTGGAGCCTTGCGGTGGAGGTGGCCTTGTCATGGGTTCCTGGGTGCTAAAAACCTTTCTCCCATCCAGCTTCAGGGAAGGTCTTCCAGAAATTATCCCCAAAGTATGATTTGTTTCAAGGAATTGCACGGGAGGAGAACTGGAGCACAGTTTACCCCACAGAATTCCCACCTGGAGGGCACACGCAGGAGGATTGGATCTGGTTTATCTGATCGCGTACCTTCCAAAAAATGCATCTGTAGGCTTCCCTCTGGTGTTCAAGCTCAGTTTCATCCTGAAATACTCACTGGGAATGTCAAACCTTTGCCTTCCAGGGCAGCCTGGGGAGGGGGATTCCTGTCTCCTCTCACAACAGCTGGGAGCACCCTGCAAAAAATGGGAACAGCTTTGGTGCACAGCTGATCTCCTGATCTCTGATCTCCTCTCAGTGAGGTTCAGGAGCAACCAGATCTTCTCCATCCTCTGGATGAGACTCAGGTACTTCACTGGCCCTGTGCCTCAGTCTCCTCTCTCCTTTGGACAGAGCCCACAGTTCCAGCCCACAGTTGTTAAGGATTAATTATTAATCTCTTGATGTCCTGTGGTGCTTTGGTGGGAGGCAGGGTTGCTCTAAACCCTCAGTGGGGTTCTCAGTGGAGGAGAAGGTGGGTGACACATGGATGCAGCGACAGCCTCTGGATCCAAGCCATGCAACATGGAGTGGGCAGTGGATATCTGCTGCAATACAGGGAGCACTGATTAGCAGACTCCTGCTTTTTAAGGGATCTCACCCAGAGCCAGGCTCATTTTGCCTTTCCCTGTGCTCTGAACACCCCTGTCAATAAACCCCCGCAGCTGAGCGGGTTGGGAGCTCTGCAGCTGATCCGAGCATCCCTCTGTGACATCTCTAGACCAGGATTCTGGAGCCACTGTGTTGTATCAGCTCGGGCAGCCTCTGATCAATTCTGAGTTATCATCCCCCCATCAATTAGCATAATAACTGATTGCCCTGCCCCTGCCCAGCTCTGTCCATACGTCTTCCCACAGACCCGTTCTCCCTTATCGATTTTTACCCTCCAGCTTTTCCGCTTTGATCGATTCCAAGAGGAACGTGCAAATGAGGAGTCAAACATCTTTATGACCTGAGAACTTATCAAAGGAATTCACTGCTCCTAATAACCCCCCTCCCGGTGCATGGGTAAGCATTTAACAGCCGATATGTGCTGTCAGGGGGAGCAGGCTGCTCATCCAGAGGGATGGAATAGATCCTTCTTTTGGCTCATCCCATGGCTTCAGGCAGGGAAAGAAGGTGGCTCCACTTTACACCTCTTCATAACCTGTTCCTGTTTCTGTCTTTCCCTGCAGTCTCCAGCTTAGGTGCTGCTCTGGGGGGTTATGTGGCCATAAGTCCCAAAAACCAAGGTTTTATCACTGGGGTGTCCTGCAAAACTACCAGGAATGCGTGGGCTCCTGCTGCTGCCTGCAAACAGCTCCCTGGAATCGGGAGAGGCTGGAAGGTGATCCCATATATCAGCATTTGTGCTTCAAACACGGCAGGAATCAGCCTCTAGAAGGAGATGCTGAAAGAAGGGAGAAAACACTGACAGAAGTATCGTGCAGTGTTTGCTAATCGTAGAAATGTAGAGTCATAACACAAGGGAATCACAAAATCACAGAATCATAAAATCATAGAATCACAGGATGGTTTGGGTTGGAAGGGACCTTGCAAGGTCATCTGGTCCAACCCCCTGCCATGAACAGGAACAGCTTCAACCAGACCCCCTACAGAGATGAACCACTGAGTGCTTTGGTGGGATTCCAGCCATGCCCAACTTGTCCTTGCCAAGCAAATCATGGGTTTAAAGGCTGCTGAAACTGATAGTTTTATAGAAATACAGAAATTTTGATGGAGGCAGAAAGCTATTGATTAAATGAATTAATTAAATCGCCTCAAAACCAAGACACAACCAACCAAACATGCCATGGGAGCAGCTCCTGTCCCAGCACAAGTCACCCTTCAAATGTGGACCTCAGCCAGATCATGGCCTGGAGAATCCCTCTCCTGGAGCACAGATCTCCTTCTCCTACAAACAATGGGGAGAAACAGCCAGGAAAAGAATCCCAGCAGGCTTAGAATGAACAACAGCCAGAGAGATCACAGCCCCCTCAAACTGCTCAAGATTTGCAAAACCACCGGGGACTGTTGATTTTTAGGAGTCCCCAGTGGTTCCCTATTGAAAATAAACAGGACACTATGAGCCAGTGTTCCCCCCTAGCCCTAAAAACTGGGAATTACCAGCTTGATGTTCCCTCCTGCCCATGTCCCTGGAATGGCAGGCAAGGTGCTGCAGTACCTGAACACCAGGATTTCCCTGGGTTATTAATGTTAAATAAAAGTTGAAATCTCCTTGCAGTTACAGCTGGAGCTGGAGATTTGGAGGAGGAATCTGCTGAAAATGAGTTTTATATACTGACTGGCTGAATGGATAATTAAACAAATAACAAAAGTGAAATGCAATTTTGTTCTACCTCCTGGGAACATTATTGTTAGTTTATTCTTTTTATCAAAAGACTTAAGAAAAAAAACCAACGAAAGAACAATGCAATTGAACAATATTGCTTTTGTAAACAATTTGAAAATCCAATAACTGTAAAACTTATGACATGTTATTAAAATGTCTTATTTTTTTTCCCCTACAAGTGAGAAAGCAATTCCAATCTCAGATGTTATAATTTAATTATACACTTTAGGTTCTAAAGATACCATAATTCTTAGCACTGAATACATTCCATTTAATGTCCTTCTGGCATGTTTGAGAAGCTCAGGCATTGCTGAGCACGTTGGTCCAGTCTCCCAAAATCTCTGCTCGCTGGGTGCCTGGCTCTTCCCAGGGAGAGCAGGAGGCCACCACACCTCCCCAGCATTCTCCACACCTGGCTGGGGACACACACACAGCCCTGGCATGTCATGGGAGGAAGGTTTTGGGGTTTTTCTCAAAACATCCGACAGGTAGGATGGTGGGAGAGGGTGGGAGGCACCAGAAAAACTAATTCAGTGCTGACTTCTGGCGCTGCCAGCAAAAAATGGACATGGAAATGTTGGAGCTATTCTAGAGGAGGCCATGAGGTGGATCAGGGGACTGGAGCATCTCCCTATGGAGACAGGCTGGGAGAGCTGGGGTTGTTCATCCTGGAGAAGGGAGGGTTTTGTGGAGACCTCACAGCTCCTTCCAGGATCTGAAGGGGCTAAAGGGAAGCTGGAGAGAGACAATTCTTCAGGAACTGGAATGACAGAACAAGTGGGAATGGCTTCAAACTGAAAGAAGGTAGGTTTTGATTAGATGTTGGGAAGAAATCCTTCCCTGGGAGGGTGGTGAGCCCTGGCACAGGGTGCCCAGAGAAGCTGTGGCTGCCCCTGGATCCCTGGAAGTGTCCAAGGCCAGGCTGGCCAGGGCTTGGAGCAGCCTGGGATACTGGAAGGTGTCCCTGCCCACGGCAGGGGGGGGGACAAGATGATTTTTAAGGTCCTTTACAACCCAAACTATTCCAGGATTCTATGATTTGGGAAAGGGGAGTGGAGGAGGTGATGAGCCCTGGCTCAGGTGGTGATGGGCCCTGGGTGGGGATACGGTGGCCTGGGGGAGCAGGACAGGAGAGCTCAGCTAGGGCCACCCAAATTCCACAACGCCAGGTCCCTATCACTGCTGCACAATCCTTGACCTGGCTGTTACCAGGGTCTGCCATCCCTCGTCCCTCTCCCTTCCCACTCCTACCCACTTGGCTGCAGATTTGAGGGTCTTCAGCTGAGCACAAGCAAGACCCGCCCCTGCAGCAAGAGAGCTCCCAACAAAAGAACTAATTGGAACAAAATTTAAATGCTAACAAATAAATAAAGGCAAGCTACAGTGAACTAGTAATAAGATACCTTTGGATGTTCATTATGCTGGATTTCCAGGCAGTTAAATAGTTTAATGCATTTCCCTTTGGCTTGCATATCAATCTCGGAGCCTGTCTGGAAGCTGTTTCCCATCCTCCTCAGTCCTACATTACTGGAAAATGCCTCAGTGGCACCAGCAGTGACTCCCACCAGGTAGGGGCTGTGATCCACTGACAGCAGCGGCGCGGGGATAATTGATGGCAAGTGATTGCCAGCATGTGATGATTATCTCGTCGGGTTGTCTGCGAAACAATTAATGGCAATGAAAAGAATTCCTTTAATTAATCATTTCCTGTAAATAAATGCATCAGAATAAAATAAATCACCGAATTGTTGCTAAAAATGGGTTGCTGGCAAAGGCTGTCACATGTTAGTGATGGAGCTGATGGTGTGGGAGAGGCAGCAGAGAGGCTGAAATGTAAGTGGGTGCCAGTCGTCCTCCCTCCAAAGTTTGGAAATGTAGGAATGGACTGATCTAGGGATGGATTTCCTTTAGGGGCTCCGAAATGAGAGGGATGATGGGGCCTGGGTGGCTGAGCCATGAAGCAAGAGCTTCTCTCCTTGGGGATGAGCTCTCCTTGCTCCTCTCCTCTGGGAAGCAGGGTTTAAAGGAGACCCAGAGGGATGTTCCTCACTGGTCTGGTCTCTGTGGCAGCAGAGCCCATGGGAATGGGAGCACAGGTTGGTGTCGGCTGCTGCACCCCACAGGTTATTTGTGCCCTGACCACAGAACCCCTTTGGTTTCTGGCCAAGCTCCAGGTTGTTCCCAGGACTCAGATTTCCACCCTGTGGTGGTCTCAGCCCAGATCCTGCTGCAGCAGGGCCCCTGTAGCTGCTCTCTGTGCCACTGATGCTCAGCCTTCAACCCTCACAGCACCACCTTGTGCCATAAACCCTGCCATGCATTCCCTTGGAATGCTGTATATCCATGGATGAGCCCCATCCAGATGAGATAGCACCATCCTGCATCCCCAGATGGCATCTGGGGGTTTGAGATGCATGAAGGGCTCCTGTTTCCCAAAAAACTCCTTGTGAGAAAGCATCTCCTAGGGATGAGCCCACCTTTAGCTGCTGCCAGGTTCTGGGGTGTAAATCAGGGCAGAATTCAGCCTTCAGAGAAAACAGTGGGCAAGAGAAAAAAAACCAAACAGGTAGGTGTTAAAAATAATCATAAATAATCCCAAGCAGAAAACCACACAAAACGTGTCACAAACCGAGAGCGTTTTAAGAATGCTGAAAGTTTCTAAAATTAATTTTCTTCATTTTACTTTATTAAAATTGCTTTCATTTATCTCCCATGTTAAATATTTTATTTTTCCATATTAATGGCTGCAATTTCTACTGCAGCTTGTTTCTGTCATTAACACTGTACAAACTTAATATCATTAGTAGTTTTTTCCCTTAATTATGTGAGTGGAGAAGAAAAACATCAAAGTTTCCGTGAAATTGGAATAGTATATCTAAATTGCCTCATGTTTATTTTAACATTAACAGTAAATGAAGCTAATGGGCTTTTATATTATTAAAAGCAGCCATTTGTGTCCTGCCTGCTGTAATATATAGCAAAGCTTTAAAAGATGTTAAATAATTAGTTATTTAATAGGGATGTGCAAAATAGATCAAACAAAAGGCAAACTTCCTGGAAGCAGCAACTTCGGATCAGCCCTGGGCCCCTTTGTGATGCCTCAGAACTGGGTTTTTCCTGCACACAGCTCATGTCCCACTGTTATTCTGATTGCTTTCATCTCCTGCAGGCCCACAGGGGCCCCGGTGCCAGCCTGGGGATAGCGGAGCCGCGTGCCTGGAGGCGACGGAGCGATGGCATCGGTGGGAATGATGGCATTGATGGGAACAATGGCATCGGTGGGAATGATGGCACTGGGAACAGCTCCTGCCCACACCAGGCCTCTCACAGAGAGCAGTGACCTGCCCTCATCCCTGGAAAAGGCTCCTCCGCTCCAGGATGCGAAGGGGGAGATGCCAACAAAAAACCCCGCTGGTTTTCCCTGCAGGTTTCCAAGGGCAGCCTCGAGCTCTGGGGGTGCTCGGTGCCTCCATGCAAGGCAACGCTTGCCAAGCATAATCCAGGAGTTATTTACTCCAAAACTCACTCCAACAAAGGCATTCTCCCTTCCTGGGAAAATCCTCTCATGGTGTGAGCAGCAAACATCAGTGGCAGGATCACGGATGTAACGAGGAGCAGCAGCAGCGCTCCCTGCATCACTCCTGCCCTGGATGAACCTATGGATTTCAGCACAAGGACAAGCTCCAGAGCAAGCTGATAACTTGGGGCCAAATGACAACACTTTAAGACATTATTTGGGTGTTTGGGCTGTCTGTCTAACGGGGAGTAGCTGCAGGATCAGCACCACTTTCCTGAGTTCCCATAAGGCAGCACAAGCTCGATTCCCTTATCACCTGTGGTGGCACAGGAAGATAATTAAACACCTCCTGGTGTCACCTCTCACCCCCTCACACTCGAACTTCAGCACTTTAAACCCACCATTAACAGCCTTTATCTCCCTTTCCCGTTTTTTTTTTTTCTGTGCTGGGGAGATGGATGGACTTAAATCACCCCCAGAGAGAAGGGGTGTGCAAATGATAGCACTTCTCTCTTCCAGCCTATTAGTGCTGTTAAAAATGTGCCTGGAATTAATAATAATAACAACAAACTGCTGCAGCTTAAATAAAATCAATAACAAATGGCAGATTAGCAGAAGGCCTCGGGAAAAGGCTGGAAGAGGGGAGGGAGGGCACGGGGAGGGGAGCACACCTGGGAATGACAGAAAGCTCCGGTGCTCCCTGGCTTAATTTAAGAAGGGATTGACTCCCAGAGGTTATTTTCAGTTTGCTGCTCATCTCACAGCATCTTCCCAAGGGTTTTTTGAGCACCAAACCACCCCCAGCCCCAGCCTCCAGCGTAACTGCAGCCCTGGCAGGCGAAGCAATGCTATTTCCTGTGCCTTGGAGAGATGGAAAACCGTCGGGATAGGGATCACTCTGCCTCTCTGCAACATGGGCTGCACATGTAGAGCTGGGAGAAAATAAATAAACTGGCCCTGTACTGCAAGCCACAGGAATTTGTCATGTGAGGAGGAGTGGAGAGGGGAGAAATCACCCTGTGGTTGTCAATCCCATCAAGGAAAAGTAGTTCACACCAGCAGAGCGTGAGTTTGCACCCGGCTGAAGGGCCCAGTTGCTCTTTCATCACTCACAGGCACATGGCTGGACTGGAAAAAGGAGCCCCAGAAGGCAAACACAGCTTGGCCAAACCGGTACAGCAGAGGAGGGTGCTGAGGGTATCCGTGCGGAGAGAGGAGGGGTTGTGCCAAGTGGTTTTGCTTTAGGGAAAGGAGGAGGTGGAGTGGGAGAAAAGAGGAATTGCTTAGGGAGAGATGAGGTTTCTCTAAAACTTCCAGATTGCAGATCTTGGGATGACACCACACTTGGAGCTTGCAGGCCAGAGAGTTCTCTGAGCCTTTAGCCCTGCCTGGAGTGCAGCAGGTCAGGGATGCCACGGCCTCCCTTGCTGTGAGCCAGGTCACGCTGCTGAGGTCCAAACTTCAACCCAAGGGACCTCCAGCAGCCAAGGAGACCCCAGGAGCAAAAGGACAAACCATCACCCCCGGCATGAAGCAACACTGGGCACCCTGGCATAGTGGAAGGCGTCCCTGCCCTTGGCAGGGGATGGAACGAGATAAGCTTTAAGGTCGCTTCTGACCCAAACCATTCCATGCTTATGACCTGCTCCTGTTCCCAGCTGCAATTCTGGGGAGATTCTGCACCTCCAGCAGCATTCCTGCTCTCCACCCTCCCCGTCCCATGGCTGTTCCCTCACCCAAGGCAGCAGTGTCCAAGAAGCCACCATGGGAAGGCAGATTTGTCCCCCTCTGTCCCACCCCTCCGGGCAGGAGGCACGGGAGGAGCACAGCCCATCAGCCAAGGGAGAATAATTACAGGGAAGTGGCAGCTTTCCTTCTGCTTAACTTGCTTTGGAAGGAACAGTTGGGGGTACTACAGAAACTAATGTAAGGTAATGTAATCATTTACAGAAGATTTGTGGCAAATGAATGTTTGGCCTCTGTCCAAGCGCGCAGCCAGGGCTCATTACGCCCGAGGAGATGGCAGGGAAAGCTTTCCACGGCCACTGTTTGTCTTTCATTTCATCTCATGTCTGACCCGCCTGACCTCGCCGAAGCCGCCGAGGACTTTGCTCTTCCAGGGCTGGATTTCAAATGGGATTTCTAAAGGACAGCTCTGCAAAGGCTCCTTGTGCCGGGCCCTTGGCGCAGTAACGAGCCACAGCTTTCCCAAACTCCGCCACTTTAGTGAAGAACAGATTTTTTTTTTATGATTATTATTATTTTTTTTCCACATGAAAACAGCAGCGAGGGCCCTGGGATAGGGTAACTTAGCAACTCCACCGCAGGGATTAGGAAAATTGACTCCAGACCAAACTAAAACAGCAGAGTTTCCTGTTTTGAGCCACTCTGGACTATACTAAAATTATTTATGAAAAGAGTAAGGAGGGGAAGGATGGGGAGCTGGGGCTGCTGCTGGGGGAGATGAGCCTGGGGGGATTTTTTTCATCCCACTACTGAGCTCGCAGCAGAGACAAGAGGAATGTCAGGGGATGCTGAGCAGGGGCTCAGCAACAGGACCAGGGGTCACCTGTCCGTGCAAAGGCCGGGCTAGCAAACCTCCATCCAAGGCAGTTAGAAAAACCCTGGGAAGCATCCCAGCACTGCTGTATGGGGCAGACCCACCATCCTGGTGAAGGAGGGGAGATTGGATGGAGCTGAGTTTCTGGGATAAAATGGACGAAGCCCATGAGCAAACACTGTCCCTTCATCCCATGTGGGGACTCCACCACCCCAGGGCCTGCTTTATGTGGCAGTATTGAACCAGGGGCTGGAGGAATGGAGCCACAAAGATTTTGAGGGAGCTTTTACACTTTCTTTGGCTGTTTCTGTTCTGGAGCCCTGGAGAGGTGCAGGGAGAGCTGTAGCTTGAGCCCTCCCAGCTGCAATTGTACCTGGGAACCCCACCAGTTCCCAGAAAGATTTTGTTGGAGGGGACCTTAAAGCTCATCCCATTCCACCCCTGCCATGGGGGACACTTTCCACTATCCCAGGTTGCTCCAAGTCCTGTCCAACCTGGCCTTGGATACTTCCAGGGATGGGGCATGTGGGGATGCCTACCAGTGGAGTGGCACAGCCCCTTTGCTCCCTATTTTCCCCTGCTTGAAGTTATTCTTCCACTCCTCCCACGGTGCCCTTGAGGTCAGGATGCGGCAGCTTCGTTTTTTTGGCACTGCCTTTTTCTTTTATTCTTACAGATTTCAAAGAGCAGCTTTTGTTGGAGGTTTTTTTTTGAGAAATGAAATTGAGCAAAAAGCAGTTCTGGTTTCAAACTTCCCAAGGGGGAAAAAAAGCCAATGAGACCCACAGGCAGCAAAGAGCTTCCTTAAAATTATCAGATGGTTTGAACCAGCCTCTTCCCAGGAATGTCCATGTCCCAAACCTTCCTGTGAGCTATGGGAGCCTCTTCAGGGTATCTAAAAGATGGTGATTGTGCTGGGAAGCCCCACAGAGGAGAACTTAGCTGGAAAATGTCATTGCACGTTGGTTAAAGTGGGCTGAGGACCTTCCCAGCATGGTCAGAGCCCACTGACCATGGATCCCTGCTGGAGTGTCCAAGGCCAGGTTGGACAGGGCTGGGAGCAACCTGGGATAGTGGAAGGTGTCCCTGCCCATGGCAGGGGTGGAATGGGATGAGCTTTAAGGTCCCTCCCAACCCAAACCATTCCAGGATTCCATGATTTATTATCCTACAGGAGCCATGCCTTAAGACGTGCAAGAAGCAAATCCAAAAGGCAGAGAAAAAGTCCCTTGTCAGAGCCCAGCTCTCCTGCCATTTATCTTCTAGTCCTTAAGACATATTAAAATAGATTTAAAAGGACTTGAAGTTTTTTTTTCTCTTTAAGGAACACATTAGTGGCTTTTGTTTTAATTAAAATAGGTATTGAAATCCTCCATGAAGCTTCAGTGGAATTGTTACAGACTGCAGTTTCCTTACGTGCAGTGCAGCCAAAATATACTGTAGCTGTTATCTTGCAACAAGGCAGAAGCTTTATTAATTTAGTTCAATCAAATCAAAGCTGCTTTAATTTACAAAGCAATAAAATCTGCAAGCATCACTTTAGATCACAGAACTAAAAACAGCCTAAACACAAGTGGAATGTTTATTTTGTACAATGGTCCATAACTGCATTTATGTGATTTAAAAGCTTTTTGAAGCATGTGATAATATTACATGCATATAGAATTGTGTCCTTGTTGTGGATCATTACTCCCCACAGAGGCCAAAAAGCATTTGCTGTTCAACTCCTACCTAAAATATTTCCTTTTACATTATTTTCTTCCCCCTTGCCTTAAATGGGATCTCTATGGTAATTTTTTTGCGGGGTTGTGATGCAAAATCATTTACTAAAAGGGACGGGGATGCTGGATGGCATAAAGGAAACTCAGCCAGTTTTCCAACTTCGGATGAAGGGAATACTTGAGATTTTCAGAGGTTTCACTCAAGGAACACAACCTTTAGGAGCCCAACCTCACCATGGCTGTGAGGAGGAGCCCAGCACCAAGCAAAAAGCAAATTACACTGTTCTGGGGCCAAATTCCATCCTCCTACGGATCTCAGCCATATCTGGAAGAGGTTCAGGAACAATGGGGAGAGCAGGGTGGTCCCACCCTGCTGGGATGAACTGGGATGTGCCTGAGATGCTCCAATGTCCTGGTGTTCCAAGGGCCTTTGATCTGGGGAGCAGCCCAGTGTGGCCACCAGAAAAGGACCAGAAAGAGCCCTGTGTTTTTAGGTTTCAGCCGGGGTCTGTAAATAATTTGGTGCAACAATGCCCCCTCTACTGTACTCGGGAAGGAATGAAAATTATTTGCACGGTAACAAAGGAATTTAATGGCTTGGAAAATGACTGCTGTTCCGAGCATCCGACGCCGGATTTGAGAAATCAGCACCAAGTGCTGAAAAACTGGATGCTGGTTCTCACCTAACCCTTAAATCCTTCCAGATGTGGGCAGGAGGGAATATCTGGAGCACTGAATGAGCCACCCCAGCAGACTGGCAGTGTTTGCCAGCATTGTTTGTAACAGCAGTGTATCATTTTCTCCCTGTTCCATATTTTTGTAGATGTGGGACTCTTTCTGCCAGAGTTTCTTGGATGATGCTTCACACCAACATCCCCGATGGTTAAGAACCCAAACCCAGAACTAAGCATTTTCTCCTCTTTCCTTCCCTTGATGTTTTCCTCAGACCAGGAGATGGTGGCAAAAACAGGGACTGCCACGAAAAAGAGTTGAAATCCAGACCTGAGTGTTTATATATATAAAAAATGAGCACTGAGAAAATCAATTGCAGTCAAATGATGGAAAGCTCGTGGAACTGCCACGGCTTTCTAAGAAAAAACCCAACTCAGCCAGAACCCTGTGTGCCATGGCTGGGTTTGTGAGCAGTAACTCAGCCTGCCAGAGCTGTAATAAAGGAGAATATACAACTAAAAAGGGCTTTTTAGCAGTTTTTAGGAAAGTTCAGTGTTTTTGTGAACTGTTCTTGACAACTCCGACCAGACCCAGAGTTCCAGACGTGCTGTCCGTGGCTTTTGCAGCTGGATCCGCCGGCTTGTGCCGCCCTCCCTCGCTGACATCCCCACAGCAGAAAAAGGCAATTAAGCCAACTGGATTTTTTAAATTTTAGAGTCACTGTAAATAATCTGGAGCATGAGTTACGCGACGAGGGCGGCAGTAATTGCCGGCTTCTTCACTTTTTATTACCGGCAGCACCCTGGGAGCTGTTTTATTGGCCCATTCGGCTGGGTAAGAGCCCTGCTGGGGGACGTCCTGCCCTTCCTAAATCTGCCTCCGGGGCTGGGCTCTCCGCAGCCTCCCGCGGGCTGCGTTTACCTGGCTGTCATCACTCCTGTCCCCAGCCCCAGGGGTGATTTAAGCACTTCAGGCCCCGAGCTCTGACCGTATTTTCCACAGCGAGCCCTGGAGATCTCCGGGCATTTTCATCCCCGTTTCTCCAATATATTGACCTCGAGTGCTGCTTCTGCTGCAAATCCAGCCTGGCTGCAATCAGTGCACCCGAGAGGATTGCATCCAGCAGGAGCCGAGCTCCCATTCACGGATCTGCTGCGAAACCAGCGTCCATTCAAATCCAAACCCTTCATTCACTCCTCCTGGCTTGGCTGAGGAGTGAATGAACCGGCAGCACGATCCCGGTGTGAAAGCAGAGGAGCATCTCCTTGCTGCACCTACAGCTCCAGCGCCTCTGCTGTGCCTATTCCCCGCTACCCTGTGCCGGTGTTTGCTCCAGAAAAAACTCTTCCTGTCACGGTGGCCAGATGTAAATCCCAGAAAATGACACTCTCCGTGGAAGTACCCAGTTGTTTACAACACTCAACCTCGTCCTGGTCCGCTACCTATTAATAAAAGCAGGAGCATCTCCTCCCTCCCCCTCCTTGTCCTTGACTCCGTTCCTTTCCTCGCGGCTGCCGAAGATGGCTTTATAAAGGAGAGTAAACTTCAATGGCAGCAGATGGCAGATAAGTAGGAATGGTAAATAGTTTTAATTACTGCATAATGTAAGTGAGACAATAAAGGGGAGAGAGTGGGAACAAGCTGCTGCCATGGCAGCCCTGGAACTGTTGCGGGCCCCAATTTGTCTGGGAGGCAGCATGTGTTGCTCGGAGTCTTAGGAGGGCTTTAAAAGAGAATGCCGAAAAATATTAATTGCATGGCTCATCTGCCCATCCATCTTCACAACCGAGTCACACGCTTCCTTAATTTCAGGGGAATCGTTTTCAAATGGGAATCATGCAAATGAGTATTTTAGCTATTCATTTGTTTTACTGCAAGCGCTTTGTGAGCAAATGGCCTACAGCTTGCAATGAATTAAAAGACACGGGCACTGGAGACCGATTTTTAATACAAAGTCTTGACACAGAGACGACCCCGACCGGCAACACGGAAAATGTTGGCATAGCAACTTTGGGCATTTTCATGCAAATTGGCTCCTATATAGATGATACCAGTGCAATGTTTTCCTTCAACTAATCATCATAAAATTAGTTTCACTATATTTAAATGCTCCTACTTAATGCATTATATCCATATGCATGAAATTGCCTCAGCTAATGCAGTACATAAAATGCCAAAGATACAATGAATAGCCAAATTGCAAACAGTTATGTTATCTCCCATAAAAACTCCTTTTTCCTTATTGAATGTGTGGGCCCCAGAGGCATCTATCACAAATTGCTATTAATGTGCACACACACACGGGAGCGTGCACCCACACACTAAACACCTACATTTAAGTAACATTGAGGCTGTTATGCCACCTAGGACAAGCCCAAAATCTAAATTCAGGCTTTTTGCTTAGTGTTGTCTGCATGCTGTGTGGCCGGGTATCTGCGAACAGGCGGCTTATCAGCTTTCCAAGGAGATGAACCTGAAGTTCTATTATTGTAAATACAGTTTTCTAAACTTCAAGAAATGACATTTCGCATGAAACTGCCCCTGTGCACATCCCTGGGTTGCATCCCACTGCTTCTTGTAATACTCAGGCTGCTGCTGAATTTCCTTGCCTTTGATGATTTTATCCCAAATTCTGCTGCTAAACGGCACTTGGGGGCTTTTTAAAAAGTAAATTTATGTTTCATACCTAGACAACAGTGATCGAAGGGCAGGTTTGTCCTGCACATGTCTTTGTTTAACACGTGCTCTTCAATTTGGGGCAGGATCTGCTGACAGAGAATTCCCAGTGACTTCCCAAGGGACTCCTAGAGGTCTACAAACACGATGTTCCTCTCTTGTGGAGGGCTCTGTGTGCCAGACAAGGTTTGCAGTGTCAGCCAGGACAGACTGCGAGCATGTTTTGTCTGTCTAAAACACTGGGGGCAATAAATCATGAGGAAAATTTACATCCTGCTAAATGCTGCTGGGGGAGTTCTGCCTTCGGAAGCACTCAGCCATTCATCTCCTTCTCCAGCAGAAAATCCAAAGGGAAATGAGTGGGGAAATCTGTCCCACCTAGGAGAGGTTTGGGATGGATCTCTGACTTCTGGGGGTGCAAGTGTCACCATGGAAGGGACAAAGGGGAGCATCACACCCACAGTGGTGTGAGGGGGTGACATCCCTCTGCTCCCTGAGTACAAGAAAAAGTCCCCAAAATTGCGAAAGAGGAGCAGAGCCCGAGTCCCACAGCTGGGAAGATCCCAAAGGACCAAATCCAGCACCTACACTCGATGCTGTGCATTCTTCTAATCACAAAACATCTGACTGGTGGCGTGTTTTAATTTCTCTGTGTATTATTCCATAGTATCAGGGCCCAAATACACTTCCAGGAAATATACATTTTCATGGAGTCAGTCTGAATGCTGTAAATATGGGGCGGTCCCAAGCCAGCAGCAAAAGTAACCCCAAGGAGCTGTTTGGAGGCTTTTAGGAAATCTCCAATTGTTGAACAACTCACCTGATTATGAAATCATAAAATGATGGAATGGTTTGGGTTGGAAGGACCTTAAAGCTCATCCATTCCCACCCTGTGCCATGGCAGGGACACCTTCCACTGTCCCAGGGAGCTCCAAGCCCCGGCCAACCTGGCCTTGGACACTTCCAGGGATCCAGGGGCAGCCCCAGCTTCTCTGGGCACCCTGTGCCAGGGCCCCACCCCCTCACAGGGAAGGATTCCTTCCTAATACCCCATCTAACCCTGCCCTGTCCTGCCCCATTCCCTGTGTCCTGTCTCTCCATCCCTTGTCCAAAGTCCCTCTCCAGCTTTCCTGAGGCACTGGAAGGCCGCTATAAATTCCGGAATTCCCTCTGTGTGCATCTCCTCAGTGGTTAGATGCCACTGCACAGAGATAAACCACCTTTACCTCATCACTCAAGGACTAATTGCGAGATGATTTAATTAAAGCATACCTCTCCTTCCCCCAAGTTAGTTGTATTTCATATTGCTCTAGTAGGAGTAATTTGCAGAAATTAAGCATTGCATGTCGCTGGAATGGTACAGGTGCAATGGAAGAATAAAAAGCCCTTCCTGCAGCAGCAGGCAGTGCCACCAGAGCTCAGTGAAATATCTGTAATGACTCATTAATTCAGCAAATGCTGCACTTTGCAGCAAACATTCAAATTAGCCACAAAGAGGCTGTTTTTAAAACTTGTAGGTTATTCATAATTGCTCAATGAACACTTCATGCAAATGTATTTTAGCCCATTGGGCAAACTGCTCCCTTTGAATATTTCCTGCAGAACGCACAATTAGCCCCAAGAATTTATGACATCATGGGGTTTTTAAGGCCAAGAGCAGGATGAGGAGAGGAAGAACACAGATAAAGGAATACTGAGAGCTCTTTAGGAGAGCAGGAAGAGGCACAAACCCAGGATAAATCAAGTTTTGGCCCAACAATTGGGAAAGAAGTTGGGAAGAAATGACTTTGTGGTAGCTGTCACTCACGAGTGGCCTGGGGGTGCTCCAGGACCAGCCTGTGACAGCTGATTTACACACCCACAGATCTGTGCACAACTACATTTGCCACGTATTAAACACTCCAACAACTCCAACACTCATGAGGGAGAGGGGAAACAATTCCTTGTGGGAGCCAGAGCACATCCCACTTGCACCATCCCCTGCTGACAGCCGTGGCACGGGGGAAATAATCCCAACATTTACAGCTTTGCTTTCTGCCAGGGCCAACAATTTTTCAAGCTGTTAATTCACTTCATCTTACGACTCACAAGTGCCTCCCAGATATTGGCAATCATAATTTTTATTGCCAGTTATTGTAAGAGTGAAGTGATGTTTGTCTCCATGTCACCCTGGAGAGCCACGCGGCAGCGAACCAACGTGGGGAGCACAGCGGGAGGGGCAGGGGCTGCTGGGGCGGTGCTGCCCCTGCTCTCAGAGCTGCCACCTCTGGCAGAGCAGGTGGTGGCACTGCCAGTGTCACCTGCCGGCCCTCCAAGGCCACCAGCACACAGGGGGCTGTGCAGGTGAGCGGAGATGGGGGCCTGGGTGGGAGCTCAGTTCTGATCCCACGGACCAGGGAAGGACTCGTGGGACTTTGGGGGATTCCCCAGTCCCCGTTTGCCCATCTCAGCTCATGAGCAGGCACAGGAGGAGCTTTGCCCATCACTGATGCCTCCTCTTTGCTCTCTATGTGACACAACATTAATTCCTTTCTCTCCTGCTCACATGTGACAATGGATCCTTAAAGGCCGTACAAATCAGAGCCAAATTTTGCTGAAAGACAAAAGAGAGCACTTCTTTGACTTGGTATAAATGACATTTCGTCTGCAGGCTGCACCAATTGAGAGGCCTTGGCAGGCACCTTTGAAAACAAAATTAAATCCTGACACAGGCTCAGGACAGGCTGGAATTCCACAAAGCCAGGAGCAGGGTGCCCAGTCCCACAGCCAGCCCCCTCTTTGCCCAGGCAGATTCCCTGCTCCAGGCAGGCATTTCTGAGTATGAGAATATTTCTGCATTCCCAAGCACTCGATGTGTGAGCACTTTCACAGCTTCCATTCTGTAGGGTTGGGAATGAGGAATTTTCCAGACCCTCCTGACTGTGGGCTGGGACACCAGCTCTGTGACCAGGCCATTCACACAATGAACGTGCCACTGTCACTTACAGCAGGCAAGGAACGACTTTTTGGGGACATTTGACACAAAGAGGGTCACTTTCTATAAGATCTCCTAGGCTTCCCTAGCTGGGGGAAGCATCTCTGCTCTGAAATGTGCTGGTCAGGCTCTCCCCACGGAATCAAGGCAATGGGGTGGGGAAGGAGCCTGGAAAGCGAAGTGCTGCTGAAGACTGAGACCCTGAGCTCTTCCCACCCACCAACCCCACCAAGGGGTATCCACCTGCTGCTGGATGCTTCGAGAAGCACTGGATGGTTTCCTCCCTGGAAAGCCTCTTTCCTCATGGGCAAAAATAAGTAAAACTGAGCCAAGTCTCTCCCTCCCAACCCTCCGTTCTCCAGCCCAGGTGACAGGAACGGGGCAGCTCCCAGCGAGGCCTCTCTGTCACTCACTTAAAGCATAATTTGATATCTAGTAGCTCATTAATCTATTTTTTTTTTATTCCCCCTCTCCCCTCCCCCAGATGGGGAGCGCTTATGCTTCTCCTCAGCTAAATAACTCAGGTCATAAAAGGTAATACCATGGGTAGCAGAATGTAAACAAACACATTCTACCTCAATAAACATGCTAATTTCCAGCTCTAATATTCACAAGTAAAATATCCATCACACAGCCCCTATTTGGCGAAGGCAGCAGCCCTCATCAGTCAATGAAGTAGGCTCCTGCCAGTTCACTGCGGGAGGCAAATAGTACAACTTAACTCACTTGATGATGCCCTTGGGGGGAAAACATGAGCCTCATAAATGAGTCTGGAAATGTGATAAAAGGATAATCTTGCATAAATGAGCCTAGATCATCATTACCTGCACAAACACGAGGTTGTCTGAATGATGTGGCCACGTTTGATATAAATTAAGGCAAGGAGGAAGCACTGCACTGGTCTGGGAGTTGCTGGGGATGGAGGAGTTGGGATGTTCCTCTGGATCCCCCAATGCCATGGCACAGCCCCCCGAACCTGGGAGCTGCTGCTGAGGGGCAGGGCTTGGAGCTGGGGCTGAGATCCTTTGGGCGGGATGGCTGAGGTTCCTGTGGGACCGGACCAGGCTCCTCCTGGCTCTTGGACATACCTGGATGTGCCTTTGTGTTCTGCTCCAGCCAGGGGATAAACAAACGACCTCCCCAAATGGCATTAACGAATGGAAACAACCCAAAAGCACCTTGCTAAGGTGGTGAAGCCCCTTAGAACAAGCGATGACACCAAACGGCCAAAAATCTGTAACATGGGGGGGTGACTTCATCTCCCCTGCAATTCCAAAGGCACTTCCTGCAGCACCCCGGGCTCTGCTGAACATCTCTGATCATCTGCCTGGTCTCAAGGTCCACCCCGGGCTGGTGGGAAGCTGGAGTGTCCCAGCCCACTACAGTGGGACAGGATCACCTTGAAAGGTCCCTTCCACCCAAAGCATTCCCCGATTCTGGGATATTCTCCCGGATTCAAAGCCTTTAACACACAGGAGCTCCACACCGGCACAGCACCGTGCCAAAGGCGGCTGAGGGACAACAATCCCATGGCCAGGGGTGCACATTTTCCCAATTTTTCCCAATAAAGCATCTTTTCCACCAACTGCGCCCCTTCCCAAAGGCACACGAGGATTTTTCCCATCTGAGCATCCCTCTGTGTGCTTGGGGATGGGCAGCAGGAGACAGGACAGCTTCCAAGCCACCTCTTTATCAGGCTTGATTTTCAGCCAGTTGCTGTGGTTAAATCTCTAAAAGAATAGCCAAATAGTATTATTTTCCCCCAGCTTTCCAAGGAGAACACTGATGTTAGGGAACATCCAGTTCATCCCACCAGGCTGCTCAGCTCGTTCTCCGCTGGAGCACTTGGGGGATAACATCGCTTTTGGGAAGGGTTTTAGTCCTACTGAGCAAAGGGAAAAAGAGGCAAGGGAGCTCAGTGCTCCTGCTCCCCTCCGGTAGCCTGTCCCACAGGATCCCTGTGCCACAGTTTCCCCAAATATCACAATGTTCAACTCATGTAGGAGCTATGAGAGTTTAAAACCATTTGATTCCTCCAAAACCACAGAACTTCGAAGGATAAAGCCCAAAGCCTTCAGACAGATAAAACCAGTTGTACTTTACTTTCCTTCCCAGGTTCATCTCGTCACACAGTGATGGTTTGTGGGGATCGCCCTGGAGCTGCCAAAAACCTTTCACAAGCACAAGGCACTCACTGGACTCGTTTGGATCAGTCTCTTTGCAGCTGCAAACCAAATTCTCTCACAACTGCTCCCCACATCAACAAGCACACAGCTGATTTAGGGAGCATTTGAAATGCTTGTTGAAAAGGCACAATTAAAAACACGATTCTTAATTATTTGGACTATATCTTGATCTTATGTTCCATCTGTTGCTCAGTGCTACACAGAGTCAGTGAAAACCCGGGCTCACATCGGACCTGTCGTGTTCCTGGGAAGCAGGAACAGCAGGAACCACGGGCATGGGGAAGAGGGGATTTGCTCCCTGGTTGCAGGGCAAGGACTCGCTTTTGGGTGTGTGACATTCCCAAACTGTGCCCTGCAGCCACCCAGAGACAAAGCCAGCAGCCCCAGCTGTGCCCTCTGTTCTGCTGCTCGGGATTAACCCGGCTGCTCCAGCACAGCTTTGCTGCCTGAGCTCCACCAAGGATGCACTTCCCCCGTTTTGGTTAATTCCCAGCCTGGGATAACAATGAACGTGGGTGTGTATTTATTACCTGAGGCCACGAGTTCTAAATGCGGCAGAGAAGCCTGGAAAACCCCTAAACTACAGAGTAGGGTTGTGTTTTATAGTCCACGTGCCAGGAGACAAAATACTCTGTGTGCAGGATATCACTGAACCCACTCCATTTCCAACCTCAGCATCTCAATCCCATTCGTCTGGTGGGATCTTCCTGTTACAAGAGCCTTTAACAAATACAGCGCAAAATACTATTTCATACTCCTTTTTTGGTTGGTTTTTTTAGCTGCTATTTGCATTTGCAGCCACAATCCCCCTTTTAATTACACGGTGCACTAAAGGCTACAACACTTGAGAAACTCTGAGATCCTTGGAAATGGGATGCAGGATATAAATTAGCCTCTATTTCCTGAAGATTCAGACCTCTGTATTTGAGAACCCACATTTGCAACTGAGAAAACCCAGGACACCTCGTGTGGAGCTGCTCTCACCCCAAACTGAGGGATCTGAGACCGGCTGGGGAAGCTGAGAAACTTCAGTGAGCACCACCATGGTATTGGGAAATCCTCTGGATTAGCACAAACCCCAAGCCCCAAGGAAGCAGACGGAGCAGCTACTTAGGGGTTAAATCTATTTTTGTAAAGTGGCTATTTGGGCTTGTGGAAAGAAAAAAAAAAGAAATCAATAAAATAGAGGAGCAGAAGTCTTAGTTGCAAGTCTTGGCTGAGAAATGAGGTGGCCGTGCCAAAAAGTGACATATTTAAGCTGGTGTGTAATTTTGATCTGCATGTTTAAAATACTTCTCCCCGTTTTTGTAAATGGAGGGTTCGAACGGGGCGGAGGGAGGGGAAGAACACTGAAAACACACATTTCTAATCACGACAGCTCCGGGCTGTAAAATGTCCTGGCTGGAAGGGGGGGTTAAATAAGACGGGGTGGAAAAGGTGACTCACAAGTGCTGGGGACGCTGGAAGGCTGGGATGAAATGCTAACAGAGGGCTCCTGAGGAGGTGAGAGGCTTTGAAAGGGAAGCCCAGCAGCTGGGACAGCCCCGAGGGGCTGGGGGTGACCTGCAGAGCTGTGGGTGCTGCTGGTGGTGCTTTGGGTACACCCTTGGGTGGATCCCTCTATCCCAAGTGTTCCATGCATGGAGTTCATGGTCATGGGATGAGGATCCCAGAGAGCAGCATAACACACGCCCAGGTAGGAAGAAACCACAGAGGCCTCTGCTTGGTGATGATGATGAGCTGCAGACAGCCACCAACACAACGCTCTTTTGGGTCACTCACAGGAAAAAATGAGGCTTTTCCCATGTAATTCCCTGAGATTCCCATGCCAGCAGTGCCGGTATGGATGGTCCCATCACAGCCCAGCCACGGGCAGGGTGCTGGCACAGGGTGCCAGGCCGTGGTGGGTGACACCAGACCCTCCCAGGGCGCTGCTCACACGGTGACGGAGCCAAGCCCTGCACCAAACCTAAAGCAACCTCAGGTCAAGCACTGAGAATTTTTTAATAATAAGAATTTGCAATACGGAATCCTGCTGAAATGAGATTAAAAACACTGCGCTCTCATCCTCCCATGAATCCCCAGCAGCTTTTACCAGGCTTTCAATTCCTCACATCAAGAGCCAAACCAAGCCAAAGGGAACTGCCCCTTCTTTGTCCTGGGCATTCCCCAGGGCTAATTCCTACTTTTAATTCCCATGAGGGCAGGGTGTATGTGCTATTTCTCAATGATTCCTTCCTTCTCGTAGCTTCCTTCTAGAGACATTAAGACATATTTTTTTAAGTTATCCCTTCTCCCAGTATCTCCCATTTATGATGCCCTTTGAATGCTGCTACTTCATCTCAGTGGGTTCCAGCAGGATTTTTGGAGGCCCTGCCACTGGTGCAGGTCCACGCTGTCCATCACCACAGGATGGAGATTGCTCGACGTGGAACCATCCCAAAAAGGCCGTTTGGATTGGGATCCCAATCGGAAATTCGCCGCTTGGGCCCATCTCTAATTTTATTATTTCCGTTGAAATAAATTATGGACTTAATTGGAATTTCTGATTTGATCTGTCTGCTCCCCATGCTGCATAAATATCCCTCAGCATTTATTTTTCCCCTTGCCCATAGCTCATTATATTTTCCCATCTTGGGATTCGGGTTTTTTATAGCAATTTTCTCCCATCTGTTGGGGAAAGTCCTTGAGGAAATGAAGCTATTTGGGGGCTCCGCTTCCTTCCCCGCTCTCCAGCGGCTCCCCAGGAATGTGCTGGGACACGGAGGTCCCCAGGGAGCCGTGGCCCTGGCTCCTCCTCGTGCACAGCCACGATTAATTACCATGGAAATAACTCTGTGCCGAACCCAGCCCCGTTTTGGGAGCCAGTTCGTGGCTCTCTGTAGCTGCACCCCCGAGTTTGCTCCGTGCTTTAAGGCATGTGCAGAGAAATTGTTATTTTGGGTGCCAAAATACTGATTTTCTCACCCATTGCTGCTTCACTGGAGCCTCGATCTGCCTGGCAGACACTGCTCAGTGTAACTACCCACTTCAGTTCTAAAAATCCATTTAAGGCCTTTATAAAAGATTCCCCTGTGCCTCAGGAAGCTGACAATGCAAAGCAGAGGGTGGCAGGGGTAAGGAGAATGATAAAATTATCCTAAATACCAGTTTTAGAATCATAGAATGTCACAGAATCATAGAATTTTGTGAAGAAACCCACAAGGATGATCCAGTCCATCTCCTGGCCCTGCACAGGACCGCCCCAGGGATCCCATCCTGTGCCTGAGAGCGTTGTCCAGCTCCCTCATTCCTGCACATCCCAGGGATGGACCTGCCTCGCTGCTCCAAGCCACACATGGCCACCACCCAGTGCCATTTTCCCAGCAGGGTGTAACACTGGGCACCATAAAAATCACCATTTATGCCACCCAAACCTCTGACCTTTCTCACAGCAGTTTTGCCAGCCTCAGATCCTGCAGGCCTCGCATCCCTAAATCCCCCCTCTCACCCCCATCCTCTCGTTGGGTCCTCAAACCTTGCCAGGTCTTGCAGGAATCTAGAGATGTCCCCATGGAAGCTACAGCCTTGAACTGAACCTCCAGAGCACCTCTCCTGTTCCCGTTTCAGGCATCAGTGTCCTTCTCCACATCCCTTGTGCTCCCTTTCACCCAGGACACAACCCCAGCGGGGAATTATTTGGAATCAGTGCAGAAACTCCACTTTTTCTTAGCTGCCTAATGCGCAACCCCCTTGTTTTAGTTGGAACCTCCACTTTGTGCCCTAATCCCGCTGATTGCCCCCCCCAGCCACCAGCAGCACCCAGAACCAGCCAGAGGCAGTTTTTGGCTGAGCACGGCGTGTGACAGCTCGGCCTCACCAGCAGCTTTGCCTTGTACAAACCACACATTTCACCCCATCTCTGTGTTTTACTGAGGCAAAATTCCAGCTGTCGGGGCTGAGAAGTGCAGGAAGGGGTCGGGAGGCTTTTTTTTAATAACAAATCCATTAAAATAATGGATACAAAGCAATGCCAGCAGAGCCACACTTCTCAGCCTTTAATCTTGGTGCGCAGCCCTTACAGAGGCCTGACGGGGTATCTGGTGTTCCTGGCATTTTTCGTAATGAAAAATTAGCCAGCAGAAGGAATAACTTGTCAAAAAGAGAGGGGAGCATTTCATGCATGACAGATTTTTGCAGACGCTGTACCAGCAAGGGAAGCCAAGACAAATAGCAAGAAGAATTTTCATTGCCTCCAGTTGAATATGATCGGGATGAACTGCAGCCACATTTCCAGGAGAAATTAGCGTGCTGGCAGCAAGCAGGCAGTTTGAGCTCTCAAACCACCGCCCCTTTTCCAAACGAAAATCCAATTAATTAGTCCATTTCCACCCCCTCAGAACAATCTGTGACACAAAGCTAATCCCCAGCTCCCCTTTGCTTATGGATGAAATGAGCTCCCTGAGGCTGCTCAAAGTGGTTCTGGGCATCTCCCCCTTGGTCCTGTTGCTCAGTTTTCCTTTTCCAGATTGGCTTCTTCTTGTGATCTAAAGAACACTGGGGCTAAGCTGGACCTGGAATACCAGCATGGAGGGCTGGGAAGGGTTCCTTGGTTCAGGAGGAGGCAGGAGAAGCTGTCAGAGCTACTTGAGCAGAAGCCTTTGGACTTCCCACAGACCCATCACAGACTTGGAGAATCCTTGAGGTTGGAGAAGACCTCTAAGATCAGACCACCTGACGTGGACAAGCACCCAACCACCCCTTCTGGCCCAGCACTGCCTCTCTTTGCTTTTCCAGGTGCCGTGGAGATGGGCGCAGACCCTGATTTTCATGGGAATAAGAGGCACACGACCTCTTCCCAGCATGTTGAAAGCTGTTGGCAGCAGCCAGAGCTGAGCCTCACATCCTTGCTGAGATAAAAATCATGGGATGGGATAGTCCCACCAGCTCCCCACCACGGGTGTGCAGGTCCTGCGCTGCCCAAACTGCTGCCAAGCCCTATAAATGAGTCTCTGATTAACCTCCCAAGCTCACAGTATCCTTTGAACCAGCTCTAAATGAGATTACCGAGATTAGTTTTGTTAATTTTTTGGGTTCTTCACTCCCAGCTGACAGAGGAGCCTTTGTTTAAGACCAAAACATGCAGCAAGACCTGGGATATCACATTCCTGTGCCTCCCACGCCAGGTCCTGGTCAAGGCCACCACAGCCCCGTGGGCAGGATCCCACCAACATCCACACAGACCCTCAATTCCCAGCTTGGAGGTCCTTCCAGTGCCCTTTTGGGTGGCACGTTGGGTCAAGGGCTGGGCTTTCCCACTGCTGGAAGCACTTTTGACCTCACTTTCTCTCTCAAGCATTATTCCTGGGGAGCAGCAGCGCTCTGTGGGGATGAGCACAGCCTGGTCCGGCTGATTGATGCCATTCCTCAGAAGTGCTGGGTCTGTTCTGCCTGTTCAGTAGATAAGGATCCACCGTGCCCATGACAGCCAAGCCTGGCAGGGCCATCTGCTCCTGGTTTGGTGCCGCGTCGTGCCACGCTCCGGTGTCAACTCCAGCGGCTCCCAAAGGGCTCCCAGGACTGGGGAAAGCAGAGCCTGAGTGGGTTTTTCTCCATCAGCCCTTGGAGGACACCACTGGGTCTCAGTGGCTCTGCCTGGCATGGAATTGAATTCCAAACAGAGCGTTTCTGCAGCGGGAAGGCAGGGCTGGAGTCAGGAGTGAGGGCTCGGGATAACACATCCAGGCAGGAAGATTGATTGGAATTGTGTGAGATAGCCCTTAGCTCACCCGTGATTATAATTACGTTAAATTGCTATTTAATGGTTTTCACATCATCTTTGACAGTAGGTTATTTTCGTAATCTTTATTTAAAATAAACTCTTTTTCTGCCTTGTCGCTGAAACCCTTTCCTGCTTCCTTTTGTGCTCGGTGCACGAGGAAATCGGTTTGTTTTCATTATCCCCAGACTTCTGTGTCATTCCATTATTACCACAAGATTAGAAAATAAGTAGCTCCCCCAAAAGGGCTTCTGGGTGAACAAACTTTCTGGTGAGAGCAGAATGAAGTGGAGCCTTTTCCCAGTGCTATCCCTACTCCACAGCCTGTCATTCCCTAATGCTCCCCTGTCAGAGCAGCAGGAAAAGCTGGGCTCGGAATATCCTCCCTCCAGCTCCAGCAGAGCCACTGTTGTGGTGTTCCAGAGGGAGCTGGGAGCTGTGGGAAGCTCTGCCAGCTCTCGGGGTGGAAACAGAATCCAGAACAATGAGTGGAAAATTAATATTTCAGCTCCAAAATGCTGTGTCAAGGGCTGGGAGCTGTGATCCATCCCTGCTGCTGTGACATTCAGAACATCCCAAGCAGACTCTCCGTGCTCCAGACATCCCTGCACCTCAGGGCCTGGGGTTTGGATAAAGCCCAGCTCCAAATCCAAAGACCTTTTGTATCTGTCTGAACCAAAATGGGAAGGGAAAAACCTCTGGGTGGATTTGTTGGCTGGAAGCTGCTGAGTTTGAGAAGCTGGAGCATCCTCATGGAATGCTGAATCCCCCCCCTCGACTGTACCACGCTGTCACCTGCTTTGGACCAGACTTTTCCCACATCCATTCCTTCCTCAGCAGGGACCCCATTCTCAGCTGGGATGGGAACCTCTCAGATCAGAAGCTTCATCACTTGTTCCCACTCAGGGAAATGAAAGGTCCCCTTCTTGTCCTAAGTATAAGACTCACTTCTTTAAATAATTTACTAGTAACGATGCAGCATTGGTTTTAAAAGGGGAAAAAATAAGAACTTAAGCTCTAAGAATTTTACCCCCAAATTCCTAAGACCCAGATTTAAGCGCTCATTTTCTTTTAAAAGAATTACAAGAAAGTGTTTTAGTGACTCCCTCCTATGAGCACGCACTTTTGCAATGAACAGTTTACAGGGCTGAATATCTCAAGTGACGGGTGAAAAGAAGACCCAACTACCTGACACCTCAAACGCAACTGAGAAGCAAGAACAGCACATTCCGTGGCCTCTGGGGTGGAAGATCTGGATTAAATGCTTTCTGTGGCCACTCAAAGCCACCCCAAGAGAAGCAGCAACATTTCCATGGTGGCAAGGAAAGACGCAGCGATTTTGCCCGTGATGTTCAGCAAAACAAAGCAAAAGGAAGGGCTTGTAAGTGGGTCAGGGATTTTACGCCAGCAGAAAAGGCAGCACGGGGATGCCTGGCTCGTCTGGAGCTCCCACATCCCAAAGCCCAGTGGGGAAACCCCTGGGATTGCTCCAGCGAAAGTTTTTTACAGTGAAGGTGGTAAAACACTGGCAGGGGTTGCTCAGCGAGGTGGAGGCTGCTCCATCCCTGGAAACACTCGAGGCCAGGCTGGATGGGACTTGTCGAAGACGTCCCTGCTCACTGAGGAGGGTTGGACACCTTGAAAGGTGTTTCCAACCCAAAGTATCTCACGACTCCCTAAGGAGGGCGATGTTCAGGAGCACAGAGCCGGCCCTGGCGGGGAGTGCGGTGGGAGGAAGGCACCTAAGGAAGCCCCGTGACCCAGCCCCGTCCCTCATTGTCCCAGCCCAGGCGCTGCGGTGTTGTTTAAACACTCCCTGTCAAACCCTGAGCTCCCTGGGACAGGGCTGACCCCGGGGAGACACACGCGGCTGGGAAATGCGCTGGGTGTAATTAAGGGCCCGTTCCCAGAGAGAGACAATGCCGGATCCCCGCGAGCTGGGCAGCCCTGAATCAGCAAACGCAGTCACACTTGTCACCCACACTTCGGGCTGGATCAACAGCCCGGCCGGCCTAATGAGCCCGACTCCAACAGAAAATGACCTCATACGGGGCAGGACCCCGCCGTGAATTTGCTCTTTGTTGCTGCAGCCGCCTCCCTCCGACGCGGAGTAATCCCCTGGTATCCCCGTGCTCTTATGTGTACTTTACATCTCTGAGAAATGGCCTTTGTTTGTGCAGCTCAGGGCGTGTTTAAATTGCCGGGCTCCGCCATTAACAGTTTGTCCAGCCAGATGGAAGAAAGTGTTTCCCACCTGTATGGAAATGTGTGGGATATACACAGCTCTTTCTTTTCAGGCTAATGATTAATTTATCACTTCTCAGTTGGGCTTTTTTTTTTTTTTCCCTTAATGTGATGCAGTAATTAGCAGGGCTTTTTCCTAACTAAATGTTTCTCTGGGCGTGTTCAGTGAGAGCAGCTGAGCAGAGAAATACCTGAGATACCAGCAGAAGACAGTGAAAAAAACTGTTAGACTGGAAGGAATATTTAGAAATATTAAGTATTTCTAAATCCCTCTTTTTGGTTCCATAGAATCATAGAATTCTAGAATGGTTTGGGTTGGAAGGGGCCTTAAAGCCCATCCCATTCCACCCCTGCCACGGGCAGGGACACCTTCCACTATCCCAGGGGGCTCCAAGCCCCGGCCAACCTGGCCTTGGACACTTCCAGGGATCCAGGGGCAGCCACAGCTCCTCTGGGTACCCTGTGCCAGGGCCTCACCACCCTCACAGGGAAAATTTCTTCCCAATATCCCATCTATCCCCACCCTCTGTCAGTGGGAAGCCATTCCCTGTGTCCTGTCCCTCCAGGCCCTTGTGAATAGAATAACATTCCTGTAGAATAAGAATTCCCTGCACTTGCCTCTCAAGACACACAGAAAAGCAGCACCCTGAAGATTCACTCTGTCCTTTGGGGAGCTGGTGGCTCCTAAGGAAATGTCTGAGGATCAGGTGAGTTTTGCTCTGCATCTACCAAGGGATCAGAGTTGGGGGGTACCTATGGTTCCACACAAATAAATAATGAAACAAATAATGCTCCATGGACTGCGGGGGTCAAAAAACGAGCACCTGACTTAACTGGGCTGGAAAGTGTCTGACCTGCACAAAGCACGAGGTTTGCTTGTGTTTGGTGTTAAAGCAGCACTGGGACGCTTGTCACTGCACTGGGGTTGTGACACACATCTGGCACGAGGCATCTGAGCTGCACAAAACCTGGGTCACCCTTCGTGCACGTCTTGAAACCTCCAGCCTTGGTATCAGCGAGGCCATTAGGGTAATGCACGAGATAAAGTTTCACTGCACGTATTTGTCCTCAGACTTAATGAAAACACACTGGTGTTACATTTATAGCTCCAGAAACCACAGGCTCAAATTTTATATGCCCTGGAGAGACCTTATCTGCAGCCCAGGAAGCAAAGATAACAATCACATTTAGATATTAACTTTCCTCCTGCAGGATCTCTCGCTGCTGCCACGTTTTCCGCTCAGCCCCAGGGTGTTGCTGCTCTTTGGCCATGGGGAGATCACATCCAAGGGGGAAAATTGAGACTGTGGTGGCTCTGCCATCAGCCACTGTGACAAAACCCTGGGCATGCCCCACCAGATTTGTCAGTGAGTCCTCCCAGCTGCCACTGTCTAAAGAAAGTCACAATTCCCATGCAAATACACCCAAAAGAGGGAAAAACCCCAATCACTGGATCATTAAGGCTGGAAAAGACCTCCAAGTACATAGAATCATGGGATCCTAGAATGGTTTGGGACCTTAAAGCCCCTCCCATTCCAAAGGCAGGGACACCTGCCACTATCCCAGGCTGCTCCAAGCCCTGTCCAACCTGGCCTTGGACACTTCCAGGGATCCAGGGGCAGCCACAGCTTCTCTGGACAAGGTCATCAAGCCAAGATTTGACTGAGCACCACCACACCCACTCAGGCACAGAAACCATAAAGCAGGACCACCGAGGGCTTTGCTGTTGCTTACAGGAGTCCCCTTCCTTACCGCAGAAGCACAGGGAACTCCCAGTCCTGCTGCTCACACACAGCCCCCTCCAACCCCCACGATTCAGAGCCCAACACCAAAACTGCCCAGGAAAACCCACGCGAGCCCAGTTTCACCGAGGGCAACCCACGGGCAGCACAAAGGCTTCGGGTGGTATCAAAGCACCTCCTGAAGGTGACTCGACAGGCTCCGAGCTGCTTCTCCTTAAACACCTATCATTTAAAGGCACGTGCTTGGCTCCTGCTCCCCAAGCCCAGGGAGCATCCAGGAGAGCTGGAGACCCCCTCTTTGTTGATGGTTTGAGCTCAAAGGGTCCATAAGCAAAAATTCTTTGGTTTGATCTTGGCTTAAGGGGCTCCCCAAGGCTTTGAGCCCCCTGGACTGGCTCCCAGACCCCACTTTGGACATGGCCCTGGCTCACGCCTTGCAGCTGCACTGCCTCAACATCCCCCTCACAGCCCAGACCTGGGGGATCCCTGGCACAAATAAACTCCCTGCTCCTTCCTCCCCTTGGCTGCAGACCGGGAACAATCCCAGCCCCTGCCATCCCCCATCCCTGTGGCCCCCCCAGCCTGGCTGACAGACCCCCCTGGCTGAGGGGAGGCTGCTCCAGCTCGTCTGGAGCCATGTGCCCCATGCCGAGAGCACCGCAGGGATGGAGCAGCTCCCACCCCTCGCCTGCCATCCTGAGGTGACAAAAAATGGGAATTCGGATGTTGGCTGGGCCCTTCCTGCTGTTACTCAGTTTGGCTTTCGAGTTTGACAGGTTCTTGTATTTCCACAAAACTGGCAGGGCTTGTGCTGCGAGCTGACCCACAGCTCTGCAGGAATAAATTTGGGATTCTCTCCCCATCACCCATTGAAACCCCACACTGCCTTTTCCCGGGTGTTACACTCCATGTTCCCAAGGGATCATGAAAGGACACCCACAGCTGAAAACTCACACGCAAGGCATCAAAACCTCCAAATTCAGCCACCTGAAGATTTCTTAAAGGCATTTGCTTTGCAGAGGGGATGTGTTAGAGCAGAAAGCTGAAGGCTGCTGAGTGAAGCTGGATGAAAGCACAGAATTCCTGTGCTGTAGCCTGAAATACGGGATGCTGGAGGCTCAGGAATCACCAGGGAAGGCTCTACCAGTGTGTGGCCACAAATTCTCTGTTTCCTTGGGATAAAGGGCTTAAAGGAAAACCCTCATATTTTCTTTCCCAGCTGCTCATGAGCTGTGGACCAGTGGGGCCTAAGCTGAGTGGCCTCTGGATTGGGATGTGCCAGAATCCAAGGGATGGGGGCTCCTAAACCATACTTTGGGAAAAATAATGGCTAACGTTTGTGTGTGCTGCTGATCCTTCATCTTCTAAAGCAAACCCTCACCTCTGCACGTACAGAATGAGAAGTGAAAAGCAGTGAGGCTGAGCTGGAACATTTCCCTCCACCCACGGAGGCTGTAGGGCAGGCACATCACCACATCCCAGGGGGCACAGGCAGGACAGGGCTGATTCCTGACAGCCAAAGAAATGATAACCTGGCTCCACTCATTGCTAATTAGTGCTTGCAGGGCTGAGAGCTGGGCTGCTCTCAGCTCCATCAGCTGGGACTTTGGCTGGAGCATGACTTTGGCTGGAAATCTCTCTTTCCAATAAACTTAATTCACTTTTACACCATGCTCCTACCATTTGGGCAACAACCCCCCCTCTATTGATGGGATCCTGTCCCAACACCCCCAGCAGGACCAGGAGCTCAATTTGTTTTCTTTTTGGCCAGAAAACAAAGTCACGGCTCAGCCATGGAGCCACCACCAGCAGGTCTGCTTTTATCTCACCTAAAGTCCTATTTTGGGGCAGTTCAGCCTCAGCAAGGTGCAAACTTTGCTGTGAAAGCACAGAAAGCTGGGAAAGGGCACGGGATGTTCCCTGGGGCAGCCAAGGGGTTAAAAGCAGGAGAAAGCCTTTGAAGGAAAATTGCTGATGGGATTGAAGGAATCCTTTGAGGACGGGGGACAGAAACCAGTTCCTATAAAAATGTTGTTTCAATGTATTTTGCAGACTGGGCCCGTTCACAGGAGCACCAAAAGTGCTGTGGGAGATGAAAGCCTCTGTCTCACTGGTCCAGCATCCTGTCTCCAAGAGCAGCCAGCGCCGGATGCTCCGGAGGAAGGGATAAAAACAATGGAAGTACTCAGACTCGGGATAATCCAGCCTCTTTCATCCAGCCCTCTAAGAAAGATCAGTTCATATCCAGCAACCCAAGATGAAATGTACTTTAATAATTCGCCTGGTTCTCTTTACTGACAGATCCCTGTACTCCAGCCACGGTATTTTCCATTTCTATTTCGGAGCAGTGGATTGGGGTCACAAACTAGTAATTCACTGTTTGATTTTGGGGGAAGCCTGGCAGTTTTGGTGCAAAGGGGGGAAGAAATGTTTGCTTGCAGGAGCCTGAAGGGTGACGCTGTGGGCTTTTAGCAGGATAAAAATAGGAACTGGTTACTTTCCAAAGGGAAAAATAAACTGCTAAGTTTCCACTGACTTGGAGTTGCAAAAATGCATCTTGGATTCTGGAGCATTTGGTAAAATATTGTGGTTTAGGCTCGGTAAATAGCAGAGAGCATTCGTTTGGAAACACCAGTGTAAATACCCGGCTTAATGGGATGGTTTGTTTCGGGTTCTTTTTTGGGTTTTAGACCCAGCACAACCTGTTTTAGCCTCGTGCTTCAGGTTTAAGGGCAGCCCCTGGCTGGCCACACACCTCAGGAGCTCATCTGCTGCCCCAGCTGCCCTGTACCAGAAAGATAATTTATCATATCTAGGAGAATACAGGGAAAAGGGTTAAACTGGGAATCTTTGCACACTGCTGCCAGCCCCAGGGCCCTGCCCTCCTCTCTCCAGCTGGGACTGGGGCTTGTGGGGGCTGGCCCAGCTCAGGAGCTCCATCCCAGCCCCGGGATCAAAGGGTCAGGGAAGCTCCCTCGGGAGGAGCAGGGGAAGCACAGGAGGCTGTCCCTGCTGCCAGCCCTGCCAGGCAGCAGTGACTGCTCCGTGCCCACAAAGGCACACCCAGGCTTTTGTTTTAAAGCTTAAACCGGATCTCCAAACTCAAAGACCTTCCAGCACTTCCAAGAAAAGCTGAGCTCCAAGGTTGTCAGAACTCTTGGTCCTCCTGGATGTTCTCCCACCATGGGTGATGCCCACCCTGAGCCTGCCCACCTGCAGCCCCTGAGACCTGCCCCGTGCCAGGCCCCTCCTTTGTCACCTGCTGCCAGCTCCAGGTCACACAACCTCCCCTCCACACCGAGCTGCAACCCAGGAATGCCAGCTGGAGAAATCCTCGTGGCTGTGCAGGGCAGTTATAAATAAATTCTGGGTTGTAATGTAGAGCAGAAATTAAAAATCTTCAAATCTTTTCCACTTTCCTATCTCAGCATGTGTTCAAAGCAGATCTGGGGAGTGCTGGGATGCTGCAAGGACACAGACAATTAGAGCAGGGCAGCTCTTGCCACTGCTGGGAAAAGGGCTGTGTCCCACGTCACCAGCAGGACACGGAGCAGGAGGCCACCAGCGCATCCTGGCTCCCATCTCTTCCCTTCTGTCTCTTCAGAGACAGCAAATGAGACACAGGGAACGGTGCAAAGCCCAGGTTGCTGCGTCCCACAGCTGGAGGGAAGCTTTCTGCGGAGGAGACCCCCCAGAGCAGCACCCCCAGCCCCATAGGGCTCCCCGGCCCCAGCTCCCTGCACTCCAGGCTGCTCCCAGCGCTCAATCCCAGCTCCGGCTCCAGCCCTGCTTTGCCGCTAGATGGCACAGGCCATTGAGAAATGTTTCATTTCATCGATAGCCCGCGTTTTCCCAGAGCCCACAGCCCTGGTTTGGGACGTAGCCACAGACACCTAAAGCTTGCAGCACAGAAAACGGGGAGAAATCCTTGCTCAGGGGGTGGACGGCTCCAAAACACACCTGGAGCTGCACTCCTCTGCTTCAACACCTCCCCCATCGTTATCTCACTGCCAGGCAGGGCAGGGAAATCTCTGCCAGCCAGGACACCCTGGCTCAGATATTACAAAGCCCTTCCAAAGTTAATTTTCACGGTGCAGAACCCCAAATTAACAGGTGAACACCAAGCTGGTTGTTTTGGTTTTGGGGTTTTTTTTCCTATTAATTCTACAAATTCCAGATTTCACCTGCATGAACTGGGCCCGGGGCTCAGTGTGAGACAGGTCCTGAGTGCCACCCCTGAGTCAACACCTGGCCACAGCAAAGGGCAGCAGAACTGCCCCGGCTCTGAAATGCTTTGTCCCAGATGTGCAGCCAGCCCCTCTCCCAAGGGAGACAGGCAATAGCATTCCTTTGCTATCAGTCTGCATTTCCAAGCGAATTCCCCCTCCCTCTGCTCCCAGACCCTGCTCCCTGCTCCCAGCTCCCAGTGACCTTCTCAGGATCAGGTTTTACCAAAGAATGAATTTCCAAGCCACATGGATTCATGGAAAATTCATTCCAAAGCTCGTGCCTGAGCTCTCCCCAGCATCCAAGTGTTCATCTGATCCGGGGCTGGGGCTGCTCCTGTGGCCAGTCCCACTCAGCCCAGCACTGACTCTTCCCCAAAACACCTCTGGGAACTTCACACAGCCCCAAAATAAACCTTAAATTAACTTCAAAAGTTAATTCCATCTTTTCATTCAGTCAGCTCCCTGCTGACATCCTGGCAGTGTGCGCACTGCCCCTGAGCTTCCACGAAATTCAGAGCTTGTAGGGAAATGCAGACAGGGGATGACACCACTTCCAAACACCTGAGAGCAGCTGAATAGCACATCCAGGTGTTGCCAATGCTATGGGTTTGAAACCTGTAAATACTGCAGAAGTAAAAACAGTTTTCTCCTCTATGTGGAAACAAAAGAAAAAAAAATAGGATTCGATTGGATGCGTTTTGGATTTTTTTTCCTTTGTCTCTCTATAAACACAGCCAGCACCCAAATATTTCCCTTTGCCAGTTTTGCCTTACAGGAACGAAGGAAAACGTGCATTTTGGGTGATTTCTGAGCAGTAAGGCCACGTCCCAGGGCAGTGGCTCTGCCATCCCTGAACCACCCACATTTGCCTTCCCAGGGCAGGGCTGTTCCACCTGGACTCTGCTCATCTGTCCCTTCCCGTTCAAACTTTTCATCTCTTCCCTCCAGCCCTGGTTTAGCCTCTGACCCGAGTCCTGTAGGCAGGAGGAGCTCTCTGGATCTTTCTACACATTTTTTTCTCAGACCCAGCAGCCTGCAAAGGTCTTGGCAGAGCATCTTCCCTGCCTAAATTTAGGGCACCCTCTGAATCCTACTGTCATCCAGGTACCCAAGCTCAGCCCCACTGCTGGATTCTGCCCAGACCTGCCCTCAGGACAGCACAGGTTGGACGAGGATCTCCCAAAACACTCTCTGGGATGGCTTTTTCTCTGAATTTCTGGCACCAACCACCCTTGCATTTAAAAGCAGCCTCCAGTGCATACGTATGCATCAATTACTTATGCATAACATCTCAATGAGCACAAGAATTGGCTCATTTAAGCCCAGTAAACAAACACTGAGTAACCGAATTCCTGATAAATCTGCTCTTCAGCTCCATTTGAATCACTAAAACAAGGCAAAACAAAATACACCGTCCATCAGTGCTGGAGCTCAGAGTCCCTCCGGACTTGGCTCAGAAGAAAATTTACCCAATAACTCTGGTCCATGCTGTAAATCATCATCTTTTATGAAGGGTTTTTGCACTTCCTGATGTTTGACTGTAGAGCAAAGAAGCCCTGAGCAAACCAGGCTGGAGGGTTCTTGGTGGTGCTCTGGTTCTACTTTGGGGTGATCCTGGGGCTGGGTAACTCTGAGTCAGCCCAGCAGAGCGTTGAGGACTCTGCAAGCTTTAGAAAGCAATGAAAATATTGATTTCAAGCACCTGAAGAACAACATTTGCAGATATTCTGGGCCCACAACTAGAAATTCTTCCATGTTCACAGTGCAAATCCTCTTTAATGTAAAATAACTTGGATCAAATGTGTTTCAGGTTACAGCTGGGTTTGGGGTTTGTTTTGCTTTTTAATAACCCTCCTGCCAATACCATCCAGTGCTCTGTGAGAAATGTTTGTGGCATTAATTGCAAGTGGAAAAAAGAAAAAAAAAAAACCAAAAAAGGGGAGCAGCAATCCAAACCAAAGTCTGCCTGGAAAGGCTTGAAAGGAAAAAATCAAACAAATGGTTCTCAAGCTGAACTGGTTCCTTTTGGTGCCTCTGTGTGGAAAAGATTCAGCACCTCCTGCCAGGTATGCCAGGAGTGGAACTGTTCCCTGTGAGGGTGGGGAGGCCCGGGCACAGGGTGCCCAGAGAAGCTGGGGCTGCCCCTGGATCCCTGGAAGCGTCCAAAGCCAGGTTGGAGCAGCCTGGGATAGTGGAAGGTGTCCCTGCCCCTGGCAGGGGGTGGCAGTGGATGAGCTTTAAGGTCCTTCCAACCCAAACCAGTCTGGGATTCTCTGAAATAGCACCTGAAGGCTGAATAAACACCCAGAGAAGGGGGGGCACTGCTCATGGGGTGGCTCTTATTTCACCTGCCTCTCCAGCAACATTTTCACAGCAACGTAATTGCACAGACAGCAAACACAGGGACTGAGGAAAATCAAAGAACAGGGGATTAGAAATGACACAGCGTCAGAAACCTGGAATTCCATTAGCAAGCAGGGCAGAGCATTCATTAGAAACACATTTTTTGAGTCACAAATTAATTTCTGGGGTCTGAACTGAGTTTATCAGTAAACTATAGAAGCAATAATCACACGGATGGTGTCGGATCCCCTCAGTCGGCACTGCCCCCAGCGCTGCCCACGGGTCCCCTCTGCACATGCCAAGGCTGGGGCTGAACGACAGCACGAGGAACAGAACAGCAATTCCTGCAGCTCTGCATTTGGAACCAACTCGCTCCGACCTTTCCCCACTGCAGTCGCTGGCTGGGCTGCACAAACCCTCGGGAAAGGAGCTGGAGTGGGACTGCAAACTGCACTGCTCCCATCCCTGGATTTGGGATGCAGGCAGGTTGGGATCTGGTCTGACACCAGCTGTGCACAGCAGCCACTGCGGGAAGAGCTCAAACCACCGTGGAAACCCCACAGCAAACACAGGGAGATCAGAATTTAAATGCTTCACTGCTCCCCGTGATCCCGAATCCTTGCCCATCCTCCATCCCACCCTGTCCATCGCTGCCCACCACAGGCACCAGGCACCTTCCTGCCCATCCCAGCTCTGTACAGCACTTCCTTAGCCATCACCCAAAGGAAGGATTGAACTGGGGGAAGGCTCAAACCCAGCTTTTCCAGCAGATTCCTGTTGGAGCCAGAGCAGGGAGATGCTGCAAAGGCACCGCCCTCAGGCCACGAGCCCCCTTTTATTACCACTTCTCTTCAGTAAAGCCAAAAGCAAAAGAAAAGGCGCAATAAAGAGAGATGTGAACCTCTCCTGACTGGGTTATTCCCAGCCAGCTCCTCTCAGATTTTCCCCTGCTGAAGCGCTGGAGAGGGAAAAGGGGCTTTGCACCAAGCCCGGCTGCGGGGCCAACGCTTTCCGTGGAGATGAAGGCGACGGCTGGGAGCTCCACCAGTGTTGGGGTTATTATTTTCTTAATTGATGCTGCCAAACATGGAATCATTAAGGCTGGAAAAGATTTCCAAGATCGTCGAGTCCAACCGTTAGCACAGCACTGCCAAAAAACTGTTGCCTGTTTTTTAACCAAAATAAGGTGGGACACACACAGGGAGCCTTGAGGGAAAGGACAACTCCCTTTTGCACAAGAACCAAGCACGGGAGATGTTGGTTTGTCACTAATCTGTGCCACAGGAGCCTGACCTAAGCTCTGACACCTCAGAGACCATCGACACCCACAGCTCAACCAGCACAAGGGGAAACTGAGGCACGTGAAAGCAAAGTTATCCCCTCCAGATCCCCCAAACCCAAACCCCAGCCCGGGGACCAGCCCCAGCACCCTCCCCACAGCCAAGCTCTAATTGTTTAGAGGCTTAATAAGTTGTAACTTAAAACTGGTTTATGGCTGTACATAGGAAAAAAAAAAAAAGCCCTGTCGTAAAGTATTTATTACACTTCCTTTGGAAATGATGACAGTCCTCCAGTGAATGTTTTTATTGTTATTCATCATCTTTCGAGAGGGTTGGACAGCTCTGAAATACAGCTTTAATATGAGAGCCAAATGAGAAAGTGCAGATTTAAGGGAAACCTCGGCAGATCAGGTTTCACTCGGTGCCTGCAGCACTCCCAACATGTGTTTCTGATCTGCAGCTCCGCTTTGTTGTGCCCAAACTGAAACTGCATTAAATTCGCTTCGCAGGGATTGTGAAAGAGCGAGAAGCACACACAAAACCCGGCTCGTTCTCCACGTGCCACTCCCGCCTAATCCATGACCTGGAGACGGAAGAGGAATTTATCCCGCCCCAGGCTGCGCCCTGGCTGCAGATCCAACATCAGCAGCACTGCTTCCCCACTGTACTGACTCTGGGCTGCAGGTGAAGCCTTTAATCAGAGAATCTCTTTGGAAAAATACACCAATGCACTTCCTCATGGAAGAAAACCCTGTGCACGCCCAGCCCAGGTCACCGTGCCACAAACAGCATCTCGGAGCGCAAAGCCGAGGGAAAAGCGCTCACCTCTCACCAATCCCCTCTGCCCCTTCACACCAGCTCCCAGGAAAGTGGGGCTGGAGTGGAGGAAAACCCAGGACAACTGAAGCGACAGCTTTGGGCTTAAGAAGCCACGACACACTATGGCCCTTTATTAAACAGATATGTTAATTTAGGAGTGCCTCTCTGAGAAAGGAGTTGCTTTGCCAAGTCCTGGAAAAAAGTTTGTCCTGGCAAAAAAGTCCAGAGAAAGACAGTTCAGCAGCTCCAAGGAATCCCATTCCATTTTATCAGCCTCTCCCCACCAAAGGCAGCAGGGGGTGCAGCATGTGCCCCCCAGACCCAGCCCGTGCCACCCACTCCAGCGGGGGATGGCAGGAGGTAACTCCTCCACACTCATTTAAATCATGGGCACGATGGATTCCTGAGCTTTATGGCTCCTATAAATACTCAGCAGTGTAACCCTGCTCCCCCTCTCCCTGTAACATCCTGCAGCGATTCCTATCAAAGCAGTATCAGAGCAGCCAAACCTGACCGGCTTTCCTGCTATCTGGATGGGTAGAGGTATCCTTGAGCAGAGGATTGCCTGGGTAAGGAGGAGAGTGGAAAGGGAGGGAAAACCCTTTACCCTGCAGAGGTTTGCTTGTGGGAGTGCAGGGTGGTGGTAGGAAAATATTCCAAGTGGATCACTCTGGGTACCACCACATCCCAACCACAGCATCCCAAACCACATCACTCGGGTTTATCCCTGCATCCCAACCACGTCACCCTGGGTACCACTGCATCCCAACCACATCACCTTGTTTATCACTTCATCCCAACTGGATCACCCTGGGTACCGTGGCAACCTGACCACATCCCTATGGGTACCACCCCATCCCAATGCACACCCTGTCAGCAACCCCCAGCCCACACCACCCTCCCCAAAGCCCTCAGCTCTTTTCCCTGGCTTCCCAAAGGCCCGTCCCTGCCGGTGCTGGGGGAGGGAGGATTCCCTGGATGGCCCTGAGCAGCAGATGCCAGGCAGCCCCGGCCCGCTGTCTGTTTTCACTTTGTTTAACAGCTGCCCTTTGGATCCTGCTACTTCCCAGGCTGTGGACAGTGGGGCCGGCACAGGAAACGCAGCCAAACATTTACCTACCCCTCTCTGATTTGAAACAGCTTCAGAAAGACTGGAAGTCTGTACATCAACATCCAGCTAATCCAACCTTTCCTCCTGCCAGAGAGAGCAAGTGCTGAAGAGTTAATGAAAATAACTCCTCTGCCCTAAAGAAGTCATAGTTTGGATGTGGAGTCATGCAAACTCCAATCACCCTCGCTTAACACTTGCACAGAATTATTTTAACATTTGATTTTAACTTAAATAAACACACTCAGTGTTCCAGACAGGGGCGTGGGAGCTGCCTGCTGCTGGGCCACCAAAAAACGAGGCAGGAGGTGTCTCCCCTCCCTGGACAGGAGAGGTCAGTGGCAGCCGGACTCCTGGGGCACAGACACCATCCTCAACTGAGTAACTTTGCTGTGGCTCCACTCCGTGACAGATGAAGCTTTTTTTCCAGCTAGAAATGAAAAGAAAAAGACTGCCTGGTGCTTGCCCAGAGTTCTGCTGCACTGATGAAAAGATGCAGCTCATTCAGAGCCACCCTGGAGACATCTGCAAGACGAGACAGTCCCCAGTGACTTCTGCATCCAGGACAGTCCCAGCCCCAGTGACCCGCTGAGAAATGCTGCCCTGATGCCCTGGCCAGCAATTTGTCCAGGGCTTTTTTGGGGAAAAGATGGGTGGAGGGGATCATCTGGCTGTCCGCAGGACTGGGCTGCCGGGAGGGCAGGTCTCGCCTCCCATCTGGGCTCGCACTCCGAGCGGAGCCAGTCGGTCTGACGGCCACTGGCTCTTCCTTGCTTATAAATGCTGAGAACATCAGATAATCCAGGGAGGTCGGGGTCAGCTGCTGTCACTGCTTTATCTCAGCCCTGGAGCAGCTCTGCATGTGTCCCAGCACCAGCCTCTGCCTCTTTATGCTCAATATTATTTTAAAAATGCCTCCTTTATTAGCTCTTCTCACACAGTTCTGCTACAGCCCAAAGGGAAAAGGCTACAGCTGGGCGAGCACCAGCCCAGGAGATTTCCGTATTTTCCCTGACTCTACACAAGAGCAGGAATCCTGCTTCCCTCCCATCTCCCAGCCCTGCTCTTTGCAAACAAGAACTTGCTCATAAAATTTAAGGTCAGGGCCCTTGGCTCATCTCATCGTCCCTGCTTCATCTCGCAGAATTACTTTGCGTCACAGCATCCTCCCTGCTAGTTCGTGCAGAAGGTGACTGAGCTCTGCTGAGCCCAAAAACTGCTTGATTTAAGCCCCTTTTCCAAAAAGTGGAGGTCTTTGTGCTGCTACAACTCTGCTGGCAATTCCTCCAGGAGGGACAGCCTCCGGGAGGCTGCAGAGGGATGTTTTTAGGGGGCAGGTTACCCGGTGAAGGCGTTTCTCCCCAGATCCTGTGGGTTTCACACGTCCTTACTCCATGCAAGGATGAGAGAACAATTGCTGCTTTTTGGGTTCTTTTCTATTTGGTTGGTTTTTAAAGAGTCTCGTGCTCTTTAAAAACCTTGATATGGATTTTTTCAGTGTCAGGATGAACTTTTTGGGAGCACCCTGACCTGTCCTGCCTGGCCGGTGGGGGGTGATACTCTTGCCCTGGACATATGGGAGCCACAGCTTTAAACTTTGCATTGGGCTGAGTGGATATTTAGTAGGGCCAAAGCTGAAAAAAAACAGGAAAAAAAAGATCCCAGGGTGCTCCAGCACAATGAAAACAAATGTCCAAACCTTGAAAATTTTCACAAAACACCTAAAATTGTAATTCTGTAGCCACCTGTGCTGCAGCATCACTCCTCTCCAACCAATGCCTGTTCCATAAACTACTGCAAAGAGAAAAAGGGCTTTGAGGAAGGCCAGGTTGGCGTCTGGGGTCAGAGTCACCCCAGCACCCACATTTAAAGCTTTTCCCTGAAAACACTCAGAACATGTTTTTCACTCTCTAAGCAGGACCTGCATTCCCACGTGATCTTTTCCAGGAGTTGTTGCTGAAAACCCATCCTCACATGACCCAAAAACCTCCTGAAGAGCAGGTGAGGGGCAACAAGCAGAGAACGAGCCCAGGGCCATGAGCTGGAGGTGCTGCAGCTCATCCCCTCCCCAGAACCCAAATCATAAATTCATCTCTGCCACATTCAGCCAGGGTTACCCAGGGAGTCTGGAGCAGAGCTGAGCTCTCCCATGTGGCTCAGGCACTATCACCAGCATCACTTCCCTCCCGCAAATCCAGATCCCGGGCTCATAAGAAACAATCCAAAAATATTTATGGCATGTAAAAGCCAAAGGCACGCTTACAAGCAGAAAATCAGGACTGCTGAAATAAAGAGAGGAAGAGCTGGGCTAAAGGGGAACGGCAGGACTGGAACACAGTGGCACCCAGTCCTGCACGGAAAGAAAACCTCTGTGCCCAAATCCCACACCCAGGGAACCTGCGCTCCCGGGACACCTTTATCTTCTGAGGAATTCAGCACAGACCTGCTGCCCATCAGCTGCCTGCCCGATCTCTTGCTTTTCATGCAGTTAAACATCTTGGTTTGCACCGTTTTTCCCGGGATAAGTAAGAGCAGGGCTGGGCAGGACACTCGGCATCTGCAGCCGGTGGGAGGGCGACGCTGTTGTCCCCAGGATCCCCCGTGCACCAGCTGCCTGCACACACGTTTGCTGCTTGGAAAAAAGATTTCCCCTGAAAATTGGCACAAAATCTGATTGCCACAGGACTTTTCCTTCTTTAAATAAACAGTGCAAAGTGTGATAATTGCACTCTGCGGCTGGAAACTTCAAATGGCCAAATGCAGAGTTTGGGGGATTTGTCACGTCAGCGCTGGAGCAGCTGAAAAATTCACCTGGAGCAGTGGATGTGCTACATCTCAGGGAAGGTGTATCCCTTTATTTTTACAGAGGGATCATTCCTGAAGGAAGCAGGGCTTGGTTGCTCTGCTTAGATGCAACTTGTCCCCTGTGGCTGCAGTTTTTACAAGGCTGAAGGGCACTTGGGCACACAACCCTCTGTGGGCATTTTGGGGGTGAAACCTCCTCTCTGCAGCATTTAAATTTATGACAAGCAGGCAAGTACTTCCCAAAAAACCCCACTTTGTGCTGAGAACCTTCCCCCCCATCAGTGCGGCCACAGTGGACAGATGGGCTCCTGGCTGAGGCTGCACCAGCGAGGAGCCGATGCTTTGGCCTGGGCTGGAAGAGCCCAAGGCTCCATCCTCCCCTGCAGCTCCTTGCTGGAAGCAGATGGCAGAGGATTTTGCATTTCCATTCCAGTCAGGCGTGAAGGAGAGCGTGCACTTCACTAACAAGAGATCAGCTACTATTTATCTTACACGGGTGACTGCATGGGGGAAATAGCACTGAAGAGAGGTTTAAACCTTATTCCTCACCAGACCGCTTCTCCCAAACAGCAGTTGGGAAATGAGCAGAGCTCGGACAATAAAAAGAAGAACATTTTACAGATGTGCACGTTCTCAAACTGCTCTCATTTCACAAAGTTAAGCCTTTTTTTGGTATTAAAATAGGGAAGGGAGAAGTTGTTTATCTTGTATCACTTTTTTTAAACATTCTATCCCTGCTGTGGGTCCTCTATTTCTTTGTCTATCACCAAATCCCAAGACATTTGTTCAAGTTGCCCCAAGTGAGGGCTTTTTACGAAACCAGCCCCGGATCCGCAGGTGCAGCAATTCCCTCACCCAGGGGTCACCCCACAGCTTCCATTATTGCTGTTAATGCTTCCTCAGAGCCCAGCAGGACGGGGCTGGTGGAGGATGCTGATGGATGGGGCTGTGGGCAGGAGGGAAATACCTGCTGCCGGCGCCTGGCCCCGGGCCAGCCCGCGGGATGCGGAGGGAGCAGGGAGGGACAATGGCAGGAAGTTGTTGATCAGTGACTCGCCGCTCGCTAACGACATTCACTTCCTTTATTTCCCTTTATTTCCCACCTTTCACTACCCCGGTGCAGTGACAGCATCGGCCTGGCTGCCACCGCCACACAACAGCCTGGGAGAGCGGGGCTGAGAGCTGGATTCCCGTGGAGAGAGCAGGTTCTTTAAAAAAATCCTACAAAATAGGCAAAGGTGCCTCCAGACTGGATTTTGCTTTTGCAGGGAAGCGATTTCCCAAGGTACAAACACAGTGCCATCTCCTGCCACAGCAAAAGTGCTCCGGAATACTGTCACTGTGGCACAGGGACACCAATTGTGGATTATCCTAAGCTGGAAGGGACCCACAGGGATCATCAGCCCAGCTCCTGGGCCTGCACACACTCCAACAATCCCACCCTGTTCATCCCTGAGAGCACTGTCCAAATGCTCCTGGAGCTCTGGCAGCCTTGGGAATGTGCCCATTCCCTGGGGAGCTGTTCCAGTGCCCAAGCAACCTCTAGGGGAAGAACCTTTTCCTAAAATCCTGCCTAACCCTCCCTGACACATCTTCATGACACTGATCTTCATGGCGAGATCATTGCCGTGGGGTCAGGGACTTTCAGAGGAACTGGGAAAGGTCTTAAACCTTTTCCACAATTCAAGCCCTGGTGCTGAGTTTGATCCATGATAAATCCTATTTACCATCCCAAGAGACTGCAAGGAGCACAGAGAACCTTGCAAACAGGTTAAACATTCACTGAGAGCACAAGTTTGTGGAAGACAGAGATGAAAAAAAGATCATAAAGCAATATTATTACCTTAGGTATCATCTCCTTTTCATGTGGCTCAGATTCACACACTACAGGACACACAGTTGTGACATCAGGCAAAAAACATCTCAAAACCTACTGTTAACACTTCAAAACAACAGCTCAATTTGAAATGAAGCTGGAGCAAGTGAAGAGCCCTGATCCACCCTGCCCAAGGCTCACACCAACTGCAGATTCCTCAGATGGTACCATCACTTCAGGAGCAAGAAGAGCAGCTTGTTAGCATTTAGAACAAAATTTATGAGAGGGAAAAAAAAAATCTTGAAAAACCACAAGGATTTCAGCATTTTAGCAAAATCAAGCTGGGAGGAGAGTGAAAGCATGGATGTGTGAACATGGGCAGGCAGAGTTTGACAGCCCCATGGCACATTTCCTCTCCCCTTATTTCTAGAGGTGCCTTGCGTGGTCGGAGCAAACCCCATAAATCTGTCAGTGCAGGATGCTGGAGAGTTTCCTAAAGGAAACCCTCCTATATCATCCTCAATCATCCAGCAAAATTTGGCAGCTCCACTTCCCGAGGTTAAAGGCATCACTGAGGTTTAAATGAAGACATCCTTGGCTGGACTCCGCTCTGCTTTAATTGAAAGATTACAGCCCCCATATCCCCGGGGAGGGATAAAACCCTGGGTTTGGGAGGATGCAGAACACAGCTGCCACCACCATGGATAAAGTCTGAGTGAGCAAATGGGTGAAATAAAGCTGGAAATGGTGTTTGGCTTCCTCTGCCAAATCCCTACCCCTGGACTGCTGTGGAAGACCCTGCTTCAACATGTCCCAGAGCCTCAAAATCCACGTTGGAAATAACACGATTAGCACAGGCTTTATACATCCAGAGACTTCTGAGGTCTTTCTGACTGCTGGAAGACTTAGAACTGGCTTTTGCATATTTTGGATGACCTATTTATCCCAGAACTGGCAAGGCTGGGGAGCAGTTTTCTTCACCAGGCAGGTCCGGGTCACGGGGAGTTGGTGGGAAGGAAGGAAGGAGACGGAAACTTTGCGTAAATTACAGCCCTGACCCCTCCCAACTCCCTGATCTTGCCCGTTCCTTGGCAGGGAGGAGATGGGACATGGGCCTCTGGTTTGAAGCAAGCTAAATTCCTTTTTCAACTGAATTACATAGCCAGGGCCTCAGGTCTCTGGCCAGAGGCCTGTTCTCACTGTCAGACAGGCTTTAAAAATAAATATACCCCGTGTCTGCCACTAACGGGGCTTCTCTAATTAACCAAGTGTCCTGACAGCCCCTGCTGAGCATTCTGGGATCCCTGGTGCTGGGCACTGGCTGCCTTTAGGGGCTGCTCCCCATCCCACAGGGCCTGCCTGGAGTCTCTGGGTCCCTCAGGAGTCCAGCTCCTCTCCAGAGCACTGTCCCCACTTCCAGCTGGGAAGGAGATACCATGAATAAGTTAATGGGGTGGCAATGAGGCACAAAGGACACTCCAGCCGGGTCTGCCCTCGGTCATGGTCAGCACCACCAGCCCCAGAAGGTCTAAGGCATGACATGCTGAGCCTACACAACACCTCAAGGTCATTTTTACACACATGCACTGTATTCTTCCTGTAGATTAATTATTAAGAACAATCTGGCTTCCAAGAACCCTCCACAGCAGGAATTTCCTCACCCATGGATGGGTTTGTGCCAAGGAGCAGGAGAACACTGAGGAAAGGTGGCTGTGTCAGATCACATCCAACCGACAAACACCTCCCACCCCCTCCTCCTGGAGCAGTCCTGACAGGGACACAAGGAAAACTCCAGAAATCACCCAAAAAGGCAGGCCCAGACTTTCTGGTGAGCAGGTTACAGACCACACCACCCCAATCCAGTCCTGCCCCTGCCTTGCATCCCCCATTCCTTCTCCTGCCTTGGAACTGCAGGAGAGACATTGTCCCACCACATCAGCGTCCCACTGCCCATCCTTAAATTGCTTAAAACAGCCACAGCCATGGTTCATGACTCTGTCTTTAAAGATTATCCCACTTGTTTTTACCTCCAGCTCCGCTATTTCCCTGTTCTTTGCTCCCTCCAGACAAGCCTGGGAGCTGCAGCTCTAGAAGAGCTGCTGGCTTAGAGATTCGCAAGCTTTGGCCCCCAAAACCAGTTTAAAGAGTTAAAGGAGTTGGTGAAGGACAGAGCCCCTGCAGCCACATAGTGACCACATCCTGCCGTGGCTGCTCCATGCTCACTCCTGGTCCAGCCCCACTCCTGCTAATCTTACATTCTTATCTAACAGCTTGTCTTTTTCTCACTAGTTACACTCAGGGCCTTCCAGGTCTGGAAAAAAAGCACTATTTTCTAGGTGATGAGAAGTTCAGCATCCTCAGCTGATGGGGGGACAGACACCACAGCACAGGGAGTGCACAGGAGAAGCCAGTGAGAACAGAGACAACCAAACTCCTGTTGCTCCAACACCCAGAACAGAGAGAAATTATAATCCCAGAGATAATAAAGAGGCTTTATTCCAGCTGTCAGTCAATCTGCCTCCACTCCTCGCCTGCCCTCCGGAGAATACTTTTAAAGGCCACAGCCTTGTAGGTGATGATGTTTTATTACATCTCAAAAAGAAAGAGGGCAAAAGAGAAAAAAAAAAAAAAGACCAACACACAGAGGAATGCAGTTTCATTTGCAGTTTCCTGAAACCTGAGCAGAAAGTTTATAAAAACTTTGGGTTGTGTTTGGAGTTCAGAAGCAGAATGAGAAATCACTCTCCTTTTCCTCTTTCTGTTTGCTGAGCAGCACCACCAATCCCACAACCTTCCCTCCACTTCTCCCTGTTTTTTCCCCAGCAGCATCACAGTTCCAAGCCTTGCTCTGTTAGCTTGGACATAAATCAACAAGCGAGGGGCTGAACAAGATCCTTCTTGTAGTTCACACACCCTCATTTAAAAAAACCACAGGATTAAGAAAGAAATTTGATTCCCACTTCCTAAGTCTGAATTGTCTGGAAACTGCTGTTCCTTCGGGTAAAAAAAAAAAAAAAAAAAGGCAAGCAGAAAACCCCCCCCTCAACATCTGAACATCAAAACAAACAAGATATGTTTTCCCTAAAAAGTAGAGGCTGGCGGAAAGGAAGACAGGAGCCAGCCTGAGATGTTTTTCTCACTCATGACCCTCTCAGGACCTTGGCAAAAACAGACCCAGGAGAGCCAGTCCTGGAACCCCTTTGCACCAAGGACTGGCTGCACCAGTGACAGCAGGGAAAAGGGACACTGCTTATGGGATTTGGGCACCTGCACACCAAGAATGACCAGCCCTGGGCACAGAGGATCCTGGTGCAAAGTTTGCGAGGCTTCCCAGGAGCAGGGATCAGCAAAGGAAGCCCAGGAGAATGGCCAAGGGGAGGCCAGGCCTGAGCACCCAGTTCCTTCACCCTGAAGGTGACTGAGCTCAGGTTGGGCATCACCCGGCCCAGCCATCCCTCTCCATATTCACTCCCAAAGAATCCTCCCCCGAGCTTTGAAAGCTCCCGCTGTCCCAGGGCAGATACGCACCAGCCAGGGGACACCATCTGCCCCCCTGAGCGCTTCCCCACACCCGGCCGAGCTCCCCTCAGCACATCACCCCCCATTCCCATGGCTACACCGAGTCCAACAGGAGCATCCCCCTCCCCAGCCCAGCTCCCAGCTGCTGGCAGCACGAAGCTGCCAAGCGTGAAAAACAGCATGAAAAGGCCATATGGCCTCTTTTTCCATCACTTCTTCCACTGATGGCCAGCAGCAGCAGAGAGAAGAAAGCAGGCTGGGAAGCAGGGTGGGTTATTGCACAAGGAGGCTGAAAGAAGTTTACAAAAGCAGCTTTATTGCACTATTTCCCAATTTTAAGACCTAAACTTTGCATCCTTCACATTCTTTTTGATACAGCTTTTTTTAAAGTGTGGTTTTAAAGCAAATACTTTGGAGGCAACACTGGAGCCGGGCCAGAGAGGCTGTGCTGGGGTGAGCACATGAAGGACCTGTGATATTTTGTTTTGGGGAGGAATGTCACACTTCTCCTTCAGGCCAGGAGCACTTCATTCTGGAGATGAATCTGGCCAAGGAGGCTGAGATACTCAGGAAAATTAATTTACTATTTCTTGTTAAGCCTTAAAGGCCAGAGCAGCAGTAGCCACGAACGCAGAGCTGCACCAGTGCCAGTTCTACCTGCTCCACACTGCCCAGCAGCCAGTCTTTTAGATAACAAGTCAAGCTCAAAGCTGCCAAAGCGCCAGCTTTGGGAAACATTAGCTTGGAAATCCTTGGCTTTCCAGTCCAGCAACTCACCAGCACTGGGACAAGTTGCTGCGCCCCTGGGCACATGCAGTTCACTGACTCTCGTGGGGGATTTTGGGTCTCAAGACCCACAGCACCCCTGAAACCCCAACTTCTGGTGCTGCATGACTTCAGCCAGGGCCATGTGAAATCCCAGCCAGCCTATTCCAGCAGGTGGATGGAGAGTCCAGGTGCCTTTGGATTTTGTCCCATTTTGCCACATATTCATGACCACTTTACATAGAGAGCTAACAGACTTTAAGGACTCCTGTGATCACTTGGTCCACAACCCAACCTTGTGGTTTAAAAAAATAAAAGTTTGAAAATAATCAAGAAACTCTGTGCCACAACAGTCCAATCCAAGGAACATAATGATCCCTGTAAGAAAAATGTATTTTCACCTCCTTTCCCTGCAGGAAGGTGCATCAGCCTGGCTCAGAACCCGCTCCTTGGCATGAGTCCCACTTGCCTGGGCTCATCTTTGCTTTCCAGCTTCCTCAGGTTACACCCAATTTCCTCCCACTTTCCTACCCTGCCAGAGGAAAAGCCTGGCCTGGTGCTCAGGTTTCTGAGGACATCAGAGTTTTAATTCTGAGGAAGCCAGACCAAGCTCAGTTGGAGGTCTCCTGGACACTGAGGAAGCAGAGGCGAAGGCAGAGCTAAGCCAAGCTGGGTGATTACAACACAACCTCCTTCAAATCACACCCCCAGCTGCCACATCAGAAAAGGCAGGATGCACCAAAATGTCCACGTGCCCAAACACCTACAAGAAACTCCAGCCACATCCAGTTTTTCACACCGAGGGACCTGAATTCTATGAAAACAGCTTGGAGCTGCTCACAGACAGCCCCTCTTCCACAGGGGTTGAGAAACTCCAGCTGGTTTCGAGTAGGACCAGCCAAAATCAGATATCCATGCAGAAAAAGCAGCATCCATTTCTCAAAGGCCATATTTTTTATTACCACCCTGAACATCCAATTCGTCAATGCAAGGAGCAACAGGGAAATGAAACATTTCCATCTCCTGCCCCCAAGTGTCGCATTAGCCCTTGGCCCCTGTGTTGACTCCTAGGGATTTTCCAAGTGTTTTACCATGTAGGATTGGAAAGGCACACAACCAGTGCCGTGTGCCTCGGATTGCTGCTCTCAGATGGACCACAGCTGTCTCCAGGAAACCCAGCAAGCAAACCCAGCGTGTCTTAAATGAAAAGTGTTTCTGACATGACAATATATTTTGCTTTTAATTTGTTTTTCATCTCAGATTATGAGTTGCCAAAAGTTCTGCCGCCTGAACAGGTCCAACCAGCTTTCCCTGCATACCTCTCCTGAAACCAGCTCGGAATGGGAATGGTAATTATGTGTTGAGGGCAGGGGAGATCATTAAAATAAATGACTTGGATTCTGAAGCCTATAAACTGTCCTCCTCTGCAATTAAAGTCATTTCATATTTCATTTCACTTTGTCACCTTGTCTATCTTTCCCCAAGTTGTAAATTAAGCTCAGGAAGGTTCTTTAAAAGCCTTTGAAATTCTCTCTAATAAATGGGAGTTAGCATTGGCAGGAGGAGCAGATACAATGCATGAGTCACAGTCTGGGGGCTGCAAACCCCCTTGGCTCTGGGCAGCTGGCACAAGGGCTACCAAGCTGGTGGCATTGGCCCCTGGCACGATGCAGGGCTCTGGTCTCACCTGATCGTGCCTCACTTGCCCCAGGAACACATCAGAGAATGTTGATGTCTCTGCACCACTCAGATCCACCTCAGAGCAGGGATTTCACCACATCCTCTACCCACAGGGTCACATAAACAACATGGAAACTGCATGGACATCTCTCCAATCCCCCCACTGGGAGTGGGGGACCTGGGAATGTTGAAAGGCATTAGGACGCACAATGGAATTAATGATGGATGGTTGCATGGTTAAGTGAAGCCTGAGAGAAGGTTTGAGCAGGATGATGGGATCCTCAAAGCACCAACTAAAATGACATCTGTCACTGCCCCTGTCCATAGCAAGGGGTTGGAACTGAATAATCTTTAAGATCACTCCCAATCCAAACTGTTCCAGGATCCTATTCCTGTTGGCTTTGTGTGAGACCTGGTTTAGGCCACAAAGGTGGCACAAAAGGCCCAGGCTCTCCAAGCCCGTCCCACCAGCTCGATCCCAATGCTCCCACAGTGGCCTTCACCGCTTGGAGAAGGAGCGGAGGCCTCGGCCCTCGTCTGACCGCCCTGTGGAAACCCAGAGTAAACATTTGACATCCCCTGGGCTCAGCCCATTCCTGCTGCCACAACACATCCCTTATTGTCCGCCGGACAAGCTCCGCTGTGTTGGGTTTGCCCAGCCTTTCCAGGAGCCCCCGGCGACGCCCCCGCCCCGGGGCCGCATTCCGCCTGTCCCCGGCCATAGTGGCGCTTTGTCGCCGGGCCGCGCCGGCCGGACGTCACGGCGGGCCCGAGCGGGCAGTGCCCACAGCCCGGCCGTGCCAGCAGCCCGGCCGTCGCCAGGACGGGACAGCCCCGCCAGGCCGGCGTGGGCAGCGGCCAAAGGGGTGCCGAGACCCTGCCAGCCCTGGGAAAGAAATGCCCACGGGTTTGAATGGAATCAGCAACCCCGGGCTGGCAGCGCGTCCATGGCAGCTATTGTTCCAGCACAAGGGCTCTTTAGGGAGAAGAGTTCCATGGAGGCCTCTGCGGCGAGATTAGATCGGTTCCCTGTGCCGCTCCCAGATAAAACTGCCCATGGCGGCTGAGGCGGTGGCTGAGGCAGCGGCTGGCGCTGCCTTTGTGTGCTCTGGTCCCCGCAGCAGGAAAAGTGACCCCACAGTTTGCAAAAAGGGACATTTTCCCCGTGGGTGACAGCCAGGCTGCGGCTCCGGGGTGGCACTGAGCAGCTGTGGCTCAGCCAGAACAAGGGTGACAGCACTGCTGACATCTGAGCCACTTTGGGAATCCCTCCCTGGGAGAGGGGACAGGAGCTCGTGGGAGACGCTGCATCCTACTCTGAAGGCTCAGGGGGACACCGATTCAGACGGGATTGTGCAGGAACCTCAAGATTTAGTTACTCAAGAGCAGTCACAAGGGTGATGGAGCTGGGTAGCTCCAACTCTGTACATCAAAACATTTTCCTTGTCCTGGGTCACTAACAAGCCAGTGACAAAGAACTTCAGCCATTTCCTTTCTGTAAAACAAGCATGTGCTGACCTCCTTCATCAAGATCCATCACAAAACTCACTTGAGAGCTATTTTTTGGCTCTACCCACCAAAAGACCCCATATTTAGCACATGCTTATGAAATAAAGCACACATCATCTGGGAGACCCCAGCCTCGCATCATCAGTTCAACTCCAAGCCTCTGCAGGGACCGCAGAAGCAGAAGGACAAGAGATGAGACCAAGAGCAGCAGACCCAGAGAGCGAAGCCCTGCCAGGAGCCACTGTGCCAGCACCGTGCAAGATCCATCTTGCTGCCACCCACCCCAACACTTATTTTCTCCTTTCATGGTTTTGCCATTAAAAGCAATTACAGCCCAGTCATATTCACAGGGCACCCCAATGAATGCATCAAAGCCAGGGCTCCGCACAGACCCATCTCCAGCTCAAAGCCACGACACTTCCCCTTGCATTCCTCGGTTGCGACGGGGTGAACCACGGGGAGCTTGGATGTCTGGAGAACAAAAGCCCTACACAAAGAATTCCTGCCCGACTTGAATGGCAGCCCCGGGTGCTGATACAGTCTCAAACGCAGTAATTATTGCTGGCTTTGAAGCCTAACGTGTGCAGAGTGCACTTTCCACACCTATTTCACCCAAACGACACCACTTACCTCATCCCCTGCGTACCTGCTCCTCCGGAGCCCTTTGTAGTCCTGCCAGGGCTGCTCATTACTGCTCTCAAATGCTGCTGCTGCTTCTGGAACAAGAGACAGTAACTTCATGCAGGGGAAAATGTGAAATGAAAAAAGGCTGCCCTGAATTACAGCTCACATCACCATGAGAAAGCCTTTATTATATTATTCTGACCCACTTGATGAGAGGAAATTAAAGGATTAAGTTTCCAAATGGGTGTCTGTTGTGCACAACTTTCACATGTCCAGCCCTGGCTCATCCTTGACCTGCCACCCTGAAGGACCCTTCACTCCCAGGTCTTTTCCCATGTCCTTTCCAGCAGGACCCTCTCTTGGCTTTGTCAGTGCCACTCAGATAAATCCAACCAAATTCCTTGTGGAGACGAAGACTTCTTGCTATTTTACGGTGGAAGTGGCGGATCCAGAGGAAAGCTCTAAAACCAAGGTGGGTTTTCCCAACATCAGCCTTGCAAGACAACAACCAGACTCAGAAATCCCCCCTGCCACATCCCTGAGGCAATGAGGAAGGTAAACTAGCTCAGAAGAGATAGCATCAGAAAGCCCCAATAGCTCCGAGCTGGTGATGCGGAAGCAAAGTGTGTTTGCCCAAGGAAATGCTCCAAGGATATCCTAAAGACGGCCTCAACCACCTGGAGCTGAGCCCAGCACGGTGCCAGCAGTGAAAACAAGCTCTGCAGAGCAGCCACACAGCACCAGGGAGCCAGAGCAGGGTTCAGCAGCCTCTGCACAGCAGCACAACCCAATTTCCCTCCCCAGAGTCTGGTCAGGGCCAGCTGATCTCACCACACTCTGCTCATTCCCACCCAGTGCATGTTCAGACACACGGGGCAGCCTCAGCAGACAAGGTACATGAGATAAAGTTCCTTAATCACATAAAACAGGACAGATAAAGTTCCTTAATCACATAAAACAGGACAGATAAATTTGGTTTATCTGGCTCTCCAGGAGCTGGAAGGGTGCCTCACAAAAGACTTGGCATCTGCGCACAGGGAGTGCCACCAGAAAGGGCAGGAGGTGACACACAACCAAATAAAGAGTGCTGGATCACTTCTTGGACACCTGGGTTGGGGAAGACACCAGCTGGGGGCCACCAGCTCTCAGCCAAGAAGCCAACTCCTCCAGCTCAGCAGCAGGAATCTGTTTCCAAGGGATTTTGGCAGCATGGAGACATCAGCATACAGGAGCAAGAGCTGCTTTGCCACATGGGACCGTATTCCCAAACCCAGCCACCTCAACCCATGCAGGGAAGCCCTTGGGAAGGCGGTGGCTGGGTGTGCAGCCCTAACCTCTGCACATCTGCATTTCTGTGCCATTAAAGCTGAGATTTCACTGGTTTATCAAAAAAAAGCAAAAAGGGCTTAGGATGCTCTTTGCTCTGTTTAGCTCTCCAGTGGAGTTGGAGCTGGGATCAGGCTTTGCCATCTGCTTTTTCCAAGAGAAAAGCACCTGGGCAAAGGGAAAACCACAGTGATTTACCACCAGCAGTGACTCCTCCTCAAGCCAGGCCCTAAGGGAAGGGGAATTTTGGTAAAAAAAAGAGCATCACCACTGCCCACAGCTGATGCTGGCAGAGGAGCCGCAGCACCCTCCAAGCACTGGGCTCAGTGCAACGAGCAATGTTGTGTCTGTAAAGCTCTGATAACCCAGGGGTGACACAGGAACGACACAATCCCTGCAATTACTGCCGATTTTTTCTGGCCCCATAGAGCCCTGGTTAGGGAATAAATCCCACAAGTGTTTTCCTTATCAAGGCTGATGTCCAGCAGAGCTCAGAAGTGCCCAAACACTGCTTTGGGGCTGCACCAGCTGCCCTCTGACTCCTCTAGAGATGAGGCGTTCAAAGCCATGAAGTGAAGAGGCCACAGCTGCTCTGATTATGAGCACTACAGATGTTCCCAGACAGTTGTGCTTAGAGAGCTCAGCCCCAGGACCCTGCACGGCTCAAGCAAGCACAGAGGGCATGACACTCTTTCCGAAAACCGGAAAGGGAATTTGGGGGAAAAGCCCATAAATCCCTATTTAAATTGAAAACACTCCATACAGTTCTCTTTTGGGGTGTTTTTGTTTGTTGGTTTTGGTTTGTTTCTGCACTGAGTTTTTTGGAGATGTGCAGAAGGGCAGAACCACTTGGAAGGGACCTTAAAGACAATCTCGTTTCATGGGCAGGGACACCTTCCACGGGACCAGTTTGCTCCAAGCCCCACCAACTCTCACCAGTTACAAAGGAGAAAACAAAACCAATGCTCTTAATTAGCATCATCTATCCCCAGCATTAACAGTTGCAGGGACATTAATGAGCCTGATTACCAGCAATGCTGCCCATCCAACATCTCCAGTACTTGGCTCCCCATTTTCAAGTCCTCACTGATGTTTGGATTTTAAAGCAAATTTAAAACCCCCTCCTAACCCCCACACACCAAGCATGCAGCATCTTATTCCAAGCAGAAAAACAGCTCTGAGGCACAGCGGGGTTTAACATTTTAGGGATGGCACCTTCAGCTCTCAGAAGTCATCTCTGCTCTCTAAGCCTCCCCAAACCAGCTCCCTGCCCTGCAGCTCTAATCCACACAGACCAACAAAGCCTTTGGGAGTCCATCAATACAATTTCAGCCTTAATTACAGAGCACTATTAAGTAATACTATTGTTCCTTGACAAAGCCCGTCGAGTTATTTATTAGGGAAGGATTTGGCAAATTGAGCCAAACTGCCAAAGCTTTGATAAACTGAAACCTCATTTTCCCTGTGATCTCAATGAAACAGATTTTCCTTTCCTGAATGCTTTGAAATCTGAAGTCTGAGTAGTTGTCACTAAGTGACGATGACAAAGGGCTATTCTACTGCCACTCAAAAACCGAAACTTTGCTTGTCTTTACAGTGACAAATGACCAGGCCAAAGCCAAGTTGGGGACTTCTCTATTTCACATCTGCACTGGGCAATACACCCTGATGCCTTTCATCTGTGGGCAGGAGAAAGCACAATGCACTGTCACTGCTTTAGCAGTTGGGAACCGCAGAAAAAAGAACCAGAAACCATTTTTTGGTTTCAGAGACATGGCCCCTTTCTCAATTACCGTTTATTCTGATACACAAGAGAAGAGCTTTCCTTCATCAAACCCCATGGGAAGCTTTGCCTGCTGCTGTCCCCAGCCAGGACCAGGCGTGTCCCAGGGACTCTCTGGTGGCTGGTACGGAGTGACACCATGGCTGGCACAGCCACCTCAAGCCCAGACCTGGCTAAGCTCCTATCAGGAATGAGTCCCTCAGCCCAGCAAGGAACTGGCCCACAGGGAGGATTTCCAGGTGACATCACAACCCAAATTGCTCCTGCTTCCACCAGCAGCAGCGGCTGGAGACCCAACACCACTTTGGGATTGCTGGAGAGACTTCCCAGCAGGACAACCAGTTATTCCATGGACACGCAGCAGTAAGTGACAATTCAGCCTCCAGACCATTCTTTAAACACTTGTAGTTATAAGTTTATCCCATCCCCATCAGTGCAGAAATGCCTTTTCCCCTCAGTGAGTGCTGGGACTATTATGGAATTCCTGAATGGCACAGAGCTGACACTTGTGCTTGTTCCAGTCAGCATTCCATGAAGAATCCTGGAGTAACTGTCAAGAAGACAAGTGGTAAAGGCTGGATTTCCCTTCCTGCACTGCCCAGGACAGGATGGACCCTGATGGGCAGCTCTCCTTCCACACAAGGAGCTGCGTTGCACTGCCAACAGCTAATTCCTAAGCAAGTTCTTTTCAAATGTTAATTACAGTCGAACATGTTTGAATTTTACTGACCCCATCAAATTTGACAGGCGACTTCTCGTGTTACCCAGAGCCACTTAAAAGCAAAATCAAGCTGAATATATCTTCAGGCTAAAATATTTGTTAGTCTAAAACCCTGCAAGCTTCGACTATAACCTTGCAATTTCCCTTGCATGTATCTCTGTTGATAACAGGTTCAGGACAGCAATTACTGGGCTTGTAAATACAAGCAAATCTCAGGTCTCAAGGCCAAAGGCTGAAACCAGAGCGTGTCTGGTTCTCAGAACACTGGGAACCGATTGTGCTCAATGACACACAGACAAAGGATTCCCCTCCCAGATCAAGGCAAAGTACAAGACAAGAAGTTGCTTGATGATCAGGCAATAATATTTAGACAAGTGGGGTCTTGGAGTCAAATCTTTGCTCTTTTAGGATCCAAAACCCCGTGGGGTCAGACACCTTCTCTTGGGGGCATGGAAGGCCAAGGGGCAGACAGAGCATCCTTTTGGGGTTGTATTTTTTAAACAAAACTTGCCCTCCAGCCACCTGCCCATTTGCCACCAGCATCTCACTGGGCTGTGAAGCTTCAACATGGCAAATCCTGCAGGAAATACAGGGGGATAACCCGGACCTGACAGTTCTTCTGACATTAAAATCCATGAGACTGCCCCAGGGAGAGAGTGGGTGCACCAGGGACTCTCCAGTGCTGTATAAACAGGGCAAGAAGTCTCTCCCAGCCTGACAGCAGCAGGTGGCCCAGGGCCGAATTGGTCCAGACAGGCCAGCACGTGCCCTTCCCATTCCTCAGCACCGGTCACACAGGCAGCTCTCCCACCACAACCCCCAGCATCACCCTAACAAACCCCAAAATGCCTCCAGGAGTTCACTCACATGTCCATATTTGACACTCCCTCCACATGCCAAATTGTGTGCCAGAATTTCCCTTCCTCCTTTTCCCCAGCTTTGGAAGAAGCTGCTCTGCGCAACCACCCCAAGCCCAGCCCATGACCCTGAGGCTCACCCAGAGCTCCCCACACTCTCTGGGGGTACCTCCAAAGCCTCTCCCATACTCAAGGTGCCAGATCAAACTCCAAAATCCCAACTGCAGTCGTGCCCTGTGCTTCACTCACATCTTTCACCCTTCCACAGGAGAAAGCAGCACGGACCTGTCCCCAAAGACCCCATTTTTCTGACAGATGCAATAAACCCCTGCCCCAGCAAACCTGCCCCAGAGCAGCCCCGCAGCTGAAGTGCAGTGACAATTCCTCATGGAAATTCATGGCTGACAAAGGTTTGGAAGCAAACAGGACATGATATCACTGTGACAGCTCCTCTGGCTGTCAGCTCCAGGCTGCAGCCCGCAAATCCCTCCATTCCCAGATTCTCCATCACTGGGGTTCGTGTGAGGTCAGCCATGAGCTGCTGCCCCATTCTGAAGGCTCTCCCAACCCCAAGGGCAGCACAGGGGACCTTTTCCTGCTGCCTCCATCCCCACTTCTCTTCACTCCCAGCTTTTGGGAGATAAGAGCTGCAAGTAACTCCCATGACCTTCATCAGTCAGGTTCCTCCTGATGATGGGCAGAGTCCAAGCAAAGGTCCCAATCCCAGAGCCCAGGAATGTTCCACTCCCAAAGGAAAAAGCACCAGCTTCTTGAAATTTAGATTATTTTTACCCCCAGCATTCCTGAAAGCTGGTGACCAACATCTGTCAGGGCCTGTGGAATCCCACCAGCTCCAGGCTCTGCAGCACAGTTCCAGCCAGGGTTCCCATCTCACCCTCCCCATTTGATCAGGAAGAATTCAAACCATCTGCAAAGTCACCGACTATGTGCTAACGGCAACTTGCAGAACACGTTCCTGTTTTATCTCAAAGGCTTCTGGTTTCAATGTGAGGCGTTGAAACTATCACCAGAGCTTCCCACCAGGCTTCCTGCGCTGGCTGTCACAGCAGAGAAAAGCTTTTCCCACCAAAATGTCGGCCCAGCCCCTCCTCTGCACACCCTGCAGCCAGGCTTTGCTCTTATCCCCGCACAGGGAAGCCAAGCTGAGGTTTGGGAGCATCAGGCAGTTGCTGCTTTGCCTTCTGATCTCCCCAAAGTCTAATTCTCGGGCAGTCCCGGCCTTAAAATCCAAGCTCCCTCCAGGCCCTAAAGGACAACTGATGACAGCAGTGGCCATTCCCCTTGCCCACCCATCCCTGCCCTCCAGGCAGAGGCCTCAGCAGAGCCCTGATCGATGGTTTCAATCAAAGCAGCCACACCAGGGGCCAGCACCTGCTTTAATCACTGTCCAAACTGATTTAAATAAGTCACTGCCACTTGCACATGGAGGTGTGGCCTGAAAATTGCATTTTTGGCTTTCTGACAGGAAAAGGGAAATGCAAACCATGAGATGCCTGTTTTTGAAGCTTGATAGGAACAAATTTGGGAGTGGTTTATCAGACATATGCACAGCACGTGGCCTCTGGGTTTTCTCGTGGATGAATCCTTTCTTGAGGTTTTTGGTTTGGGCTGAGCAGCCTTTGAAGCCGCCAGCTGAGGCTGCTCAGCAGGAAGGAACGTTCAGGACCCAGAACCTGGGGGAGCTGAACCCGTTTTGTCAGAGAAACCCACATCAGACACATCCCAAATGCCACTTCCATCATCCCTCAGTCCTTCAGCACAGGATGTCTCTGCCACCAGCGCAGGGATCACTCCCCTCGTGCCAGAGGTCCCTCTCTATCCACTTGATGTCTTTATCCAAGCTTCCCCAAAGAGAGCAGGAATTCCCTGAGTTCATTTCCAAAAGGTTTTTCAATGCTGACCACAAGTGGAACAGGGCAAGAACTCCCCGGATCTATTCTGGCTGGTTGAAATGTTCACTTAAGGCACAAGCTAAAAATGGGAAAACTCCCAGAAATCCATGAGAAACAATTCCACTCCAGAGTTTTCCTCTCTAAGCCCTGACTGGCCTTTCTGGATTATTACCCAGGTACCCTTTACCTCAGGCTGCAGCTTGGTTGTTCACATTCAGCATAAATGTGCCAGTCTTCATCCCAGCATCTTGGTTTTCTGTGAGGATCCAGACCCACCCAAGTGCAGGGTTCAGGAAGCAGAAGTGGCTGCTTCTTCCATCCTTGCTGCCACTGCTGTGCTTTTTGACATTGCAGCCTCTCTTCACAAATAAATCCTGGTTCCAATGCTGCCAAAATGTTTTGTAAACAGCTTCCAAGAGAAACAGGACGTTTTTGCTGCTGATTTCATCTGGGCTGTTTGTACACATGAGCGAGTTCCTGAGAACTGCAGAGATTTGCAGCCTTAAATAGCCCAGATTTTTCCTGTCAGGCCCACAAGCCTCAGTGAAGTCACTCCAGGGATGACTTTGGTCCAGGAGCAAACATTTTAGACTGAATGTTTCAAAGCCTTTGGTAAGGCTTTGGGAACACCACCAAGATGAGGATTATCAAAAAAGAAATCTCTATTAGAAAAGCCAGGTTTATTTCTCCAAAATCACAGAATCATTTAAGCTGGAAAAAGAGCTCCAAGATCATCGAATCCGACCATTCCTGAGTCTTGTGCTCTCCAGATGCTCTCAGAGAACTCAGGGGCTCCTTAATACTTTCACCTTGTACGAGTTCACAAAAAAAACCCCCAAAAATCATGGAAGAGATTCTGTAGAACGCATCAGCTGCCTCATTTATAATGTTAGGCTTTACAAATACCCACGGGGACAAGTAAAGTTGTGAGCAATCCCTGCTGGCACATTGGGATTTCACCCTGAGCCACAAAAGCCAAGACACCACAGTTTTAGCCTAATTCACATTTTCTCAGCCGTCACTGTTCAACTCAGTTTGGGCCAGTTTAAGGTCATTTTGGAAACAGCATTCTCTGTGAGGCTTCATTTTTATCACCCAGATCCCAGCATGGATCCTGAGCTTCAGGAATCACCCCTGGGACAGTGTCAGTGTTCCTCTGTCTCTGCCACAGCAAAGGCAAATCCTGTACTTGGTGACCAACCTATAACTGAAAAAATACAATCAAATATGCAGCACCCTCCAAGCCAGGAATTCTAAACCAAAGGTGGTGTCCTCTAAAAACCAGGCAGGGCAGCATCCTTGCCACTCACAGGACAGCAGCACCACCCTGACCAGAGGAAGAGCAACTTTTTGGGAATCCTTTCCCAAAACACAGGGAGAAGCTGTTTCAAGCATAAATCCCTCCTGCTGGGCCCATCACAGCCTCTCAAGCCCTTGAGACAACAGTTCCCCTCTCATCAAGGATGAGCTCTGCACCATCTCCTGACTTTCCAGCTACTCTGCCGAAGCCAGCATTAGAAATTTGGAGTATTTCTCTTAATAAAGAGGATTTTTGCAACTTTGTGTCAGCTGTTGAGAGGAAACTGCAATAAGGAGCACAGAAGGTCAAACCCCAGCTAAGCACAGGCCAGAGAAGCCACCTCTCCAGCACAGCTTTGGAAATCCGTGAGAAATAAGAAAGTTTCCAGTTTCCCCATTCACCTACTGAGCTAAACAGGTTTGTAAAGGAAAAAAAAACCCTAAAAAAATCAGGATTTCAAGCCCAGCACTGCCACAGCTCAGGCGCAAAATCTGAGGAGGTGGGTGTGAGGAGGTGGGATCACAAGTGCTCCATCAAGAGCAGAGCTGATGGGCAACAACCACAGTGCTTTTCACCAACCCTACACTAGAACCACATCAATCTCCTGTTCTTTATCCCCTTATCTTCTGTCCCATTTATTTTATACCCAGTCTGCAATCAAACACCTCCAGGCACTTGTGCTACTCAAGGGTTAAAATATTTGCTGCTCACACACCTGATGAGGTTAAGACAGAGCCTTTGATGCTGATTAATCATTAGCAGTTTCCTCAGAATTATTCTTTAAAAATTCACACCCAAGTGGCTGCCCTAAGAGCCTCTGTGATGCTTTAAGCAGGGAAACATCACAAGTGCAAAAGCAGCTTTTTTTGGGATAATTTGAACTGCATTGGCCTCCCTGCAGGGCCACATCAGGTGAAGCAAAGTTTGGCTGAGATAATGCACCTTGCAGGAAGTGGCTGTTCGCTCCACGAGGGATTTTGCACGTGGATTCTCACGGTGATTTCTGCATAAAAACGCTGGGAAAAGTCTTGTTGTTGCTGTAATGATATCGTTACCAAGGGCATTCCTGGCCTGCAAGTACAAACCTTGGCTCCAAAAGGGACTTCTAGCATCCCTGGAGGAGCAAAGCCATCTCAGTGGATTCTCATGGTAAAATTAAGGAAAGGAAGGTCTTCGGGGGCAAAAAGCAATGAACAGAGGCTGGACCCAACACTGATAACCAGGCACAATGATCAATATTGTCACTGCCTAATTTACTGCCCAAACCCACCCATCTCCAGGCTGTCCTGGGGCACTGGATGTACTGAAACCTGGGAGACAAGCCTGGAAAAGTGTAAAATAACCAGGTTTTTTGGAGTTAAAGGCTCACGAGGAAACACAGGCTCCAGCACTGACACCAGCACAGGGCACTTTGCCCCTCCAGTGCCACAGGCTGCACACCAGGATAGAGCTGGAACATTTACCTGTCCCTACAGGCACAGGGAAAAGGAGGTGACTGATCTTATGAAATCTGCTAATTAATGTTTATGAAGATCTCAAGATGAGAGTCCCTAATTATTTCACAGCACACCCAATTCCTTATCAAGGGACCTGTTCATAACCCCGCAGCCCAGAACGCTGCTCTGGTTTAATCCAGCCCAATTTGGGAGTGCCCAGGCTGGTGCAGTGCAGAACATGACTCAGCCAAGCCCTTAAAGAACAAATCAGGGTTTTAGAGCCCAGCCTAGCCGGGAAGATAAAACCAATTTAAAAATGCAAGATGCGCTGTCCATGAAGAGCTCTGGGACCATGTAACATCGCTGATCTCATCTAAACCCACCAAACTCCTGCACAGCCCTTTTATCCCCAGCCAGCTCCAGCCTGGTGTGATCTGGCAGCAATTCCATTGTGGTGTCTGCCCTGGCACCCCTGGGAAACCCACACAGCTCCAACCCCAGCTGTTCCAGCAGCTGGCAACAAGAGCAGAGACTGGAGCAACTCAGCTCCAGAATGTTCCAGCAGGGGGGAGAGCCCATCCTTGCCTGGCATCTGCTGGAACTGCCAAGCAGGGAGGGCAGTGAGCAGGATCCTTCCCCCTGCACAGGGAGAATCACAGGTGTGCTCCCAGTCTGCTCCATGCTGTGGGAACACAGGATGGACACCCTGGGAATCACCAGCCAGGGAGCAGGACACGGCTGGGATGGACACGGCAGCCAGGTGGTTCTGAGGAGAAGGTGGTTGCTCGGGTTAAGCTCCTGATTCCCACTTAATTCCTCTGTGCATTGCTCACAACACCTCTCCCTCTGCTTTTGGAAAAAGGGCAGCATCAGATTTTCCAGCAGGACAAGCCCTGTGTGTCAGGAACGTTTTCTTTCAGCAATGTGCTAAAGAAGTGCAAAGGGTCACGGGAGCTCTGGGATGACATCAGCCTCTTTACTATTAATCCTGTGTTGAATATTATCCAGGAGAGAGTAATTTTTAATGGGGCCCTGGTTCGTCTTGTTTAAACTTGCACATACCTGAGCTACTTTTAGGCCTAAACCCACAGAAAGGAAAATAATGCAGCTTGGCTTTAGTGCAAGCCAGAGAAGTGCTCATTCCACCTTCTTTTATCTCCACATTTACTCAGTAGTACAGAGTAAATAGACCAAAATGGAGATTGTTACATTAAGGCACACCTAATAATACTACACCGTCCTTAATGCCAATTAACTCTGGGGCCTTTCAACATCGCACTCACTCAGAGCACACTTCAGATAATACAGCTGATAGAGGAGGTGAAAGAAGTGGTGCGATCAGCAGCAGTGGGGAAATCTGAGCTTCCAGGAGCAGAATGAAAGCGTTTCTTCTGGCAGCACATGGAATTTTTGTCCTGCAGGTCTCCAGGACAATCAGTCTCTAACCCGTTTCCAACCCCCTCCCCAAACTGTTATTAAATACAAGAGATGAGCCCCAAGCAGCAGGAAAGGAATTCAGGAACCCAGTTTTGGTGCTAATCCCAGATTTATAAATAAAACTGGGTGTAAAGGAGCTGAGCATCTGTGCTAGGCTTGCCCAGAGAGTCACAGAATCACAGAGTGGTTTGGGGTGGAGGGGACCTCAAGAATCAGCTCATTCCACTCTCCTGTTGTGGGCAGGGACACCTTCCACTGCCCCAGGTTGCTCCAAGTCCTGTGCAACCTGGCCTTTCACCTGGCAGTGAGGAAAGGAGGGAATCAGGCATCCTATCCCCAGCACAGCCCAGAGTTCTTATTCCATAGGAGCAGAAACTGCCAAAGGAGCCAGAACCTTTTGTGTGAGCAAAGGACCAAACTCCAGCCCGTGTAAAGGACAGCAGGGATGGATTTTCCCTGCCAGGATGGAGGTTACCCTGCTTTGCAGCCCATTTATTAGCAATGGACAAACAGATCTCTGATGGTGCCCCAGAAAAGCCTACAGGAAGTGTAAATTTGTATTAATAATCCAAAGAGATTTAAAAAGGATTTTTTTTTAGAACCATCTGTCTGCTAAAAATGGCAGAGTCTCCAGTGGAATCCAGCTCTGACACTGATGCCCAGTTACACAGCTGGACACCAGCAGGAGTGCCAGCAGAGGAGACCGTGGTCCCCGTGGTTCCTTCCACACATTCCTGCTCCCAGATAACTCACAGGATGCCCAGAGCTGACCAAGAGGAACCTACAGCCAAGTGTGGAAGCCATGGCTGACAAGCAAGAGGCAGCAGGGCCTGAATACTCCATATTAGAGAGGGAGTTTTTAATTTTCATGCTCTAAATTAAGTCATCATCGGTTATTTCTGAGATGGAAGGTATGATCTCCCTTTCTAAATATACACCTGGAAGGCTGCCAGGGGAACACGGGCCTCCAAAACCAACAGGAATCCAGCCTGGAGGAGAGGAGAAGCCCTTGGAGACCTCGGGAGCTGCTGGAAAGGTCTTTTCCAGAGCACGGAGAGGAAGCCTTGGTCGGATTGCGGATTGGGAGAGCCCACAGTCCTGATGCAGAGCAGCAGAGCCCTCAGAGCACGGAGGAGCAGCCCTGCAGCTCAAAGGAGCCGCAGAGCCCTGGATCCAGGGGGCTCCTGGTCACAACAGGATAGCCCCGAGGAGGACGGGAGGAGCCCTCGGTGCACTCACACCTCGCACAGGATGAGCCCAGCTCCTTTTGAACCTGCTCGTGGCAAGGCTGCAGCTGGCACTGACTCCCCAGGGGGACAGGAGCTGTCTGACAGACTCCAGGCTGTGACAGAACCCATGGGAGGAGGGCCTGGGGTCCTCACAAGAGTGGGATGATCCACCACACCAGGGACAAGGCAGTGTTGTGGGCATCGCAGGAGGCCCTACAAAACAAAACTCCCAACCGTTTCCTTGCCCATCAAGCCCAAAGAGTGATGATTAATTAGGGGAACAAGTACCAACCCCACCACTTGGGCACTGGTACCACCCAGAGCACCAGAGGAAGACAGAGGTGAAACCCTCAACAAGGAATTGTTCTCACACATCCAAGAGTGACATCAGCCCATGGGACAGGAGCTCCCTCCAAAAGGCCTTTCAAGCTTCATAAAAATTCCAGCTCCCAAAGTCATTCCTTCTCTTCCCTTTGCCCTGAAAATCCAAGGCTTCCAAATGTTGAGTAGCTCGAAATTTTCTACTGGGAATCATAGACTTAGGGTTGGAAAAGATCTCCAGGATCAATTCCAACCATTAACTGCCTGTTCCACCACTAAACCATATCCCAAAGCATCAAAAAACATTTAGGAAAAAACCCCCAAAATGAGGATTATTCAAAAAAGGCCTTCGATGGGTTGGGGGAAGTGACCTGTGACACTGACGCCAAGCAGAGAATTGGCTCAGTGTTCACAACGTTCCTTTTCAGAGTTGCTACATTTAAGAAAACACCTTGTAACAAGTTCTAAAGGCAATTGATTAAATCACAGAATCTGACACTATGGAAAAATCAGTTATTGCTCAAAGGGGAGGGGAAGAATTTTTTTTCAAATGCAAATATAACCAGGCTGATTCGTGCCAAGGAATTTTTCTTTTTCAACCTGCACCGTTTGTTCTGTGGCACAGACCAAGGAAATCTGGTTCCGGCTCAGATTTGTGTTTGGTGCAGTCACCAAGGCTCAGGAGGGAAGGGCTGGACCAGGGGATGCCACCACACTGAGCACGGTGCAAACCAGGGCTGTGCGACCAGAGCAGCGGGAAATCCATTTTTACTGGGATTAGCACGTCAGACAAAGTCAATCCAACTCATTTCACCAGGATTTTCCCAGTTGCCTGTGTTTTATGGGGAAAGGAGCCTACCAGCAGGAGACACAAGTTAGAAGAGCAATACCTGTGAATTTTAAAGCCATCTGTGCTGCCTTTTATCTACATATTGCTGAAAACATGAGCAGGATGATGGCAAATCAGGTCATTTCACACCACAGAGCCAAAAATGAGCTTTCTGGTTGTTATTGCTCCACTTAAAGCTGGTTCAGGCAGAGCAGATGGACAATCCACCAGCCCTTCCCAGTGCTAATCACAAACAGCCCCATCCAACTGGGAGGCTCAAACCAGTCCCCAGGGCTGCTTTGCTGAAGGAGCAAAGTCCATCTGCAGGTTTCAAGTGAATTTTTCTTCTTTTCTATCAGGCTGGATCTAATTAGGAAAGAACAGCACCGCCAAAAAGGCTAAAATTAAACTGTCCCTCTAATGGTGGAACGTTACTGGGAAAGGGGAACCTCGAGCCACAGGTTTGTGTCCATATCTTTGGCTTGGCTCTCCAGGAGCACCAGCACTCCCCCACTTGGTAGCTGGATGATAATTTAAATCAGGATTTCAGCAACACAACTGGTGACTTTCTGGAAAATGCAGGAGCAGGGACAGTCCAGGGGCACTGCCCTACAGCCAGAGCTGCTCCTTCTCCAGGAGATGAAGGAGGAAGGTGTGGATGTGGCACTTGGGGACACAAATCAGTGTTGAGTTTGGCAGTGCTGGGGGAACAGTTGGACTTGCTGGTCTTGGAGCTCTTTTCCAACCTAGTGATTCCATGATCCTGAGGGATATAAAAGGATTGCTGGCCATGCCAGTGCTCCTCAGTGTCCTGAAGCTCCACAAGGCATGAAGGAAGGAGAAGAGCCAGTCTGGACCCAAAGCACCCTCTCCTGCCTTATATCCCAGGAAGGAACCTACCAGTTCCATGGTAAAATCCGTGAAGATTTCACCCAAACCCACTATGGTCATGATGAGAGGATGAACAGGTTTAATCACAGCTCTTGGATTTGGCTGCTGCTGCCAGCTCCTCAATCCCACAGACACAAGTCCATCTCCACAGTGCTCATGAACATCACAAGGCTGGAGGTGCCAGGGAAAACCAGGGATTCTGATGCAAATACATCCAGAGCCCCTTCCAGAGCTCCAAAGCAAAGCTCAACCAGAAATGCAGCTTCTTCAGATCGGGATCCCTTGCAACAGCCAAGCTTTGCTGCTTCTAGTAAGATCTGGAATTGCCCCGGAAGTGCCTTTCTGAGGATAGCCCAGAAACCCTTTTTTTAACTTCTCTAGACACACATGTCCAAAGAAGGGTACAGGAGATATCCCATCACCAACCTCTCCTTCCTTCCCCAGGTAAGAATCACCTCCAGATATCCTTGTGCCAAGGCAGGAATTGTCATGGGAATCCTACAGGGATCATGAAATTCCAAGTATCATCTTCATTTTACAATTCCTTAAAAAGAAGGGACTTGTCTTAAAGCAGACTTAGGGTTTGGACCATAACCCATTAGTTTCCAGTTTACCAAACTGAGGCATAGCTCACTCCAGATTTCCTATCACAAACAGCAGCTCTCCCCTATCCATGCTGAAAAAAAAAATTCTCCTCAATGTTTGAAAATGAGTTACCCTAATGAAGAATGTGTCCATATTTCCATTAAAAAATTATTCTCCCAAAAGACCGGATTTACAAAAAATGGCCCCAAACTGGGTAAGAGACAGGGCTATTCCTGCTCTCTGCTAATGGGGTGTTAAATTATCCCAATTACAAGTGTTGCAATGTCACATCTTTAGCTCCATAACAAGCAGTAAAATCTTGGCACGACTTTTGGCCAAAGGCAATTGCTTATCAAACCCAGTGCCAGAGAAAAATGATAACTATTTCCTAATGCATCAGAAGAATGCTGCAGTGGGATGCAGAGCTTCATTAGCCAGAGACAAGCCCATTGTGGTGGCGTGGTTTTCATCGTGGCAGGGAGGTCTGAGGGAAGAGGCTCCTGTTGGAAACGAGAGGAGCGGAGCCCAGCCAGGGCCGCATGCACTGGGGCGTGTTAATTCACTCCCTGCTTCTTCTGATTTATTTAGAAAGCTTGGGGTTTGTATTCGCTGAGCTGAATTCAGAGAGAGGCCAGCAGCAGCACAGAGAGGATTTCTAAGTGGAGGGTTTATGGAATCATAGAATCCTTTAGGCTGGAAAAGACCCCTAAGGCCAAGTCCAGCCATTAGCCAGCACTATCAAAAGCAGCCTGGCTGCAGAAGGAATTAGCAAAGCCGGGGTGGGGTGTCCCAAGGGCTGTTGACATCAGCAATCCTACAGCACCAAGCTCAGCCCTGCCCCTTCCAAGCACCACCTGAAAAAGGAGGGATTTAGATCTGCTACCCTGAGCAACATCCAGGCCTTTGCAGGATACACAACACACGAATTTATCCTGTTTGGTGAGCCAGGAGCACATCAGGACTGCTCTAAGTCCCACAGACACTCAGATTAGGTTAGACTGGTTTGGAAATACTACAGCAACAGCCACAGCACTCCAGCAGCTCTGCATCGCAATCCTGCTGGAACCTGGATGAGCAAAGCCTGCACTGAAGGGAAAAATAACACGGGGGGAAGAAGAAAGTCAGCTGAACTTTGTTTAACCCCACAACGAGAGCAAAGGGATTTCTTATTTTCTTCCCTCTGGTTTGTCCATCCCTAATTAGTATCTCAGAGAAAGCCACGTCGGAGTTTCGTAACCCCACCGGAGCGGGGAGGCTCAGCCAGGACTGCCTGGGGTTGCAGAAATTTAGAGTTTATGCTCTGTCCTCCCAGCACTTCTCCCAGGCCAGACCATGGGGTGTGCCAGGGGCCAAACTGCCAGACATCACAGCTTTCTTTGGCCCAAAAAGTCCTCAAAAGGCAACCAAACCAGGATCGTCTGGGAGGTGGAGCTCTCTGGCCTGAAGCCAGCACTGGGAACATGCTGGATTGGGCAGGCATGGAGGGATAAGGACTTCACCATCCCAAACACTGGCCCATACAGACATAACTATGGCCCACAGCTCCCAGTAGGGACAATTCCTCCAAATTTTGTCCATTTAATCTCAAGGAGCTTGGCTTTGGAAGTTGCATCCACCTGAGACACAGCTCCTTGAGGTGCAGGAAACTGAGATGGAGTGGGAAGGATGCAACCCCCTCTCCATCCCAAAACTCCAGGGCCAGCAGCTGCCTCAGGGAATACAAATACTTCTACTATCAACCACTAAAAATCAAAATTTCTCATACCAGTGGGTATTTATAGGCACTTCCCAGGAGCACTGAGGCAGCAAACCATGGACACGGCCTGGAACACTGAGCTGCAGTCAGGTTGCGGGGGCTATTTCCTGGCAGTGGGTGTGTCAGGATTATTCATTCATAACAGCCAATTCACACCAAAAATCCCAGACTTTCCATTAGATATCCACAACAGAAGTCAGCTCTAGGAGCTCAACCAGGCCAGGGAACAAGAGCAGTGCAAAATGATCCATTAGCCAGCCAAGGGAGTTAAATAAAACCACTGTGACTTCCTAACAAGCCAAAATATGAGACTGCTCATGTAGAAACCTTTGATCCTACAGGACAACAAGTGCTTAAAAGGAATCTCATCCATTCACCAATTCCTCCCACTCATGGGCTACCAAAACCTGGCCAGGACATTCCTTTGTGGAGAGATGAAGATTTTACACCAGATGCTGGAGATTCATCTACAGAGCACCAACAGGGCTTTAACAACCCACAGAGCCTGGCTCGCCAGGACTTGGTGCTGCCTGGAAGGTTCCAGGGGTGTCCCCAGTCCACATCAACCCCCAGAGCGCACCCGGCACCACGGGGCTCGCAGCTGGCTCCTCCTGGAGCCGGGAACAGCCAGAGGAGGGGGCTCCATGGGAGGGATTTACTCCAAAGGAGACACATCCTCCCTGATAATGGGTTCCAGCTTCCTTTTCCCTGTTCACATCTGGGGTGTATTTCTAGGTAGCCAATTTAGCTCCGTGGTTCCACACATGGTACTGCAGCACTGCCTTCCCCACTCAGAGAAAACCCTTCCTCTGCTGAGAAACCACCCCCAGCGGTTTATAAAGCTCAACAAGGAGTGGCCAACACGAAGAAACAACAGAGAGGGGGGGGAAAAAAAAAGGAATAAAACACTGAATAAAGCAGTGCGACAGCTCTGGAAAAAACCAAGCAGAAATTATCCCATTTGTATAAGATATTCCGAGAGCCGGTGTCAGTCCATCATGGTTTGTATTAAACCCAGATGGAGATCATCTCCTCTTCAAAGAGAAGTGGCTGTAGTTGTTACAGTCGGCCAGCTGGTTTTAAGCTCCCCTTTTCCCTGCAGTGTAATATATCCCATGCTCGTTGGAGCTCACGTCCCATGGAATATCTGTGCAATTTGTAACCAGCACACAATGCGGCTCAGCTGTAATTCCATAAATCACCCCGCAGCCTCCGTTTAATAATAAATCTTCTGATAGCTCTGGATTGCAAAGGACCAAGCAAAGGTTTGAAAGGGTTTTGGTTTTTTTTTTCCCCTTGCCTTTTGAAGAGAAAAAAGAGATTTGAAGACATTTGCAAAATCCACAAGGGGTCAGTGTCTTGGCAGAAATCCTCCTCCAGCACTGAGGAACACAGGCATGGCCTCAGCTCCAGGATGTTTTTAATACTCCAAGACAAGGGCAGGATTTGTGGGGGCAGGGGGTTGATTTTGATGTTTCTCCCTGCCTCCCTTTTTAATGAAAAAAAGCAAGTCAAGCAGCAATTCTGCTTTGCTGCACTGTTTTTCTGCTTCGGCACGAGTGACCTCTGAGGAGTGGGAGAGCCCTGGAGGGGGATGCTGACCTTGGACCTGCCTTGCTCAACCAGGGTGGATGCTGGGGCCAGGCAGGGAGGGGGCTCAGCCCCAGCAGCTTTCCCAGTGCTCAGAAACATCCCCTGTGGGATGAGGGCAGCGCCACAAAGGGCCAATGGGATCACACCCCCTCGGATTCACCCGGTCCCTCCACATTGGTGCGGCTCCATGGCAAGCTCAAGGCTCTCCACGGGTTCCCTGGTGCTCCCCGGTTTGGTGGTGTCACCCTCACCATACCTGGGGACATCAGCCAGCCTGGGCACGGGGCAGGCTGGAGCAAGGCGAGGCTGCACAGCGAAGTGGAAAACGGTCAGAACACCCCAAACCTCAGCCCAAACCCACACCCACAGCAGGGCCAGCGTTGCACTGAACTTGTGCACACACACAAAGCCTCAAAGAGCCTTAAATGAAGCCCAGTCCCCAAATCCTTCTCCTCTCCTGATTCACCTGAGGGGTTCAATACCAACACCAGGTCTAAAGGAGGGGGTGGAAACTACAGGATCTTTAAGGTCCCTTCCAACCCAACCCCTCCTATGGGGGAACAGAGCATTTCCCAGCCCATCTCAAAACAATGACCCCAGGGGTGTTTCTGAAATAAATGAACACACATCCAGTGTTGCTGCAGAAGTTCATTCATGATCATGTAAGAAGTAGGCTGAGCTTTCCAAGTCCATCTGCTGCGTTTTCCTGCCCCCATTGTTTTGCTGATTTTTCCATTGACTCAGGGGCTGCTGCTTCAAGAGGTGATGCCCAGAGGCCTCACGAGCCTTGATTGGGTCTCCCTTTCTCAGGTGTGTGGCACCAAATCAGCCCAAACCCCCAGGAAGGGTCTCTGAGGGGTGACTGTAGGTTGGTGAGAGAGGAAGGATTGCCCAAGTCTTACTCAAGGAGCAGCTCTGACCCCCCACCCTCCCTCCACACACCACCACTTATCTTGGAGGAAACATTTCACAACATCACATTAAAAAATGTGCTTTTTTCCCAGAGCTTCCTTTTACATTTAATAAACCAAAGTTTATGACCATTAAGCTGCTATCAAAAGCCTTCTGGAAATCTCATCTCAGCTTGTCTAATTTCAGGCTAAGAAGCTCCAAACGTGTTGGTTAACTCCAAAAATCACCACACAACCCCTTTCACCTTGCTTGATCGCAGCTCATGTGCACATTTATGTGAGAGGTTTCCTGAGCAGGAATTCAAGGCTATCAAGTTTTTTTTAAGGGAAAAGCCATACTGAGCTCAGTTCCCATCAGGGCACCACACACTCGAAGCCACCTCAGGTGCTGGGAGACTCCTGCCTGAGTTCCTGCACGTGCACTGCAATTCCACAGGTTACTGATCCCAACAGCAGCACAGATCCTGCTTGTTTAACCCCAGGCAGGGGACAGGTCTGACCCAGCTGGGTGATAGCTCTGATTTCAGGGATTGATAAAACTGAGAAGCAAAGAGGAAGGAAGTTCTCCCATCACGTTCCCACAGGTAGAGGGCAAGGTCAGAAGCTCCTTCCAGCCACTTTCTGCAGCAGAGCACGGATCCTATCAGGGACTTCTCTGCCAACATAACCAACTGGAGGAGGGGAGGATTTGCCCTCGTGAAGCAGCAGAAGCCACGACCAGAGGGGATCTCATGAAGCGAAACACAACTCAGAAGGGACTTTCCTGGTGGGAGACTCTGAGAGCAAAGCAGAACATCCCTTGTGCCCATCCTCATGCACCTGCTCCTGCAAGGGCTGCAAAGAGATCTTCTCCTGCAGACCCAACACCAAACCTCACATCCAGGAATTCACACGTTTGGCAGCTCTGAGAAGCAATAATGGGTTAATTATGGACTTGCCAAAGCTATTTTTAAACTGCTGCTGTGACAGAAGAGCTGCAGAAGCTGTTCCAGCACCAGCTTCCCTGGACTGATGGTCCCACTCAATCCCCACCATGAGAGCTGCACCATGGGCTGGCTCACAGACTCCTCCAGAAGAAAGAGAAAAACATGCTGAATTCCCCAGCATTTGAATCACGGAAGTGTTTGCCAAGAATGGGCCTCCCTCGTCACAGTTTCATAATTCTTCAGTGCTCTCAGCCCCGCTCAGACCCCGTTTGGGTAATAATTAACTGTTCCCAGCGCTCGGCGCCTGCTCCGTGCAGCCCTGCGTGCTCCAGCTTGGCACTCAGACCTTCAAAATTAACAGCACTGAGAAGTGTATTTCTGTTAATTATGCTATTTTGGAAGGAGAAGAGGAAGGAAAGCAATTTCCAGAGACGTGTGGGGGTTTTCTTCTCACCCTTCCCCCCAGCATCCTTTGGGAGAAGGCACTTCACACCCACCATGGAGCTTCCCCAGAAATGGGTTGTGGTTTCAATTCTGCATCCCCAAAGTGAACACAGATCCCTGCTGCCAGGGGAGGAGGCCCAGCACTGCTCCACAGAGCCCTTGGGGGGTGGTGATTCAGTTCCCTTCTCACAGGGGTTTGTGCCACCAGCCTGGAGAGCCTCACGTCCCAAATGCCACCCAGGACCTGACTCATGCAGTGCTGAGACTGAGACCATCAGAGATGGACAATGACCGAGGATGTTGGATGGAAGAGACCAGCAGGGACAAGGTGCAGAATCCTCCCTCCAAAACCTGCAAGGGAAGCTCTGGGGACTCTTCCCTTTGCTTCCATCCCTGTTCTCTCCCGCTGCACATGCTCTTCCCTGGGATGCCAGGCTGGAGGGCACAGAGCCAGGCTGTGACCTGCTGCCAAGTGACACAGGCCGGTCATCAAAAATGTTTTGTGGCCATTTCATTTGGTTCCTGCCCCACCATGGGGTGGGGAGACACTGGGGACCAAGCAAGTTCCACTGTCTCCTGCACCACTATCCCATTCTATGGCACTGGCAATGGCAAACCCTGTCTTGGACATTCTGGGAAGAGGCAAGAGGTCAGAGGCACTTTATTATTAAAAAAAAAAATTTAAATCAGTCAATAAAGAAGTTTCTGGGAGTGTTTCATGTAGAGAGAACGATCTCCTTTTCTTTTTCCTGTGTCACAGGTTGGTGTCCACTCTCCATCAGCACAGTGGAGCACCCAGACAGTCCCACCACATCTGGCACAAGGCCAGCAGCTTCTCACCCAACCCAAACTGGCAGCTGGAGGGTGCTGAGGCTCCCAGCACTGCCAGGGCTGTGGAGGGAAGGAGCTGGGAAGCACCAACACACAGAGGAGGAACCACTGAGGAAACTCCTGGCAGTAGTTTTAAAGCGACAAGGAAACCATGAGCTCTGGGGTTCCTTTCTGTGACCACAGGACAGGGAGATGCCACCAGTCCACGGGCCCCTGGCACTCCCAGACCAGCTGCCAGTGCTAGCCCCTCCCACAGATGTGATCGCACCAAACACAATCCCATAAACAGCATCCAGATGTGATCTGGGAGGCTCTGTAAACCTTCTTCATCTCCTGACAGTGGTGCCCAGAAGGATTTGGAAAGCTGACAGAAAGCTTTGAAGTTTTATGTAATGTGCTTTGGACATCCACAGCAACAGCTCCATCATCCCATCCCACCAGGCTGAGCACCCTTCCCACATCCCAAGGTGCTGCTGGGGCAGGAAACACAAGCCTGACCTTTGCTGGGTTTGGGAACTGGGAAGCTTGGAGGCTTCTCCGCCCTTTATCTCCATCCCAGAGGTCTGGAAATCACCCTGGTGTTGCCCAAGGAAGGCAGCACTGCGGACATTTTCTCCGCTTCCCTGTCCAGGCTGAAAATACTGTGGGAAAAATTATTCCCAGAAAACAATTGGTAGCTCGAAGCCTGGCCCGGCAGCAAGTAGAAAGCGAGAGGCAGGAAAAGCAGCAGAGCAGCACTTCCCAAATCCAGAGAGGAGCTGGGGGGGTTCCTTTTTCAGCTGAGTTTCCTAAGGAAACATGGGAATGAGCCACCCTGCCCGTCCATCCCCACAATTCCTGAACCACTGGCTTGCTTTTAACCAAAACTGTGCGAGGATGAGCCATTGCCAAAGACATTCCATGGGGTCTGACGTGCCATCCCACACCCCCTTCCTGTCCCTGCGCAGGGAAACACAGCAGCAGCAACAAAATCCTCCTTTAATAAGGAGCTACAAGAGGTGTCCCAGCCTCAAAGCCCATAACCAGAGCCTGCATCTTCTCAGGCAAGCAGGAACATCCAACCCCCAGGTGCAATTCCATGGCAGCCAGTGCCCCCAAGCCTCTCCTCAACAAACACCTTTATTTTCTCCGAAGCTTTGCCTCTCCACCAGCCTCCACAAGTAGGATACACTTCCCACCACCCTCCCAGAGCCCCATCCCACTTCTCCAAGGTCCATTTCCAGCTTTGTCCCCCTCAGCCCCGCGTCCCCCTGAGCCAGGGCTGGAGGGAGGCTGCAAGAGTCACATTTCCCCAAGAAATTCCGGGAAAAGCACTCCTGCTTTTGATGAGAAGATTTTTTTTTTTCTCTGCTCTCTTCCATAGCCAAGCTAATAAAAATGGAAAGCAATAAGAAACTCCAGCAGAAGGGAGGCATGGGGGAGGAGCACAGGGAAGATACCACTCACTGAAACCTATCCTAAACAGAAGATAATTAGCCACATATATCCCAGAAAGAATAACAACAGTATATGCAATTATTGGGAATGCACACTTTAAGAGCATTTGCCAAAAATGCCTGTTTTTATTAAAAAGGAATGGTTTCACAAAGGCCCAACTGTAAGAAAGGTTGTAATTTGCCCAAATAAAACTTAATTTGATCCATGAAATAGCTGTGGTTTATTGTGTAATATATGTGCTATGTGTTTTAATTTAATAGAATCCAATATAATTGTAAGCCAGTCGAGTTTCAGAGCAATTTTGGGTTGTTCCCACAGTGTGCAGAGCACAGATGCCACTTTGTGCATCGCACCAGCACATCCATAAATCAGGAATATAGGAAGGATTATCCACAAAGCAGCAAGTAATGCCTCATCACGCTCCAGACGGAAAATAAGACCTCTGAGGGAAGCAAAAGGAGTTATTTACAGGAAATAACTCGGGATGCTCTGCACTCAGCCAGGCTCCTGGATGCAGTTTTGGGGTGCTGGACCAGCACCAGATGTCACCCAGCAGCCTGTGGTGCTGTGGGCTCCCCATTGCAGTGCCAGGTACCTCCAGCCCACCTCAGGTGAGGGGAGATGGAGAGGAGTCCTTATTTTTGCTTTTTAGGAAGCTCGTGGTCCATGTTGGCCATCAATGACACCAGATCTGCGTTCTCCCCACAGGCAGTTCCTGCTCCCAAACACCTCAGGACAGGAGGGACACACTGGGAGGAGGCACCAGGACCTCTCATCCCCCAGCACAGCTCTGCAGCCACCCAACTCCCATTTCCTCAGAAAGCTGAGCTTAGAACAGCCAGGGAGCAGCAGATTCACCACCAGCCACTCTCCCCCAGCCCCCAGGCCATGCCCTGCAACCCCAGCAGTTCCCCACAGCCCTGTCCCCACAGCCAGCTCCCTCCACAGGGCATTTACCTGGACAAGACATTTTGTCCTGGTGTTTGTCAGGGAAAACCCCCACAAGCCCACGCTGGCTCCTGAGGCTCATCCCCCACCCCTCAGAGGCACCAGCAGCTCCATCCTCTGACCCAGGACCACCCTGGGCAGCTGTTAAAGCTCTTCCTCCACTCCAATCCCACCACAGAGCAGGCAGAGCCCAAGCCCAGAGGGCCACAGAAGGTTTGGGAAGCACAGGTACGTGTGTGAGCAACTCTGCCGCTCTGCTAAAGGCATTAACCCACATCCCAAAGAGCTGGAGACGTTCCACCACTCACACAGCCCACAAGGCCAAGCAGCATCACACCCCAAAGCAAACCTTCAGCTCCTTCCTCTGCACCAACGGGGATTGCTTTCTTTCCCTTGGTAGCCCACACATGGGGGGCAATATCCAGTTTTGATTATGCATTGAACAGGTCCCTCCACCTTTACAGGAGATAAAGCCCTGAGAAGAAGGATTATGGCCTGAAGACTGAGAGCCCCTGTAAAACTGTGGCTAAACCTGTGCCACAAAGGGATCTCAGCCTCTCTTTTTAAGAAGAGCTGAGAGTGGATGAAATTAGCATTAATTTCTTTTCCATTCTGGCTGGTGAAAAGCACTTCTCAGTCATAGCAGCAATGAAAGTCAAGGACAGGGATGATGAATGTCTGCTCACAGGAGGAGCAGCAGCTGCTGGGACCCACCAGCAGCAACTGGCTGTTCCTCCTCAGCCCAGTGCACAGTTTTAAAACCCATTATTGCTAAATTAAGAGGATCTTGTCAAATAAACACACTCTATGCACCAAAGCCTGCAAGGACTCAGGTCCAATACGAGAATTATTAATTCAGGACTTCCACTGGAGGGGACTTGGGGTGTATTTGGCACGGGGAAGCCACCAACTGTGCAGCCTTCAGCCTCTTGGTTGCACCCAAAACACCAGGAGAACCCAGCTGATGCCTCCACTAAAGCCTTGGCACTCACAGAAGAAGGTCTCCAGCGAGTTTCGCTGCTTCAGCACCAGCTCAGAACATCTCCCTGTCCCACCACCCCCACAGCTGATCCAGAAAGCAGCCAGGTGAGTCAGACAACTCATCCCAGGCTCTGCTGCAGCATCAACATCCAACTCCTCACTGCCAAGGCAATCTGGGGGCTGTGGTCTGGGGCAGCTCCACCTGAGGAGTCCCTGCCTTGGAGGGGTGACTCTCACCAGCTGGAGCCCAGCTGAGGCACCAAAGCCAGGCAACAGCCCTGTCCTGCAGCAAAGCCATCACCTCTGCACAGCCGCTGATAAACCAGAGCAGTTCCGGGGTCAGTGCCCGGCTGGGGCCCTTCGGCACAAGGACAAAGATGTATTTGCCCAGGGATTGGCTGCCCTGGGTCTGAGGGGTGCTCCAGACACCCAGCCTTAGCACTAAGGAGCAGCAGAGGCAGCTCCCTGAGCTCAGTCTGACCCCTGGGTGCAGCACAATTGGTGTTCCAGCACTGCTGCTGAGAAAAAAACCCTCACTTCCCCACTGCACTGCCCAAAACATCCCTCCAAAAAAAACCCCTGGTAATCTGTAACCACAGGGGTGACCCAACAGCCTTCTCAGGACAAAGCTGAGCCAGCTCCAGCTCAGAAGGAACCACACAAACCCTACAGCAGCTCCCCAGCACCGAGGCACCCACAGCAGCCTCAGGAGCTCAGTCCAAGCACAGCCCAGCAGCCTCCTGCCAAGGGGGCACTTTAATTTCCACCCTTAAAATGCTGTAACACCACACAGACCTTGAAAGAACAATAGGGAAAGCACCACTTACCTTGGCTGCTGGGAGACCACGATTCCTCCAGGAAGCAGGAAAAACCCCACTTGGAGAAGCTCAGGAAGCTGCTTAAAAAAGAGTGGGGCTGTGGCCATCCTGCTTTTATAGGGGCTGGGGCTGATGGGCAAACAGCAGCAGCTGTGGGGGCAGCACAGCAGAGACCCATCAGCTCATTAATCAAACCCAACCATGTCCAGCTGCTCCTGCAAACCTGGCAGGGAATTAACTCCTCTTTCCCCATGGAAGTGCCCTCCACCCACAGCCACCCCGAAGGCTGCTCCAGGTGCCAACTCCCAGCCCCCAGGTCCAAACCCAGTGCGGGGGATGCACAGGGAAGGCTCCAGCTGAGCTCTGAGAGGGTCCAGTGTGGAGTTCAATAGCTTTGAAGTCCTAAAGCTCCTTTAAAGAGTTCTAAGTTTCAATGATTATAAGGTATTAAAGGGGCAAAATGAGACAGAAAAGGATACTTGATGTCTTATTTCATTGCCTCACCATAAAATCCTTTTTTATTCCCTTTAAAGCCCTGCTGTCAACTGAAATAAAACTCCAGATTTATTCCTGGGGAAGCGCATGAGTAATGAAAAAAGGAGAATTAAGCACCATCAGTGGATTGCACAAGGGAAAGCCCAGAGTTAACCCTCAAATCCATCCTTGGTGCTGTTTTGTCCAAAATATGGATGAGGTGGGTACAAAGTGGAAAATGGTGGCACTGCTGCACGAGGAGGAGGAGAACAGGGAGCAGAGGTGTGAATGTGGTGGTGGGAAATGCTGGGAAAAAGAAAAGGAAACAAAGGAAACAGGGAGAAGCACCTTTTGCTGGTGCTTCCCAGGTAAAATGAGGACCATATTAACAAATATCTCTTAAAAAAAAAGGCCCCAAAACATAAAAATGGCCTCTTGATTGACTGTGTGGAAGCGATGCAGCGAGGGAGGTGGGTGATTTGGCAGGACCCACCAACCTTAAGCCAAAGGGATAAAAAAACCCCTGCAAAGCTCTTGAAAGCTGCTTTAAACGAGAGTGACATGTTTTGACACTGTTCCCTAAGAATGGCTGTAACACAAACAAAAATTAATGATGTCAAGTATTAATACTGATGCTGCAGGAATTCAACCAATGTGGTCCCAATTAAACATCAAATATGGTTATAATTTGAAAAATGACTGCGGGAATGTCATTGCAACATTCCCTGCTCGGGTCTCTCCCAGCATCCGCCCAGGTCTCTGTTTCCCTGTGGGATGCAGCCCCCACCTTCCTCCATCCCTGGAAGAGTCCAAGGCCAGGCTGGACGGGGCTTGGAACACCCTGGGATGGTGGAAGGTGCCCGTGCCCATGGCAGGGGGTGGAACAAGATGAGCTTTAAGGTCCTTTCTAACCCAAACCATTCCAGGATGCCGTGATTCCCCATCCTCACTCATGGCTGTAGCAGGAACACCAAGTCCAGATGCCAAAATGCAGGACCCTGACACGCATCAGGAGGGCTTTTGAGTAGTAAATTTAGGTCCTATTTAACTCTTTGAGGTCTCATTGTATCTTTTTCTCTGCAAATATGAAGGTGACAAAAACATCCTCTGCAACCTTGAAAGCTTCCCAGTCACTGGGCTCCAGAGGCTGGGATTTTATGGAAATCAAAGGTACAGGGATTTGTAGCAGAACTCTAGGACTTGGCAGGGCTCCTCCCTGGCAATAAATAACTTCCCTGACCAAGCAAAGCCCGTGTCCAACCTGCCCCTGCCAGGCCCAGCACAAGTCAGCAAAGGGGCTGATTTTATCCAGGATTTCCAGGGAGAGTAAATCAGCCAGGACAGGCACAACTGACCAGGACATTTTTTTGGCTGCAGCTGTTCCTCAGAGTAAATATATTCTTCCCAAACACTCCTGGCTCATTTATTGCCTGGACGACAGACTGGGAGATCTACGGGACAAAGCTGCTCACGACTCCTCCAAGGCACCTCTGCCAAGGCACTGGAAATGTTCCCGAAATCCAAAGGAGGATCCACCCAACCATGAGTTGTCCAAAACCTCCATTTGTTTCTCAACCATCAAACACGTCTGGGACATGCTGGACTCACAGACAACCCTGGGGTAAGGCCGATAATCCAAACTGGTCCTGCTGGGCAGCTTTGAGGCCATGGAATATTCTGCTTTTCTCTGATACCCACTGATTAGCACTGATGAAGAATTATTTGTACAAACGTTGATGTGGCACCCTCATCCTCACCATGTTCCCACCACGTTTTATGTTACCAGGGAGATCAGACAGCCCTGAGTGAGAAGAGCTATGGGAGAGGCTCCTCTCGCCTCCTCCCAGTGCTCCCTGGCTCTCCAACTGGCCTCACTCACCCTCCCCTTGGAGCCAGCTGCAGCCTTCCAACTCATTTATTGGTTTTCCAGGGTCCTGGCTGAGATGGGAGACAGCAGCTGCCCCCTGGAACCCCCTGACTGCTGCCAACTTCAGTTGGGGGGGGGAAGAAAAAAGACAAATCCCCCCCCATAATGCGAATACTTTATTATCAATGAGTGACTGGTATTAGCTTTTTGTCTGGGTATTAATAATATTTCAAAAAACCATACATCAAAATTAGGGCTTTCTCCTATTTTTGCTGTATAATTTTTCTTTGTTTTTTTTTAAAAAAAATCTGTATTGAAAGAATTATATAAGCCAAAGTGCATTTTCTGTTTTTTGTCCATATACACATTGCACCATACATAAATAATTACATTGTAAAAATGACTCCATAATTACAAGTATAATATATATTTTCATATAATATATAAAACTTTATATTAAATCTAGGTAGATGATATTTGGGATAGTCTGTGTCTTTTTTTTTTGTGTGTGTGTGGTTTTTTTGTCGTTGTTCTCCTTTCGCCAGAGGCCGACCGTTACCGGTTGTTGCTGAGTAAGATCTCCAGCCAACAAGGACACGACGTGATGAACTGTCTGGAATAACACGGCCCCCAGCCCTTGGCGAAGCTGATCCGGACGCTGTTGGGGTCGTAGGGCCCGTCTGCATAATCCAGCTCGGCCGTGTGCTGCAGCAGGCAGGACTTCTCGTAGTCAAACACCTTGATGGAGTAGCCCGGCATCACCTTGCGCACGATCAGAGTCCTACAGTTGGGGATGTCCAGTGTCGGGGAGTTGACGAAGATGGGATGCTCGCTGCGGTTGTAGGCCCACACCCCGTCCGGTTCCTTGCTCAGTAAAATCCCGTAGCCGATTTTACTTCGAGTCCTTCTCACAGTCTCGCTCCTGTTGTCCAGGTTTAGCTGTCCGAGGCAGAAGCCGTTTCCTTGAGGTAGGTCATAGAAGATACTGACAGACTGTTCGTACACTGTGTAGAGGCGGCCCACGCGCGTCCGGTGCTCCCAGTAGGCCACGTTGCACCAATGGCTCCTCTTCACGGCATCGGGCGACATGCTGGCGTCTGTGGGGAGAGCGAGAGTCAGGAGTGCTGGGGTCACCGGGGAAACAACAGGGATGAAGGCTGGGAAACAGCTCCTCCCACTCACCCATCAGCTTTGCTTAGTGAGAACTGAACTTGTGCTCAACCCAAACCTTGTGTTCAACATAAACTTCACGTTCAACCCAAAGATGGTGCTCAGCACAAAATTTGTGTTCAACACAAACTTCACACTCAACCCAAAATTTGTATTCAGGCCAAAACTTGTATTTAACCCAAAACTTGTATTCAGCTCCAAACTTGTATTTAACCCTAAATTTGTGTTCACCTCAAAAGTTCCGTTTAACCCAAAGTTTGTGCTCAACCCAAAACCTGTGCTCAACCCAAAGTCCATCTTCAACCCAAATCTCGTCTTCAATAATGTCAAATGCCACCAAGACCGGCGGCTCAAGCCCAGGCTGGAGACCCCACAGGACGCCCACCATCTCCCATGAGCTCAGCACATCTTTCTCTCTCCAGTTTAATGTCCAACCCTGCCTCCAGCAGCTGGGCCCCCGTGTCCTCGGGAGATCTGCATTCCTCCCACCGGGGCTGGCATGGACACTGCCCCAGTGTTGCTCTGCCAGCCCTGAGCCTGGCTCCCCAGCACCACTGTGCTCCTGCATCCCCGCTTTCCAAGCCCAACTTGTGCCGAGCTGCCCCCGGGGGATGTCCAGGACGTGCCTGGATGAGTGACCCGCCGGGTGTCTCTGCTGCGTAATATTCTCTGACAGCGATGCTGATGTTCCCACGGGGAACATGAAATCTGAGGAAGCGTTTCATGCCAAGGGGGAGTAGCTGCTATGAACTATACATGTCCTTCTAAAAACCCACTGGAACTCTATCCAGACAATGAGAAACGTCTCTTCTTTCTAGGAATTACATTCAGGGAAGACGGGAGGAACGCAGGCTGCCAGCAATCTGTTTAATCTATGATGCCTCCAGAATTTATGATGTCTCCAGAAGGAAGACAGGAAAAGAAGGAGCCCCGAAGAGGGCAAATTAACCACTTGCTGAACATCATTCCTGCTCCTACCACACCAGTTAACAGAAAACCGCCATGGAATTTCCAGCAAGGAGCTCTGCTCCGAGCCAGCCGCGCTCCGTGGCCGGCATTAAGCTCCCTGACAATCCCTCACGCGCCCGTGGCCTGCTGACCCCGGTGCCTCCGTGCCATCATGTCCCATTAACTCGCCTGCGGGGTGATGCCATTATTTTGCTCCAGAGCCCCCATTGACACACCGGATTTCAGGCACAGCCCTCCAGCCCCGCTTCTTTTCAGGCTCAAATTACCCCAGAGGAGACCGGGCTCCCCTCCCCATTAACCAGCTTTGAATTAAGCGGCTTTGTTGGAGTTTAACTGGAGTTGTAACTATACAAATTTAAGGGGAGGGCCATGGGGGAGGGGGTGACTGGGCAGGCGGGGAGGCAGCAGGATGCCCTTTGCTGTGGGCAATGCCATCAGCCTGAACCAGCCCCTTCACCCACCACCGGTCACATTTTTGGGGACACCATATCAGTCCATCCCCCTGCCATCAACAGGGACAACTTCCACTAAACCAGGGTGCTCAGAGACCCATCCATCTTCCACAGCATCCAGTTTCCACAGTCATCTCTTCCCAGGGACATCCTACAGATGCTCCCAGTGCCTTTCTGAAGCTCTCCCCAAATGCTGAGTTTTGCTGTTGTCCCACTCAAGTTATCTGGGGGCTACAGACCAGCTCAGGGCCTTTCACGTGCCGGGGCCGGAGGCTGGTAGCAATTACTGAGCTCTGCATCTGTTTAACCTCCCAACCTCCTCAAAGCCCTCCATGCCCATTAGCTACGTTGGTTTTGTTATTACATTTTTGAGAAACTACTGCTCCACCCCTGCATTTCCCTTACAGATTAAGGATGGGACAACTTCAAACCCTCAGTGTCCCCAGCAGCTCAGTTAATCAGGGGAACAGTCAGCAATAAACATTTAAATAGGAGTTTCCCATGGTTTACTGCAAATTAATAATGAGGTGGGGAAAGCAAAGAAAGCAAAGCTGGGAGGAAAACACTGCCTATCCTACAACAATACCGTGCTGGACGTGCCACCAGCCCTGGTGCCATCTCTGCTTTTCAGGAGCTTGGAAATATCTAGGCAAAATCATCCAAGAAAACTGGGGAAGGGCTTTATACACCTCCTGCTTTCACATGCATCTGAAATAGCTTTATTAAAAGCACTTCCATGCAACTTATGGCAGGAACTTCTCTCCATCCATCCATCCATCCGTGAATGCATCCCCCTGCCAATGTACTCCTCATCTCTGTCATCCCACAGCTCCTGCCTGGCAGTGACAGCTCTGCCAGCTCAAAGCACTCCTGGAGATGTCCTGTGCTCCTTCAAACAGGTAAGGATGTGAGTTTTAGGTAACTGCACCTCAAGAAGTGAGAAGTTTCCTTTCAACCCACTTCTTCTGGACAAGGGAGAGGAAAGTCTTTAAAATCCAAAGAAAGCAACCCACAGGGAAATAAACCCCTGAAAGGGGACAGTTATGGGCTCATCTGAGCAGCCCCTGCCTGCAGGAAGCTGTTGCAGGGTCCCTCTCCCAGCGCTCCCTGTGCCGTGGTGGGTTCCTCTCCCTCCTTTTATCTCCCAGTGCACTCAACCAAATCCTGCAAAGATGAACTCATCCCGCAGCCCTGACATAAAACAAGCACTTCAGCAAGCCCCCAAATCAGGGGGGCCTGTGCTGTGTCTCATCCCCTGCCAAGTATTACTTTCGCCTCCAGCTATTAGCCACTACCACTCTGCAGAGAGCAGGGGCGGCCGGCACAACACCACCTCCTCCTCTGCCTTTTAAATAAATATTCCACTTTTCCCTCCTCTTTTTTTCCATGCTGCCCTTTATGCACAGACAAGAAAATCCACTTTTTGTTCTGTTTTTTCCCCCTCCCACTTCTGCTGGAACAGAGGCGGGCTTGTTAGCGTTCTTTTTGAAGAAAGGAAAATATTTGAGTCCTGCAGTGGTACAGGATGGGTTTTTAACAACTATCATTGTAGGCAGCTACAACTTGTAGCAGCTACAGAGGGGCTGGCGTCAGGGCTATCTCCTCCATCAAAGCCACCTTCAGCCATCAGATGGAGGGGCTGAAACTCTGCCTCGTGTTTACTCCTGCCTCCGCGTCGCCGCTTCCTCCGCGGCAGCGATGCCTCGCAGCACATCCCCGACGTAAATTCAAACAATTAGAGATAAAGGAACAAGATAGGAGAATCAAACCCAGAATTTAAAGGGAAAAGGCTCCTGCACGGCTCAAGCAAAAGGAATCTGCGTCTGGGAATAAATGCAGAGAGCAAACACTGTAAATCCTCCCAGAGTTAGCAGCACTGCTGCTGTCACTCCCTGCAGAGTGTGGAGGTAAAGAAAATAACTCGAGGTTTGAGACTATTTGTGATTTGACAGCGTTTTATGCCAGTAAAGTTCAAAGGAGTGCTTTAAAAGAGAAAAGAAAGATGCTTTTTTTCCAAAACAAAACGCTGCACAGCTCCACTGCTTGATGTTGCACTTAAAAGCAGGATGGAAAACATGGGCAGATCACGAAACACATGAAATAAACGACTCTGATTCCCTCTTTGGCTTTTCCAAAGTCACCAAACCTCCTCTCAGCAGGTCAATTGGTCCCCTCAATACATGGCTGCAAGGAAGAGCTTCTCCAAACACATCTGAGAGGTGCCCATAGGGAAGACCATGCACATAAAAAATAAATCACTGCGCTCTCCAGATGTGACAGGGACTTGAATGCACATCTGGGCACCTGGAAATGAAGCAGGATATTCAAAAGTCCCTCCACCACAGAGCCCACTCCCCATTTCCATGTCCCTCCCTCCTGTACTCCTGTGTCACAGGGCAGCCTCACACTCCACTGGCCATGGAGCTCAGTTACATCCTCTCTCCACATCTTTCCATTCAGTTTTATTCCACTTCTGGACTATTAGATCCATGCTCAGTCTTTGTCCTCCCCTCTGCCACAGCACAGATCTGTGTTTACACTGCCCAACACACAGGAGCAGGGAAGCAGGAAGGTTACAGCCATACACAGGTCACTGTGAACAAGGTCCAGAAAAAAAGCCTAGCACAAAGAACACACACATTTCCCCAAAATCTATTAACAGTTCACTGGGGAGCCATCAGTTAAAATAATCCCCCATTAATACCCCTGGAAACAAGCACCAGGGTAAGGAAGGGGTTAAAACTTTCCACAGCAGAAATGGAATTTTTATGGCCTTGCAAAAAAAAAAAAAAGAAATTAATTGTCAATCTGCCCCAGCAAAGCTCACAACCATTTTCTTTAAGCCAATATACTTAAAATACCTCTGCCTTACAAGTTTCAGCTGGAATGCATCACTGTGCCCCCCAGAGCCCCCCTGCCACCGGCACGGACCCCGGCACGGCCCCCTTGGCTGGGGAGAGGCTGAGAGCTGTCCCCAGCACGGGGGGCCCCTCTGGGGACACAAACCAGCCACCTTCTGGCTGCCCATCCTCACTGGGGGCGGCGGGTGGGTCTCTGAGGGCACCTTGGAGGGGCTGCTGAGCCCTGCCTTGGCCCATGGGAGCACCCCAATGCGTGTATTTAGGGCAACATCCTAATCCCAGCAGGGAATGGACACAGGAGGCTGGGCAGGAGCTTCTCCATGTGAAAATCCTGGTGAGCGCAGCACAGTTCAGTTCCCTTCTCTAACTCCTCCTTGGTTTCTGCAGGGAAGCAGGAAGCTGCTGGTACGGCAGGACAATGGGCTCCTGAGGGGAAAAGGCAGGCAGGTGCAAGCAGCAGGATCGGCAGCCCTGGTTTTCCTCCTGGACATTTTCCTTAGAGCCCAGGATCAACAGAGGATCCTTTAATGTCCCAGCTTTCACCAAGAAAAGCTTCTCCCTGGTTCACAGAGGCCTTGAAAAGCTGTCACCAGCTGCCCAGCCAATGGCCAAGGTCAGCCACAGGGACAGCCAGCTGGACCTTCCCGTGCTGCAGAGCATCAAACTCTCCCAGACTTCAGCTTTACTCCACTGAATGTAAGGATTCAGCCCAGCTCCCATCTCAATTATAAAACAGAAATGTGATTTCATATTGTCATTAATCTGGTGTCACCACTGTCACTGTGGGGACCCAACACCTCCACCCTCACGTGGCTGTTGGGCAGCCATGGACACCAGTTCAGCTCACTCATCCCACAAAACCCATGGAAACACAGCTGAGACATCCCGACCACCACATCACCATCCTCCTCCTCCTCTTCCAGCCTTGTCCTCGGAGCAGAGCTCTGCTACCTCCTCTGCCAGCAGATTGAATTTGTTAACCCAGGAGATGATTAACTCAGAAGAACACTTGCGCTGGGTTAATTAATTAAATTAGTTTAAAAAAAGGGTCTGATGAGCACCAGAGCCGGTGCAAGAGGTGTGTGGAGAGGCCTGGGGGGAAAGGGGGACATTTCCATGGCAGCCCAAGAAACAAAAGCAACACAGGACAAGGAGCCAATGCCAAGAATGAGGATGAAAACAATTTTCTCTGCATAAAAGAAACCACTCTGCAAAATCATCAGCTCATGCTAATTTTTTTTTATATCCTTCAAAGCAAAACACATGCCATGTTTAGTTCTGCCCGGAAATTTGGAAGTCATCATCAGTTAGCTTATTTTCAAGCTAAACTCAAGGAGTTTGATTCTAATGGACCTTCCCTGGCCATTAAATCCCCAGTCCAGAACATGAGTTTAAGGTATTTTAGCACTGTTTTTCCCCCAGCTCCCCTGTTTTAGAAAGGACTTTTCAGCCAAGGGTGAAAACTGGAAAAACCCAACTCGGGTATTTTTCACTGACATTTTTATGTGTTACTTCTAAACACCAAAGTTTTCAGAGATTTAGGTGATGTTTTTAAAATGTTTTTGAGCCCAACAGTCTCCATTAACCTCAGCTGGTCTTGCTCAGAGCTTTCCCAGGCACATCCGTGGCTTTTGCAGCTCCCGGGCCGTGCAGGTACCTGCGTTACACCTGGCACGTCCGAGGAACACAACAATGTAAATACAGCTTCAAAAGGAGCCCCGAACGTCACCGCCCACGTTGGCTGCCACTTCTGAAAGAACCAGACCTGTCATCAACCACAGCCTGGCTGGGACTTCTTCCCTCTTGGAAACCAGCCCTGGATAAACCCAAACCCAGAAAAATCCCAGGGTCGTGCTTGGCACCTCTGGGAGCATCCACCCCTGTGCCCCAACCAGCTGGAAAATGGGGAGAAGAACGAGCTGGTGAAAACCACAGGGGAAAAGGTGGGGAAGGGAAGGTCCCCACTGTTTGATTTTCTGTAAAATCCAGAGGTTTGATGAAAACCTTCTGAGCATTGTCTGGTTGGGATTGGCTTTCTCCTCTGCCTGCTGCTGCCAGCTGGGCAAGGCACCAGCTCCGCTCAGAGGGGAGAAGGTTCATTCCCAAGTTCCCTCTGCAGCAGGGTGACGGAAGCTGGGACAATAATGGGGGAAAAAACCCCCCTTTTTTTCCGTTTTTAGGTTGAGAACTTGCACATTTTCAGGTCCTCCACCCAGCCATGTGTGCAATCCCTTTTTTGTTCCCCCAGAGGCTGGAAAACCCTGAGAATCTGGGAGAAATCACCCCATAAATCAGTGGATGGCAGAATTCCCTTCCAGCTGCCGCCGTGATGTCCAAGGCTCTCTTCCCTGCTCCGCTGCCGCCTGGCCCCGTGCCCGCTGTTCATCAGTCCGGGGGCTGCAATCCCGGCCACACCAACCACATCCCAGTGGGATGGGCACGGGTTGGGATGGCTGAGTGGGACCTCCTGAGCTCTCATCCACCTTTGGAAGCCGTTCTGGCTTGGCAGAGCAGCTCTAGATGCTGTCAGAAACCCCTCAGGGAGCAGGACAATCCGCCCAGCGGCCGGAGCTGCAGCACGGCGGAGCATCCCGCAGCGGGGCCGAGGCTCTGGGAAATGGGATAAATATAAATAATCATAGTTTTCGCTCCCAGAGAAGTTTCGGCTGAGCGCTTCAAAGCCTTTTAAAAGCAGAAACTAATTAGTAGGTCCCTCAGAAGAGAAACAGGAATAACACCCCTTCCCACCTCCATCGCGCCGCTCGGGAAGAGCACGTTGGGCGCTGGAGCCGAGCCTGGGAATCTCCTCAGCGGAGGGGGACGGGCCAGAGGAGAGAGGCTTTGGCTGAACCAAACCAAACCCTGCTGGTTCACACCAGCACTAATCCCAGAATCATTAATTCAAGTCCAAGGCCAAGTTGGTGAGAACGTCATGAAGAGGCTGCAAAGATGCTGCTTGAGCCTCCTCATTTTCCAAACTTCCTAAGAACATCAGGGTGTCCCCAGCAGCAGCAGGAGCACTGACCCAGCCCTGGATGCTTTTTTAACCAGCTGTTGGATAATCCACGGGCACTGAGCTCCTCCAAACCAGGAGGGGTGTCCTGCAAAGGCCAGACAGGCCATCACCACCTCCTTACACAGCCCAACCCCAAACTACAGCTCAGCTCCCTCCAGGAACAAAATTTGCCATTTCCAGAGGGGAATGCTCAGCTTCCCCTACACGAGGCCTCCTTCAGATTCCCAGCTGATCACAGAAAATCCACTTCCCAAAACACCAGGAAAAAATAGGAACTTTGGGCTTCGGAGCTTGCACAGGACGCAGGACCCCGAGCAGGCTGTGGCTGCAGCAGCTTTTTTAGTTTCCTAACCAGAAATGAGTGGAGCTGCCTCCCTGGGAGGAAAACCAAAGCAATACCAAACCGAACATCACCATCAGACATACTCTGAGTGCCTGCACCGTGCTCCAGCCCCAGCCATTCCCTTCAGAGTGAGAGCCTCTCCCTGCTCTGACACCTCCATGGGATTTACCCCTGAGAATGAGCTGATGGCTTCCAGAGGTGACATGAGGAGCAGCAAATCGGCTGAAAAACCCAAGGCCACCCTGATTTCTCAGTAGCCACAGTGGCACCTTTGAGGGCAGACTGAGCATCTGTTGGCTCCATGCCAACACCACTGTGAGTATCATGGACTGAGAAAGCTTTAGGAAACCATCACAGACCTGGAAAACAACCTGTGACAGAGGAGGCTCCCTGAGGAGGCCACAAGCAGCAGCCCAACAAGTATTTTTCTCCATATAACCTGGGAATGAGCCGCTTTGCTCCTCCTTGGCTGGCTGGGTGTGGAGTTTGGTGCCGGGCAGACACGAGACCTCGGCTTGGGAACTCCGGCTTTCAACCCAACCCCGTGCCAGAGGGTTCATCCCGGACCTCAGACCGGCTGTGGGTCCTCTATTCCAACCCAACCCTCTCTCCTCCAAAAGGGCTCCAGCTGAAGCCTCCCCTCATCTGATAATTCTCCCCTGCAACCCCAAAAAAAGGCGCTTTTCCCAGCGCAGTATCAGTGCCCTCACATATAAGGGAAGCAGACAGGGGCTGCAAGTGGAATGGGAATTCAGGCTTTGTTCTCCCTGGCCAGAGCCCAAGATCCTGCTCCTGATAAAGCTCTCCCAAGCCTCTCTGTCTGCACAGGCACCTCGAGATGGGAGCCACAGCTCCGGGGCTGCCACCGCATGTCACGACGCCCATGGCTCCTGCAAGTCCTCGCTCGTGGCAGATTTGCCGGAGTTTTACAGGGAATTAAAGGATTTTGGGTGCCAGCGTGGCCTTTGCAAGGAAACAAATCCCTCCTGTGTGCCAGCCAACCTGGTCATGCAGAAAGGCTAAACCTGTATGGGGAGGTCTGGGGCTCCTGTCTGACGGAGAGGGATTGAAAGCGCTGGGATGGGGTTGGGGTGAGCAGTCCTGGGAAGGGCCCGGCACAGGAATCCCACCAGGAGGAGGTGGAAGGGAGCACAGGGACGGCTCCTGCCTTCCTGGCTCGCACACAACGTGCCCAGGGCTGCGTGGGCACCCACACACGCCAGATTTTCCGATAGCTGCTGCATGTATTGATGTGTAAACATCTGCTGGGGCGTCCCAGCCCTCGCTCTGAGCACGCAGCTCGCTCCACTCACAACTGCTCGTGGCCAGCATCCACAGGCTCTTACTCCCACTTCAAGCAAAGACTAAACAATGACTTCAGCAACTCAGGATTTAAGCCCCAGGGTTGGTCCCTCACATCCACAGTGGAAGCAGTGAGGATGCCGTGCTGGATCTCCTGCAAAGCAGGAGGATCTGCACCACTGTGAGCGCCATGGAAAACAGCCCTTGTGCCATCTGTGTGCCTTGGAGAGGCCCTTCTTCTGGAAAATCCACAAATCAGCAGCTCAGAGAAGTGGATGCACAGAGCATCCATTTCTGCTAACCTGGGATAAGATCATCCCTGAAGATCAAACACATCTTTTCTCAGAATTACAGAACTGTTACAGCTGTAACTCTAAAATCAGTGAGTCCAACTGTCACATTTTTATACTCCCTAGGACGGTGCTGTGAAATCTACTGCAGTGCATACAAACAGCAAGAAAATTTGTATGAAGCAGGGGTGGGGATGAAAATCAATGTATTTGCACGAAACCCGCAACACTGAAGAGTATCTCTGCAACCCAGAGAGGCAGCACCGTGTGGCCTCTGCAAGTCCCCATCTTTCAGTGTCATCTCGCAGATGACCAAATTCCTCACTCTGTACTTGCCCATGAGACTGGAGGTGACTCACACTAATTACCCTCCCTGGCCAAGAAGGACTTGTTTTCATTTCTACAAACCACAGTTTCTTTTAAAAAAAAAGAAGGGGGAAAATAGGAAAATGCCAAAATACACAGAGAACTCCATGGAATACATCCTGTCCTGCTGCACTAATACGAATCCCAGACAACTCCAGCTTCACTTGGGATATTCTAGGAGAAAAGGATTAATGAGTTATCACAGAATCCCAGAACGGTTTGGGTTGGAAGGAACCTTTAAGTTCATCCCATTCCACCCCCTGCCATGGGCAGGGACACCTCCCATTATCCCAGGCTGCTCCAAGCCCCAGCCAACCTGGCCTTGGACACTTCCAGGGATCCAGGGGCAGCCACGGCTTCTCTGGGCAACCTGTGTGAGGGTCTCCCCACCCTCACAGGGAACAATTCCTTCCCAATATCCCATCTATCCCCGCCCTCTGGCAGTGGGAAGCCATTCTCTGTGTCCTGTCCCTCCATGCTATGAGGTATAGCATGGACACAGCCAGCATAACTGTTTGCATTAAAAACTCTCCCACCTTTCTAGGACAAGCTCTCATCTTTATTGGGAGCTGAATTTTCATGCTAAAAAGAACCTTTTCAGGACTGCTCTGTGCAGAGTTTGTGGCTGCTACTCCTCCATGAGCTGTTTTGGGGCTGAAAGCAAAGGCTGAACTCAGGAACTGCAAATGAAGCACCAAATAAATGACCTTCCCATGGAGAGGAAAACGGGAAGGAGAGGAAGGGGAGCAGGTTGGGCTCTTTGTACATCAAGGCCAGGGAGATTAAAGGAGCACGTGAAGGCATCCTTAGGGATAATGAGTTCAACACTGCACTCCCTCAACTCAGCACTGGAGGAGAAATATCAGATTCCTCTCCTCCCTTCAGGGAAATCTGTTCTAAAAAATAAAGTAAGGAATATTAGGAGAAACACCAGGAATTATACATTAAAAAGGCAGCTTGTCACCAGCCTAAACCAGACCCATTTTTCTTCCTCATTCCATATATATCACACATATGAAGAATCCACATGGATGCAGAGAACTCCCCTGCAAAAACCCTGAAGAATAACTGGGTGTAAAACCAGGGTCAGATACTTTTCCAGAAAATTCGCAAAGCTCCAATGAGTAACACAAATTCCCATTTTGGACAATTTTTGCCCATTACTGCAGCATTTCACACTGTTTCTGATGGGGCTGTGGATGATGTGGAAGCCTTGTCGTTCAACCCCACTCTTACATGGTACAAACAGATACTGGTGTTATAAACTCTGTCAAGTTCTGCACTAGGATCTTTAAATTGTTAAAAATAGGAAAGAAACTGCACAGTTCACATATTTTATAAAGCTGGGTTAAATCAACATCTGCAAAAAATATCCCCGTTAAACGAAATAGCAGGATTTCATTAAGTAAATTGCAAGTTGGCAAAAATTCTGAAAGAAAGGGAAAAAGCCACAGCCAGCCCTGTAATTTAAACCTTATTTTAACTGTGACAGCATGGCTGTGAGAGGCTGCATTTCCAAAGGAAAAAATAAAATAAAGTTTAAAAAAAGTACCTGTTCCCCCTGTACCTCACCTCAGTGTCTGCAATTGTTACTCAAATGAGTTTTTCCACAGGGAGATGAAGAGGGAGCAGGACACGCTCCCACCCCTGCATCCTCTGTGTCGGATCTACCAGCCCTGAAAAATCCAGGATTTTCCACCACAGGAGCCCCCTAGATGCCGCTGTGTGATGGGTGAGGGTGTCTGTGAAGCCCTAAGAGCCAAGAGGGCTCAGGGACACCCCAGTGAGGCTGCAGCCCCAGTTCCATCCCTGTCGCTGGAAGCTGAGCAGCTGAAATTTGGGATGAGATGGCTGTGGAGCTGAGAAACAGCTCAGGCTGGGTGACACTTCATCACTTTGTGTGTTTTAAACACATCCTGCTCCCCTGCACGAGTCCAGGGGCCAGGCAAGCCCAGCCTGGGGCCAGGCTGCTGGCACCCACCCCCCGCCTTCTGTGGGTGCCACGGGGACACTGGGTGGCAGGAATTGGGCTCCTGGCATGCGTATCCCAAAGAAGGCCCTGAAGGCACAGGATGGGCAGTGCTCACCCTGGGGAGCTCTTCTGGGCTCTCCTCTGGGAACGCTGTTTTAGGGTGGTCGTGGCCCCATCTTCCCAAATTGAGGGTGCAGCTTTGGGGCACAGCTCAGCCCTAGGGCAGGCAGGGAGTTTCCAGCTGGTTTTCCCAACCTGCCGAGTGCCTTCTCAGCCCGGGGTGACTCAGGCAGGCTGGGCTGGGCCGCGTGGGGATGCCGAGCTCTTCCCACAGCACCAGCCAAGGGCCCTGCAGGAGCCATCCCTGCGGGAGCAGGGATAGGGACAGGACACCCCGAGGGCACCGTTCTGGGGCCACCTCCCCCAGGGCAAAACCCAGCACTCAGGGATCCAGACTCGAGCTCCAGAACTCCAGTAATGACAATTTCCCACCCAAAAGCTCTGCGTGTCCCAGGGGAATCACCTGGAAGCAGCACTCTGGGACCAGTAAAACCCCCGCCGTGTGGCACACACTGGATCTGTTTGCTTTGAGAAGAATTGCAAAACCTCAAAACAAAACGTGGAAAGAGCAGTTCTGATCTGCAAACTTGGAGCTGAAGAGGAGCCCTCTCACAAAAAGGCCAATTATTTGCTTACAAGGTTTTGGCTTCGCTGTTTTTCCTGGCACTTACGCCACCGGAGTTATTTTGAAGGGCTGTTTGCTTCAGGAGGAGCCGAGCAAACAGCAATCCCATTTCCTTTCGGATCTAAACATCCGTTTGCCGTGCGAGCGGGAGGAAAAAAAGCCAACCCCGAGTGCCTCAGGAAGCGCAAGGAAAGGGGAGGTGGGTGCTGGTGGGGAGGGGAGCACAGCACCCACCCCTGCCGTCCAAGGGGATCTCCATTCCCTGCTGGCCTGAAATGAGAGGGAATGGCCATCCAACAGGTCTGGCATGCTCTCCTTGAAGCAGACCAAGCAAAGGACCAATGGCTGCACCCTCCCACCTTCCTCAACACATCCATGGGGCTTGGCCTAGATGATCTTCACAGGTCCCTTCCCACCCAAACCAGTCTAGGATTCCACTCTTACAGTGGGATGGAGCAGTTCCTGAGGGGAGAATTCCAGACAAAATCACAGCCTGGTGCTGGATGAAGCAAGAAATAAAAGCTGCACAGGCTCCTTGTAGCTCCCTGGAGATGCAGCATCACTGGAGCCTTGCAGAAGGAAATTTGGGAGCAGAAGAAAGGTGGTTGTACTGAGGGAAGTGCAAGGCAACGAAGGACGTGGAGCTGCTGCAGCAAGTCCAGAGGAGGCCACGGAGATGCTCCAAGGGCTGAAGCCCCTCTGGAGCCAGGCTGGGAGAGCTGGGAATGTTCACCTGGAGAAGGGAGGGCTCCCGGGAGAGCTCAGAGCCTCTTCCAGGGCCTAAAGGGGCTCCAGGAGAGCTGCAGAGGGACTGGGGACAAGGGATGGAGGGACAGGACGCAGGGAATGGCTTCCCACTGCCAGAGGGCAGGGATGGATGGGATCTTGGGAAGGAATCCTCCCAGCTATGCTTTCCACCCTCCAGTGAGCAAAGGGCCAGCTCGTCGGCATGTTCCTAAATTTCCTGGCTTTTGAGGATACAAGCCAGGTCATTAACATTATTTATAGGTTCCTGTGTATGAGTTTCCATTTGTTTGCCTGCTTAAAACCAGTTAGGTGGAAAAAAAAGCAATTCCTGGAGGTCAGACAGTTAAAAAACCCTCATGTCCATGGTCTGATGGACCCAAAGGATCAGCAGCTCCTTTAGAGGCCTAACTGTTTCCTTAAATGCTTATTGTGTAAATATTTAAGCTACTTTATAAAACTTTTACAATGTACTTAGGAAGCATAAATCTCCCCAGCGGAGCACGGCAGGCCCCGGCCAGCGCGCGCTCAGGCGGCTTTGGGAACACAAACAGGGACATTTCCAATGCTAATGCTGCACCCAAGGGGCCCTGAGGTCACAATCTCAGGAAAATCATTACGAAGCTGATCCCCTCGCTCACCCCAAAAGGGAGCGTGGTTACGTGCACCGAGTCATCGCTACGGCGTGACTTCAGCGTCGCTGCTTTCAAAAGCAATCGCGGATTGATGGTTAGTGGGTGGTGGTGTGCACGGAGCCCTGAGGTTTTCCTCCTCAAAGTGCAGCTCCTACATGCAAAAAATTATGTAATTCAAAAACAATCCACTAATGCTCATCCATTTTAAGAATGAAACGATTTTTTTTTCAATGCCTGCGGCAGGTTTGAAGTCAAGCCCAACTCATCAGAGGCCACTCCTGCATCCCTCACCAGTCCAGACTGCAACCAAACCAGTACCACCAACCCACCCCAGCCTCTCTCGTGGTGCTTTTTGGGGAGATGAACTTCCCAGAGGTGAATATTCCCTTGCATTAGGAAAAGCCCCCATGTGCTGACTGACACATCTGTATCCAGGCTGGTTTCCATATGGAAAGCCGTGGAGCTTTATGGGATTTGCTTGGACACAGCACTTCCCAGCTCCAACTCTTCAAATAAATGAGACCTTATTTAACACAGGAAACAACATGTTTAGGATTTTTGCCCCAAAACAGCTTCTCTACTGTAATTTAGGTGTGTTTGAGGCAACAACAACAAACGGAATCAGGGAACTGGAAGTTTATTCCCTTTGCAAAGCACAGCTTGCTGTTGTATATGATAAAGTACATAGAAAGTCTGGAAAAAACTTGGATGGGAGTTCAAACACCGATGTTTTAAAGATGAAAGCGTGTTCTTCGATTAAATGTTTAAATAAAGTTTTCTGGTACTAAATCATTTAAACATTTTCACATTCCTCACATTTCTAGAAGCGCCGTTGGCTTTTATTTATTGTCATAACCCAGTGCCCTCAGCAAGCCACCAGGGCCACTTGAGGCAACCTGTTTGCCAAAGGGAAAGTTCTTTCAGGACGGTAAAAAAATCAGGAAGAACAGGGGAGCCTGAGTCTTATTCTCCACTCCCCATTTATTCCCCAACCTCCATCATATTTTCCTTTTTTTTTTTTTTACAAAGAAATCCTCCCATGCTGCACATGGGCACAGCCAGGTTCTCCTCCAAATATTGACCAGAAATTCAAAGTAACTCCACTGACTTCACCACGGTTGTATTTAGACAGCTGAAACTTGGCAGAAATTGGCCTGGGCGTTCAAATTGTCTTTTTTAGCAGCTCTTGGGCTGTTCCAGGGTGCTGTCAGTGATGAAATCAGCCTTACTCATGGGGACACGGAACATGGCTCTGCCACCAGTGCCTCAAACAGCTCCAAGAAGAGGAAAACCTGGAGCCCTTGAGCTTTCTGAGAAGGTACAACTCATGCAACCATCAAGCCCAATGCTCCAGCCCTGCAATGCAAGGAAGCTCTGACCTGGCCTCTCCCAGCTCTGCCACAAAGTTTCGAGGAACAAGGAACTACAGAGAGATCCAGGGTAAATGGGGTAAACCTGCCATGAGCCCGTTCAGAGTGGAAATGCTGGTGAGGTTTTATTGCAGGACAACGCAGCAGCAGAGGAATGAAAAGCTGAATTTCTCCTGAGACACAGCTCGATAAACAAAACGTGGTTTCCAAAGCCAGAAGATAACTGGGCTCAGTCACCCAGCGCGCTGTTACCGACCCTGATGTCCTTATTTCCTTGTAAATCCATCATTAAGGAATAAAAACAACAGCCCGGGCTCAAGGGGACATTCACGAGTCCCGAGTCCTGCTCTGCGCTCCGGGTACCCTGATGGTTCCATCCCTGCTGCTCTCCACTGAACCTCTCCCCAGGAGCTCCCAGGGCTGTTTGGTTAACACGGCCCAGGATAAAACTCCCTATTTATTTTGGCACTATTCACTCCGAAGGCCCTAAAACCCAAATAAAATCCATCCCCCTCTGTGTGTATCTCCAGCTATTGACATTTTGCTCAGGACCAATTTGCAAATCCAAACAAACGCGTGTTGTGTAATGGGGCTGGAAAAACAATCAGGAAGGGGCTGGGGATGTGCTCGCAGGTTCCTGCGGGGAGGGAGGGCTGGAAGGGGCGGCAGCCCAGGCGAAGATTACAAGAAATTCAACTTTTACTCTGATAACAACAGGGGCTATTTTCTGCCCATGACATCACACTCCCAACCTGCCATGAAGCAGCGGAGATGGTGCTGGTGGAAGTCGCGGAGGACTTTGCTGGTTATTCCAGTGGCCAACATCCCACAGTTCCCTCCTTTAAAAACAGCTATTTTTTTTCTTTTCAAGTGCCTCACAACCACCCAAATCCTCTCTGCTGGCTCAGATGATCGAAGGATAAATCACAGCATCCCAAGCCCATGTGAACAAGCCCAGACCCACCCACCTGCACTCCCCAGCAGGGAATGATGCAAACTTTGGGGGCACAACTTATCTGCCCTGTTTTAACCCTGTTCTGTAGAGAGAAGATGAATTGTGCCCTTCAAGTGACTCTTTCTCCCTGTTGGCTGCAGTTAAGTATCTAAAAAAACCACCTCAGACATGGACATCTGTATTAATCTAAGATTAAGTGCAAGAATTGCTACCCAAACACCATCCAAATGGCCCAAAGAACAATCAGCTCTTTAATCACGTGCAAAAGCAACATCTCACTAAGGGAATTCAAATGTGTCATCTCCTGGATGACTCTGGATAGGAAATGGAGCTGGAAATGGATTGTGAGAATAAATACATTGGTGTATTCTACCTGCAGACACAGAACTGATGTTTAAGTGGTGGCATTAAGCTACCCCCCATGAAGGATGCTAGGGGCTGGAAAAGCACAGTGCTGTGATGTGCAGGACAGGGTGAAGTTACAACACCTATTTATGAGCCATAATTTCAGAATTAATGGTTAAAACTAAGAGCTGCCACAAACTTCTCCTGCAGCTTGAAGGACCCTGTGATGTCCCAACCCAGAGCCCCATCCCAGCCACCACAGGGGCTCTGCTTGCAGAAAAAGGCTTTCCTTTCAATGCAATGGAGAAGGCAGAGCAACAACTCTATTTTAGCCCTGTTGCTATGAAATGTCTACAAAAATAAGTCCGGCTTGTGCCCTCCCTTAGGCACATCCCTGTCCCAGCCAGAGCCCGGCCTGGGCCAAACTCACCTGGTTTCACGTTTCCTGACAAACCCCGAAACATAAATACATCCCTAATTCTGCTGGGGAAGCTGAGCCAAGTTTCTGGCAGGGCTGTGCTTGGGATTGAAACAAGGTGGAAAAAAACCACAGCGGTTTTGACCCAAAACCAAGACTCCCCCCCAAACTTGGCAGTTCCCACTGATTTTTATTTTGACTCAAAACAGGGCTCCAACACCCCTTTTGGGGAAGTGGGATTTTCAGAGCCCTGCAGGACACCCAGCTCCCTGCCTGACACTGGATATCTTGATGGAAGTGTGCTACAGCTCTCCAGTGCAATCATGAGGAAATCCCAGCTTTCAATGCAGCAGAAACCCCAAAACACGGGAGGCTGTTCCTAAGCCCTCGCTGCAATTCCCATCCGTGCCCAGAGCCCAGCACTTGGAGGCTGCACACAAATATAGCTGCAGGCATCTTTCCGAGCGCTGCAGAGGCGAGTTTAAAAGCAGGATGTTTGGCTGAGCTGCTCTTCCCTCAAATAAACACCCACGACCTCACTCAAACAGAGAGGCACCGCTCTGGGAGCCGCTTGAGTTGCTGCATTTCCAAACAGCCAGCCTTGATTTCCCCCCCTGGCTGTGGGAGTGCCACCGGGCTGGGTGGCACCTCGGGAAGGGAGTGATGGCCACAGCTCTCCAAGGGCCACGCTGGAATTCTGGCACACGTAGGGAAGTGTTTTCTCATCCCCCCCTTTCTCACAGACCTGCTGGGTTGAGTTAGTCAGAAAAACCCTGTTTCAGAAGCTCTGAAACGCTGAATTGGTGAGAAGTTCTTTCTGCATCACAGTCTGCTGCATCACAGCACAGGGAATGAATCCAAGGTATCCACGCTGATGCTCCCAGTCTGGGAGCGTATCTGCATTCAACACTCACTGCTGCCTTTGTAGTTTGGAGACCACCAAACCACCAGTGTGTACAACTGTGCCACTCACAGCAGGAGCCACAGGCTCATCCCTGTGCCACCGCTTCACCCAGGATAAAAACACAGAACTTTGGAAAAACACTTCTGCTGCCTGCATGTTATACACCCTACACACTATTCCAGCTTATCCATGTGACACAAGCATTAAACACAACTTTGAAGGAGAGAATAAGGCATAAAAGCCCCAAGATAAGCCTGTGCTGTTTCCCTCAGGTGGCTGCACTTGCCCAGGCACTGGAGAAATGCTCCTGCCCTCTGTTAATGAACCAACCTGTGCCCACCCTCACCACCATCCTGGGGCACCAAAGGATGGATGTAAGGAGGAGTTTGGTACTTACTGCAGCTGGCACATATGAGATTTTACTGCCTGAACTAATTTCATTCACTTTTCGCCTTGGAAGCATCCCCTGAATGCCTCAAACCTTCCTGGGTGTTTGAACAGGGTGGGAAACGTGACTCTAAATCCCAGAGGATGCTTCCTGTGCTCAACACACACCAAACTCTCAGCTCCAGGGACCCGCACCGAGGCAGCCTGACCCACAGAAGAGCTCAAGAAACAAATAAAGCCATGTTTTAACAACCTCTAACCCAAGCAAGGCTGTGCTGTAATGGCTGGAAGTGGCTGGGCTGTGGCAGGGAGCTGAGATGCCGCGTGGCACATCCCAAATCCCAGTGCTCCCCGTGCCCCACCCCACAGGCACACCGGCGATGCTCCAAGGCGGGATGGCTCCAAAGCCAGCCCCAAATCCCAGAAGTACAAACACCATGTGTTCAGAGAGGACAAAGCCAGGGGGAAAAGCGTTCTGGAGGCTGGGGGAGAGCCAGGCAGCCACGACCCGCAGGGCTGAGCCCACACGGTGCCAACTTCGCCCTCGCCCAGCCCTGCTCCAAGGGGAAAAGGCTTTGGAAGGCAGCTGGTTCTCATTGAGAGTCTCTGCAGCCGGCATGGGGGTAGAGAGCCTGCAGGGAAGGGCAGAGGGAGGAGGAGGGGCGAGAGGATCAGGATTAAAATAATATTGTGTCGAAATCTCAATGAGAGGGAGGAAAGGGGGAAGAGGAGAGAAACGAGCGCTTTCTGCAAGGCAGCGCTGGCAATCCAGCCCGAGGCTGATCTGGGATTATCTGCTGGCTCCCAGCAATGTTCTGGTGCTGGTTGGTTTGTCCTCATTTGAACCTGGATTGATCCTATTGCATACACCCAGCCAAGGCAGCTCCTTCCCTCCGGCACACCGGGCAGCCCACAGGCACCACCAGGAACGGAGCCGCTGCTCGTAACATGGACAACACACTCACAGCTCACAAAACCATTCCACAGCTTTGTCTGGGCACAGGATCCCCTCTCTGGGGCAGCCCAAGGCTCTGGGAGGTGACAGCCCTTCAATGAGCACCCCTTATTTTACAATTTTTGGTGCTGCCTCTGTGTTTTAAAGTGATCAGTTCCAAAGTGCAGCCCGCTGGGATGTGCGTGGATACGCCAGGCTGGAGGGGAAAGGGCTCCTGCCCCACTCCAACAAAACCTGTTTGGTGACAGACCTCATCTAAACATGCAAAACTCCAGGATGTGAGACAGGTTCTTCCATTTTCCCTTCTGAGATTCAATTTCTTTGACAAAAAAGTAGATTTCAAGCCAAGAATCAGGAAGCTTGACAATACTATTTTTACTGTTTACCTTTCTTTGAATACTACCTATGGTCCAACTGAATCTCTTGTGTTTGACTTCTGACTGCCAAGATCTCAGCTGCATTTTCTGGGACCAACTATCCCTAATTCTCCCAATACACACAGGTTTCCTCTCACCCACAGGGAAGGGGCAGGGAGAGAACCATGATTTAGGCCGTACCAACGACATGCAGCTCCAGCACCGGTTTCCTACGGCAATAAGCCCTGGGCATCCAGTTTCCTTGATGGCTTTGAAAAGCCACGCTCAGCTTTTCCTTCCTGCAGGTTCAACATGAGCTGACACTTCCCAGTGAGGCAGCAGAGCTCCGGGGACTGCGGAGCTCAGCACATAAAACACCCAGAGCTGCAGCCTTTGAAGCAGAGCCCTTCAAAGACAGGCACATACCAAATCTACTGAGGTTTTCTACACAAACAAATTCAGCATGGCAAGAGCAAAACTAATTTGCAAAGATCTTTAATGTTGGAAGTCTCAAATGACCAACCCTTTCAAGCACAGCTGAATCCAATCCGGCTCTGAAGGTCTGTACTGGCGATTCAACATGGAAAAGACACGGATATTTCAAAATATGTGGCTGTAATTACTGGGGAATAAAGAATTACTCCAATTTTCTGGTTTTAGTGATGAAGAAGCTGCTCAGTGAGCTCCTAGTCTGTAACCTGTGAACTGTGAGTGACTTTTTTTTTAAAACATAATTCTGCTGACATTTCCCTTCCATTCAAATAACTCAGCAATGGAGGAAGAGCAACTCCCTGTACTCACAGGATCTTTACCTTACTTTGTACTCTCCCAGGAATTTCCTTGTTCTGGTGGGGGTGGAAATCTCCTCAGACACGCATCCCTTTGTGCAGGCACTGAAACAGGCCCGGTGCAAACGGCAAAGTCAGATGGATTCCCATGCTGGAAACCCCCATGGTATTTAAAGATTGGCCACAGCAGAAAAGGGCCCGTTCTGGCATCTGGTCCTCCAAACAAGCCAGTGCCTGGCTCACTGGGACACCACCCTGGGCTTTGGGGGGGGCTGGGATGTCCCCACCAGAGACAGGAGCAATCCCACAATGGTTAAGGTTGGAAAAGCCCTCTAAGATCAGCAGCTCCCACCATCCCTCTTGTCCCCAAGTGCCACATCCACACAGCTTTTATGGTGACTCCACATGGTGACTCCACAACTGCCCTGGGCAGCTGTGCCAGTGCTGGACAGCCCTTTTGGGGAAGAAATTTTCCCAAATATCCATCCTAAACCTCTGCTGGCACAACACCCAACAGCATCCAACGCTCCCTGCAACAGCCCTGCACAGGCACAGCCACACTGACCCAGCTCTTCCCCTGGCATCAGATCCAGGAACAGATCCAGCGTGCCATGGATGCAACTCCCATCCCGTGTCCTCACCTGCACCCTGCGAACCCACAGGAACCCACCTGAGATGGAGGAGAGAGACCCCAGCCAGGGCTCGCAAACTCCAGAGCTGCCACCCAACTCAGGCCCCAGCCATAAAATGAGCTCCACAATAGTGTTATTTATTTTTTTGGAGTCACAAATGATTTCCAGCAGCAGGAGGGTGAGGGATGCGGCGCTGGACCCGGCACCCGGCCAGTCTCATAAATGGTTGGCAGCCAGCAGAGCAGCAAACCCATTTCTATTGAAATGAGCTTGTTACTACTAATTTTTACTGGCTTCCTGGTCGATTCATAAAGTTTTGTTGGGTTGGTTTTTTTTTTTGTTCTGTTGGGGTTTTTTTGCAGATCTCAGAAAGCAATTCCATGACACTTGAGGAAAACTGAGCCCTGGCCTTGCCACCAAGGACTGCTCTGCACCCGGCCCAGGCGCCCACGGCCCCTCTGGAAACAGTGTCGTGTTTTCAGGGCTTCATAAAACCTTAGCAGAAAGAGTTCTCCAGAACAGGCCCAAATCAAAACCTGCTGGATTCAGTTTTACTGGGATCAGACCCGTGGCAGAACAGCTCGAGCCCTCAGTGGCAGCTGCAGACACACAATTTATAGGGAGGGATTGGGTCTGAGACATTTAACTGCCCATTTTCACATCTGCTCCGTCTCTCCACAGCTGGATACCCGAGCTGCTGCACCAGACAAACCCAACCAGATCTAATCTTGGAGCCTGAGCTTTTTATAAGCACCAGGGACTGTTTGCTGTGAGATTTGGCAAAGCTTTGCTTATGATCAGGGGATGGATCACAGAATCATGGAATGGTTTGGGTTGGAACAGACCTTTAAGATCATCCTGTTCCACCCCCTTCCATGGGCAGGGACACCTCCCGCCAGACCAGGTTGCTCAGAGCTCCATCCAACCTGGCCGTAAACACTTGCAGGGTGAGAACTCCTGTTAGTTTATGTCACAGTTTCTGTGAATTTTAAGAAGAACGTTGGAAAAGAATTACTTATAATTTATTCTACCTACAGCTCACTTTAGGGTTCAAAAAGCAACATATACCCAAAAAAAAAAAGGAAAAAAATCAGGGTACAATGACTGTGTTTGCCACACAGCTCGGGGGAAGATGCAGCGGTGCTTCCAAAGAGCAACATTTATTCAGGAATAAGGGAAAGCAGAACCATGGGAGCTCCCAGCCACCACAGCCTGTGTTTGCCTTCCCTGGGCAGGACAGGGATGCTCCCAGACCCCACAGCCTCACGCAGAGGGGGATGAATCAAGTGCCTCATTCTTCCCTGTGGACAAACTTGGCTTTTCCCGACGCGGGATCGCACAAACGGGGCCTTGTGCGAGCGCCGCGCCCGCGCTCGGCCCCGGAACAGGCCGGGCTTTGGAGCAGCCAGCAGGGGAAGAGAAAAGGGAAGAAAGGGAAAAAAAGGGATGTGCTCTGCACAGCACGTCCATCCCTGCAGGAGCCTCCGGAGACAGGTGGAATAAATCTAAAGACAGCTCAGCCTTATCAGAGAAACAGAATGGGTTGGGTTGGAAGGACCTGAAAGCTCATCTCATCCCAGCCCCTGCCCCAGGCATGGACCCCATCCACGAGACCAGGCTGCTCCAAGCACAATCCAACACTTCCAGGGATGGGGCAGCCACAATTTCTCTGGGCAGCCTGTGCCAGGGCCTCACCCACCACTCATCACCCACCACCAAGTGCTGCAGCTCCCTGCAGGTACCTCCGGGGCTTTTTTTCCTGATTAAACAGACAACAGGACTCTGCATCACTGTATGTGAAAGCACAAAGCAGCTGGCATATTTTTTTTAAAGTCTTTAACATTCTTTGGCATCTCTCACGGAAAAATCTTAGCAAATGAGACCTTAATAAATGGAAAGAGCCGAAAAATAGCCTTTCTGCTGACAGGTTCTGCTCCTGCTCATGGAATATGCAGATAAAACCAGCACAGTTGTGTCTCCCGCCCTTCCGTGTAGCCACTGTGAGAAATCCCGCCCGGGTATCCCTGGCATCAAGAGATGCCCCTGCAGCAGCATGAAGACTCCACCTTCTCCAGCCTGGAGGAATGGGCAGCCTGATCCTTCTCAGCTGCTACAAGCACTTAGGAGGAGGAACATCTCCAAAGCCATAAACCAAACACAGGCACAGGAAGGGGAGGGCAGCTCTTCCAAGCCCAGGCGGGGAGAAGGCCAAGCTGCAGTGGGTCCAGCTGAGCATCAGTGTCCAGCTGGGACAGCAAATGTGACACGAGGGCACTTCCATGAATTGCCATTCGGGGAGGGATGGCTTTGGTCCAGCATTTGCTCTGGGAACCATGCTTGGAGTGGATGGGGAGGGCTGGGGGATGCTGCAGGACAGGAGCACGTGGGCTCCGCTGCAAGGGGTCCTTGAACCCTAAGCAAAGACCTCCTGCATCCCCAGAAACACAGAACTGCTGTGAAGGGGAAAACAAACACTCTACAGATCCCTCTCTCTTGCACTGTTGGGAATTTGACTTTTTGGCAGGTTTCATACATGGGCTTTTATAACGTGAAAGGCAAAATGCCGAGGGCATGGAGCAGCATCCCAGCCTGTGTGTTCCCAGCCAGAGACTGCATCCCTGTGGAGAGGTAGGGACAGGCTGTATTTTGTCAGGGTTTTCAGGTCTGAGCATCAGAGGCAATTCTTATCCATTTAAAGAATAAAAAGTGGAAAATATGAAAAGAAAAGAGAGGGGGGAAGCCTGGTATGCAGGGCTGTTTAAGGAGATGCTGGGGCAGGAAAAGAGCTTTGGGTTTAACTCTGTTTATATCCTCTTATTCTGGTCGTTTTTTCCCCACATATTTTCCCATATCCAAAGCCTGGATGAAGAACCAGCTTCTCACTGAAGGAGAAGCTTCTCTGGGAAGGGGGTGGTGGGACAGCAGCTCAATCCAGCACTTCAATACCGGATCCGTTTGATCCCTGCTCCAGGCCCAGGAGCTGCAAATGCCATTACCAGTCAGCATCAGCAGCTCTGCAAGAGGTCAGCCAAGACAGGCATTTCCACGTGAAACGGTTTTGTTCTTACAGAAAAAAAAAACCCAAACAGGAATCTAACAGTCCTTAGCATCCCAAGCCCAGACCCCAGTGCTGGAGATGTGCTGCACATCTTCCCCTCAATCTCCGTTCTCCCAGCACTCTGCCGCTGGGGTGATGCTTTTTTCCAGCTAAACACCCATTTTCTGGGGCTACAAGAAAGCTGGAGAAGGACTTTTGACAAGGTGGTGAGGCCCTGGCACAGGTTCCCAGAGAAGCTGTGGCTGCACCTGGATCCCTGGAAGTGTCCAAGGCCAGGTTGGACCAGGAGCAACCTGGATAGTGGGAGGTGTCCCTGCCCAGGGCAGGGGGTGAACAGGATGAGCTTTAAGCTCCCTTCCAACCCAAACCAGGATTTAATGAATCACCCAAGTGAAAGGCACAGAGCAGGGGCAGAGTGAGTGCTGGGACAGGCACCATCCAAACTCAAACCCTCAGGAGCAAGGTGGGACCTGAGTGAGCCAGTGTCTCCCCTCCTCCATCACCACCCAACACCTGGATCCCCTGCAGCACACTCCTCTGCTCCCTCCCAGAGCCCGTGGCACTGCAGGACACAGGGCAGAGCTGGGAATCACAGCCCCACGTGCCCAATCCCTCCGATCCCAGGCACTTGGGAGGCACAAAGAGCTGAGTCTCCTTTGCCAGTAAATCGAACCTGCGGTTCCAGGGGCTCGGGACACTTCAAAGCCCTCAGCAGCACTGAGGGGATGGACTTTTCAGCTGTCGAGCAGCAAAGCAAAATCCACACAAATAAGCAGTGTTCCAGAAAACCAGGTTTAACCATCAGCGGCTCCCAACGACGGGGGATGTTTTTCCTGAGGGTTTTTTTTTTTCCTTCTCCTTCCAGTTTGCTTTTTTTTTTTTTTTTTAAATTTCTTACTAAAAGCTGGCTCGAGCTCCCACACCACACAGCCCTTTTGGGTCTGAGCATCCTCCAGAGGTAAAATGCTGAGTTAGGTCTTGGAGCCCGGGAAAGGAGGTGCCTTTGATGAATAGCAAATCTCCAGACTTCAATCGCTCCGGTGAGCGCCACACATTTAATAAGTTATTTCCGTGGAAAACCTTGGTAACTCAGTTATGAATCAAGCCTATAAACACCTCTCACTCATCAAAGTGCCACAAAAAAATCTATTACTGGGACTGCGAACACAAGCCTCTCTCTACAGGTCCCCTATAAGAAGCCAAAATTCCTCCTTCAAAACATTCACCGTTTTCAAAGGTCATAAATACACTGTGTCCAGTATTCAGCAAATCCCTTTAAAAAGCAAAACACAGGGAAAAAGGAAAGTTCAAACAAAGCCGGATCCATCGGATCCATGCTGGTTAAAGGACACAACCAGAGCTACATCAAAGAAACTTTTACTACCTAGAAAGTTGTATCCAACTCCTAATAGGGTGCAAGAATGTAATGTTTAGGCTACAAAGATTAAACTAATTTACTTTTAAGTAACTTGCTTACTTCCTGATGTTTCTTTTTTTAAGAGTGATGCCTAGGTGCTTGGAGAAGTGAGGGATGTGATTATTCTGTGATTCAAGGCCAAACATCATAACTACTCAGTGAACCACAGACAAAAACATATTTTATCTGGGTGTTGTACTTTTTCCAAGAACTTCTAGGTTGAAAACATCCAGGCTAGCTGTGAAAATCCATCCCAGTTCCAGGTAAGAGAGGGAGAAAAAGTAACTCTCTCCTTCTCTGCTGGAACCTACTGAGAACTTCAGTGTCTTGCCTCCAAGGGAACCAAGATCCCCAAATACTGCCCATGGAACTGTCACTTCAGGCCATCATCCTGCCTGGCTGCATCACGGCAAATTCTCCTTTGGAGTCCGGGAGCTGTGTGTATTCACAGAAGTAAAGAGGCATCATCTGCAAAGCAGCTGCAATCCCTGCATCAGGCACGGGGCCCAATATTGGTAAGACCAACCTTCTTCCACCCCTTGTGCAGGCTGTGCCACTCCAGGCAGATGATCCCAAGGCTCTGGAAGGCAGGATTTTTTTCCTTCCTTTTTCTGAACAAGGGACAACTCCAGCTGTCCAGATTTTTAAGGACAGCTCTGATTTCTCATTTCTTAAGTGCTGCCTGTTGGATGGTTATAGCAACAAAGGGACATTTTCCACGTCCCAGTCCAGGAGACACCTTCCCCCCTGTCAGACCACTTTTGGAGGTTGCTGCTCCTTGCTGCACAGGATGCAAAGCCTCAGAGAAACCTGGACCCTCCCTCAGGAGACCTGACCTTCAGCACAAACCACCTCTCTTCCCACCTCCAGCAAATTCCTCAGTGGTCCCTCAGCCTTCACAAAATTAATTTCCCCTCCCCACATCATGGTCCTGGCTGAGCTCTGCACTAATCCCAAGACCAAAAGCCCTGCACTACAAGCCCATAGCCCATGGGGTATTTTATACAAACAGGCAGCACTTGCTTTAGAAGCACCTCTACAGCTGCACAGCCACTGCTGGAGCTCAATCCCCCTTCCAGAGCCCCATGCTCTGCACGGATGGAGCCACAGGCACCTCTCCACAGGAGACACTGGGTACAGGTGGCACCATGAAGGTCTACTGCCACCAAAGCATGGCCACCCACCAGCTCTGTGGAGCCTGCTCAGGTAGAGCTCAATGCTCCAGCTGTTGGTTTGGAGGCCCAACATGCGTTATGCCACAGGGTTTGAATGGAAAAACAACCACATGGAGGCAATGTCTCCCTCCAGCCTTGATCTAGGGTGCTTCTCTTCCACTGGCAAGTCATTTAACTTTTTTTTAAACATTTTTCTTTAATTGCTGCTTGCTCAAAGCTCTGAACAACTTCTTCACCCGGTTATTATTTTCCCAGGTGGAATACCTTCTGCTGGGTTACTTATGGATGAAGCACTGCTATCATCAGGCTTTGGACATGACAAGGAGCCCACCTGGCTTTAGAATCAATGATCCCTTCCCTTCACCTTCTGCTCCAAAGGCACGTCTGAACTCCAGGAGCTGCCACCTGAGCCACCACCCTGGTGAGCACAAATGGGATGTGGAAAAACCCACTGCCCTCCATAAAAAGAAAGACATCTTTATATAAAATAAAGGAGCACACCTGCACCTCTGTGAAAGGGACAGCATTGAAAGCCCAGGCATCGGCTCCCAGAGTTTCCCCACCTTCCCTTTCAGGGATTAACTCCGTGATTCACCCTGCACTTTGAGAAGTTGCCTTTGATGTCAGCCCCAGGGAGGGCCAGAAGCTGCACATGAGCAAACCCCCAGGGAGAGCAGGTTATTGCTCTGATGCTCTCCCAGTCATCCCAGCTCTCCCATGGGGATTCCAACATCCATGGCCATCCACAGCCATGTGGGAAAAACCTCCACAGTGAGCAAAGAATTCCTCTCTGAAGCACACTGGAAAATTGATGCACTTTATTTCCCGCTGGCAAACTGAAATGACGGAGGAAAACTGTTTAATATAAAAACATCTGACAAAGCACCTCCAGGATGTATTTTTTTGCATCAAAGAAGTAGCTCTTGGCAACAGGCTCGTTCCTCCGACCAGGAGAGGTTTTAGCCAAACCCTGATTGTTCTAGGCTGCACAGGGGAAGACAAGCCAGCAAACCTACAGTTAAATATGAAAGAAAAAAAGCAACCAAAACCATTACTGGCCCAAACAAGCATCTGTCTGTGATTAAACTGGATGCACAGATACGGTGTGCCTTTTTTTTAAAAGGATTTGTTTCTGCAGGAGGGGGAAAGAAGGGATGAAAAGGCTCCAGGGTGGTGCTGGGTCAGACCCAGCCTGCAGCCCCCAGCCAGCACTGAGACACACCAAAGCCAGAGCCCATCCTCAAAACCCAGCATTCCCCCCCAGAAGCAACTGCTGCCCTATTAATGAGAAAAATACCCTTTTTTTCTATTAACAGGTAATTCCAGAATCTCTCCCCCAGCCCGGAAAGGGCAATGTTTGCCCAGTTGCCACACACATCCGCCTGACAGATTTAATGGGCTTTTTTTTTCCTACTCCTAACACACAGGATCTTCATAAATTTCCTTGTTAGCATAAATCCTGCAGCCTGTTATTTCTGGGGGGAGAGGAAGGGAGATGTTAACTTTCTCCATTCAGTGGGTTTTAAAACATGCTTCCTTAAGTTCATCCTAAATATTGCTGGGAGCAGAAAAAACCCTCTGGCTCTTGCCTGGAGCTGTGGCATTGCCTCGGCAGGGCTGAGTCCCCAGCTGGGATGGATGCTCCTGCCTTCTTCCTCCCTTTGGTGGTACAGGGACCCTGCTCCCCAAGTGCAACACCTCCGGCCCCATCACTGCCCTGCAAAATCTTCCCCATCTTCCCAAGCCTTAAAAAAAAAAAAATCAGAAATAATTTAAATAAGCTCCAGCCCATTCAGTCTCTGTGTTTCTTCTCTCTGTTAATTCACAGATTTCCTCCACCATCCTCAGTCGCCAAGCACAGCTCATCTCCACATGGAGCCCATCACCTTTGGGACATCAGCAGAGCTGCTGGGAATAAACTCATGGCTGTGCTCCCACTTTGAGGTGGAAAACACCTTCCTGCTGCTTTGGAACATGGACAGGAATTCACCCCTCCTCCAACAAACCACCAATTCAACACTTCTTCTTTAGGATGCACATTTTCAGCTACAAATGGGTTCACCAGAGCTGAAACTCTTGGAGAGTTTCAGCACATGGGAAGTGATTTTGAGGTTTAAAAAAAAAAAAAAAGAAAAAAGAAAAAAGTATTTTTGGAAAAAATAAACCAGCATCTTCCCTGGTGATGGTCAGGTCAGCACAGAGACCTACAGGTGCAAGGCCACTTTTTGCTCTCCTACCTGTCCTCCCCTCCTCCACAGTCCTCAGGACCTCCAGAATTTAAAACCACCACTAACAGGAACTTTGGTCAACGCTCATCATGGGGCTTTTTCAACTGGAATGGTGCTCTCCCATGGGTTTTAAGAAAAGGTCCTTCCCAGGGCCGGTGAGGGAGAGCCCTGTGGGATTCAGAGGAAGGCAGGCAATCCCAAAGCCCACAGCAGCTGCTCCAGCACGTCCCCACCATCCTATCCCATCCCATCCCAGCTCCCGCAGAGCGGCTCAGCCCTCCACACGCCTGGCAAGTCTAACGGGTACAGCAGCTTCTTGGCATGTGCTGGAGGAGCCAAGTCTGAGGGGAAGGGAAAAAAAAATGACTACAAATGTTCCACCAATTATGAGTCACGAGGCTGAGCTTTTGTTCCTGCCTTGCTGGATTTTGCCCTTTCCCTGGTATTTCCCCAGCTCTGGCTAGGAGCCGTGGGGACGCCAGGACTGGCCAAGGCTCGCCGGCTCCTGGGGGACAGACAGGCTCAGCCCAGGCCAGGGAGCCACCTGGGTTTAAAATATAACTCCCCAAACAGCAGGTTTTCTTTAGCTCTGCTCCCCAGGCAGAAATGAATCTAAGGAGGAAAAGATGGAGCCCCTCTTCATGCTCTCACAAGCCTGAATGTGGCACTGCTTAAGCTCAAGAGGCGGAAACTTCGGGGTCAAACATCTCCAAGTGCCTTTTCCCACCAACCCAGCTCTTCCCAGGCCATGGCACCTCACTGAGGAAACAGGAGCATCCCCATTCCGAGGGAAAAGCTGTGGCTGGACACTGATCCTTGGACAAACAACTTTGTTCCAAGAGCCAAATGCTTTGAACATGAGATGAAGAGGGCTCTAGGGTATCATCCAAGGATCCAGGTCATATCCACCCAACTACCCACAACCTGTGCTTCCAGTTAGCACTGACTGTTCCTCTGAAGTTTACAGTGAGCCTGCTACTTCACTGAAGACGTTCCCTCTTTTTAAGGGCAATATTATAGCCAGGAAATGTTCTACTTCCAAAAGAGAGTTTGGTTTTTTTTTTAATTTACACATATGACAGAGATCATCTTTTGCCTTCATGCTAAAACCTCCTGTTTAGAAGTTCATCAAGTAAAAGAGCAATAGGAGAAGAATGGTTCTCTTTGTTACACAAAATTGAATTTTGTGGTTTTAGTAGGAAAAGCCTTTTTGATGATCAAAGCTGGAGCAATAAATAGTAGTGGCTTGATACCAGATCCAAAATGTACTTATTTTTGGAAGACGAGTTAGATGCACACTGAGCTCCCTCGGTACACAAGAGGAGGCAGGGAGGACCGTGTGCTTTGGGTATCACTCCCACAGACCCACACTTCAAGCGGAGCTATTGAATGAGTTGAAATGGAGAATAAACAAACTGAAATGTGGCAGGTAGACTGGAGCCTAAGTGGGTTTTTCCCTTGTACTTCCCCATGATGACATGTATGGGTTAACTTCAACAGGGCTCTTATCCTCTTTCAGCAATTGTGAGCACTGGGGAAAAATAAATCACCCAGCCCCAGACTCTTATTAAAAGTTACACCATTGGAAACGGCACAGGGGGAGAGGAGGGATCCGGTTTCAGCACAATCTCAGTCACATGCTATCATTATATTGTTCAAGGAAAAGTTAAAATCTCTCTTCTATTCCAGCAAACCCACCAGATGTCCCATAAAGACTGAGCCATGAGAGAAGCTAAACCATTACATCCTTAGGAACCCCAGTTTTCCAACTCGGCTGCTGTAATTAATGCCAATTATCAAGTTACAACAAAAGCCACGGGCACGGGGAGCTTTAGGGACGTGCATCCAGCCCCAGGAACGTTTGCTAGGAATTGCAAACACATATTTATTAGAGCACAAGGCTGCATGATCCGAGTCCTATCAATTGTTCCCCTGCTCCAGACACTTGGCAGCACAACAAAAGCCCGTGGGCCGGCACACGCCGGATCCAGCACGCGGCAACCGCGGCACCGCCGGCTGGCCACCGCAGGGGGACCTGAAAGGACAAGGAGAAGGGAAAATCCCCAGAGGGAAATGTGCCACCGTGCCATGATACAGACCCTGTGCTGTTTGAACACCCTTTGGAGTTGGGATCGGCCTAAACATCCCAAGGAAGGCACAAGTCTCATCAAACTGGCTGTAAACTCTTGCAGGGAAAGAAAATGAAGAGAAAAGCCACGACCAAGGGATCAGTACCCCAAAGGTCCCCTCCACCACCTCCCCTGACTAACAGCATTCCCCCAAGAGAGCAGCAGGTTCCATCCATGTGCTCAGCAATCCAACAAGGCTCCGAGGTGCCCAAGACCCATCCCAGTTGCTGAAGGAGGCACATGGGGCTCCACCAGGACCCACATTTGTCTGCCTTCATCCCAGTTCTCAGACCATGAACCAGGCAAAGAAATTAAACCTGATCCTATAGCCAGGCCCCTCCTGTCCCACACACAGTCAGCCCCCAGCCCGGGATGAGACACCAAGGAGAAAGATGTGGAGTGATTGCTGCGGCCAGAGCCCAGTGCTGAGCCAAGGAAAGCCCCAACTCTACCTGCTGTCAGGTAAAACCACCCCAGGCCTTGCAGAGCCCCATTAAGTGAATGAAAGGTTGCAGGGTGGGGCACAGCGAAAACCAGGACCTAATTAAGCCAAGCTTTGCTCGGGATCTTCAATGGCTCCGTAGCTGGGAGCCTGCTCATGAAAGCAGGGATTGCAGCCTGGGGCCAGGGCCCAACAGGTAACACCAGCCCGACGGAGCCGGCAGGAACCACCACAGAGCAGCAGCTCTGGAACGGCCTCACTGCCATGGAAATGGGAAGGGCCCACAGCCCAGCCCCACAGCAGCCCATGGCCCTGGAGCCTGGGACAGATCCGGGTGGCTTCCACACGGGACATGTGTGGCCCTGTGGCCACCTCCCAAATATCCCTGCTCATCCCACAAACAGCATCGTATCACAACATGCACAGCACAGACTTCTTTGAAAAACCAACTCAAATAACTGCTCTGTTTTTCCTTGTCTTCACACCAAGAACACAAACCAAGAGCAGCACCAGGACCCCCATCCCCTCCTGCTGTCCTGTCCCACCACCAGCCCCCAGCGCGGACCTCGCGGGCGGGAAGGCACAAACAGCTGCCAACCTGAGAAATCTCCGGGTGTGACGTTGGGAGAGTTTGTAGCCTCTGTTTCAGTGTAAGACAACGTGGAATCTGATAGATCTGGGAAAAAAAAAAAGAAAAGAAAGCACTTTTAGTCCTGCTGCATTTGCCAGCGCTACGTGAGCACCCATGGCTCCTCAGCTTCCCACCACCTCCCCAAGAGAAACTCTCCACAGAGCCAGAAAGCAGCGATTAACTTTGTAGCTCCACCACGCAAATGCAAAGCTCGAATTGCCTCGACCACAAAAATAACTCCAGTTAAGTTGATCAAACAAGTAGGAACTTGGTGCTTACTGGATAAAGTTACATTAAGCCTCTAAACAAGTCAGAGTTACTATACTTAATTATCACCATTAAAATTCTTGAAGCTGTTTATTCTTGCTTCCTTCCTTCCTTCCTCTTTGCTGAAGCGAAGGAAACTTTGTTTTAACAAGTTAAGAGTCTTTGTTATTCTCTCTTGCTTACACCCCTCTAATTAAGTGCTCAACTGTTTGCTCACAGATTAACTATTATTTTTCCAATCAAACAAGCCAGTGAAGCAAATTTCAATCCCTGGCTGTTGTTTTAATAAAGTCACGTGTCGCTCACTATCATCTCTCCCTGCAGCACAAGCAGCTTCTAAAGGGAATTAACTTGGAAGGGGGAGCGCAGGGAGGGACAGCTCCTCTTTTTTTGCCTCCACACCTAACAAAAAACCAGAAAAAAAGCCACCAGCAGCCAATTTGGCTTTGCAGGCCGCTCTGGTCACAGCCCTGTGGTGATGAAGGCACCCGGCACAGGGTGCACACATGGCTGAGTTGCCGGCAGCTCCCAGGCCTGGCAGAGCAGGGACTCACCTTTGGCAGGGGCAGCTCCCACCTTCCCCCGGGGCTGGGTGGGACAGGCAGGCACTGCTGTCCCCTCCTATCGCCTGCCAAACCCCGTCTGCCTGCTCCCTGTCCCTGCCCCACGCGAGCAAAAGCAGCTCCCCTTGGTCATTAACCCCAGTACACCACTGACTACAGGATAAAGGGAGAAAGCCCCCAGCTGCACAGATCCCAGCAAGAAATCCAAGAGGGATGTGGGATTCCTCCCCTCCCTCCCATGTCTTTGCTTCCCATTTAATTGAGCAAGAAGCAGGGCTGAGAAAGGATGGTGAGGATGCAGTGATGCCAGCTCAAAACACTTCCAGGCCAATGTGCAGCACACGGGACCGGGATCCAAGGCTGCCAGGCTCTCCAGCACCCTGCACTCCACTCCATGCCCAGCCTACCCACCCCAGCTGCTTTCACCAGCTTTGTTTGGAAAACCTTTTATAATTCCCCAGGAAAAATGACACCCCATCCAGAAATGACACAGCACCAAGTTTCAAAGACTTTCCATCCCATTGTAAGGAGCAGAGGAAGGGTAATAGCCGGTTCCTCCGTGGAGCTGCACGGCCAGGCCTTTATGGAAATGGCACCCAGGAGCTCCCACTCCCGCAGATTACACACGCAGACAAAACATGACGTCTGGTAACCTTTCATTACGCCTTCATTAAAAATAGAGCTCCATATTATTTTGGAAAATATGCATGTGTCTACACGGTAATTTGGTAGGATAAACTGGCATCCATTTACTTCTTAAAACCCGTCAGCTGATGCTTGCTCAGAAATAATGAGCAGCCATAAAACCCCGACTTGTTGGCTTTTGCCTGACGTGCCAGGTAGGGCTGTCTCAGAACCAGCACCAGGGCTGCACCATGAAAGAGTTCCCGGGAGATCAAAAGAGACAAAACACGTACCCAGTGGCTTTTGCTCATCATTAGGAGACAGCCGAGAGTAGGGAGGTGGTGGAGATTCTGGAAAAACAAAACTTTAGGTTAGTGCTGTGTTCAGTTCATCAACAAAGCCTCTCGCTTTCTCTTCTGGGGTAGGAACTCTTCCAAGGTTATAAACACCCAGTGGAAAACAAAACACTTGGAAGTAACTGGAGACACCACGGTTTTCCCAATTTTTGAAGAATGGGAGTTCCACCTTGAACTTTCAAAGTGGGCTTTGCTACTGAAAATGCTGCACCCCTCTGCCCCATATCTGTGCCTGGACACTCCACAGCTTGAGCCACACAAAACGTCACATTGTTCCTGAAGAACTACATTTCCATCATCTGCACTGGGAGACAACCTTCCATCCATGACTCCAACACACCAGGCTTAACAAGTGCTCCCCAAACACTTCACAAGGACTGAAAAGAGAAGTTGGGTGATGAAAAGACTCCTCTTGGCACACAGGACTGACACCAGAGCCAGGCTGGCTTCAGCCACCAAGCCACTCAAGTAACTATGGTCCATCCCAACAAAGGCCTCAGCACAGAAGCGGCTCAGGAGCAGAGGCCACCATGATCCCGCTCGCCCTGAATCCACCCCACAAAGCTCCTGAGCTCGGCTTTAAGCAGCAGGACTGAGCAGTCATGTGCTCCAAGTTCAGCAAGTCCTCAGAGGTGCTTTGCTGAATCAGGTCATTCAACCAGCTCTCGCTGTCCTTGAAAGGGTCAAGACCATGCAGAAAGCTGATGAAGGTCCTTCATCAACTCCATGCCGTGATTAGAGGGGTTTCTTTTCCCCTTCCAAAATATGACAGTGATGTTTCTTGAATTATAACTTGCCAAAATTATGCAGCCAGCTGGGCTGCATCAAGGCATCAGCATTGAGCAGACACTGACTTCAGTGAGAAATTGTATTGTCAAGTCAGACAGTGGCACCACATTGACCCCAGAGCATAGAAACATAGGTGTGCTCCTCAGCTCCCACCTGCACCTGGCAGCACTCAGCCAGCAACTGCAGCTCAGCTTGGCTGAGTTCATCAAAAAGAACCTCAGCATCCCCGTGTGATGGCTCTGGGGTCACCTAATGCTTCTCAGAAAAGGTTCCCCATTTCCCCTAACGGAGCAGGGTGCTTATAGATCTCAAAAAAACCCAAAAAAGGTTCCAATGTCCCCATGTGGATGTAACTGGCTAACCTGGCTGTGCTGGTCCCACGGCAGCCAGAGCCAGACCTGCCGTCACCAGGGACTCGTTTGAAGCACCCCAGCACTTCCACACCCCTCAGCTGCATCACCCCACAGTAAACTGGGTGGGAAACACCAACAGGATGATCTCTGTAGGGAGCCACTTGTGGAAAAGGGCACCAAGACCTTTTCTTGGCTCCTATTACCAGCGCCCAGTCGGCGCGGGTGGGGTCCTGGCACAGTCACCCATTATCAAAGTGATAAGGAGCCACTTGATAACAGCTCTGCTTTCTACTACTCCCAGCACAGGGCTGGCAGCCGCTCACCCCTGGGAAAACCACCACCGTTGCAGGAAAGAGACTGGGAACCTTCTCCCGTTTCTAAAATAAATTCCCCGTTCCTAAAAACGCAGCTCAACTCCAACTAGAATAAAAAAGCTGCCTCCAGCCTCTAGCGCCCTTCGGGAGAATCACGCCCAGAAGAGAAGTTTCTTTGAAAGAAGTGATGCAAAGTGAGGCAGGAGCCCGGATTGCAAAAGAAATAATAAAATCAAAGCTCTTGCCAAAAAAGGGGGCAGTCAGCATAGACTCATAGGATGGTTTGGGTTGGAAGAGATATTAAAGATCATCTCGTTCCATCCCCTGCCATGGGCAGGGACACCTTCCACTATCCCCGGTTGCTCCAAGCCCCGTCCAACCTGGCCTTGGACACTGCCAGGGATCCAGGGGCAGCCACAGCTCCTCTGGGCACTCTGTGCCAGGGCCTCCCCCCCCTCCCAGAGAACAATTCCTTCTCAATATCCCATCTAACCCTGCCCTCTGGCAGTGGGAATCCAGCTATCCAGTTTCATTGCAGTTTTTGTACAGCCTGTTAAGTATCATTTTGATTTCTGCACCTCAAACTCCAACATGTCTCTGCTCCGTGTAACTATTCCCTGCTGACACAGACACACGATCGAGTATTGCTGAAAGAAACAAAAAACCCTCAAGAAAACCAAATCCAGCCTTGAAAATGCTCACCTCTGCCCATGGTAAAAAATGCGAAACCCACCAGAAATGCAGGAGCCCCAGGTGTCCCCGCGGGTTCGGGGATCCCCGCGGCGGGGACATCCCCGCAGCCCCCCCGAAGCGCCTGCGGCTTTAAGCCGGCGGCGGTGACCGCCCGGCTCCGATACGAGCGAGCCAGGCTGGCGCCAGCGGGATGGAGCCGCCGATTATCGCCCCTTCGGCTCCCAGACAGCGGGGAAACTCCGCGGGAAGGGAAAAAAATAATAAAGAGAAAGGGCTTTTTACACACAACTGGAACCTCTGGTTCCAAGAGAGGGGGGATGCCCGGCGAGGACCCCGGGCCAGGCGCGTTCCCCCGGGCATCCCCGCAACACCGCGGGGCCGGGGCAGCGCTGCCCACGAGGCTTCGGATAAACCCAGGAAGGGGTCAGAAACCCCGAACCCCCCAAATCGGCGGGTGTTTGTGGCGGGGGGAACCCAACTCGCCGCTGCTCACCTGGCCCACAGAGGCGGCTGAAGTGGTAGGGGTTGCAGCAGACCGTGGGTCCGTCGGCGACGCCGAAGCTCTGGCACTCGCAGAGGGGCTTCAGCTCGGCGGGGTGCTGCAGGTCGGGCCAGCGGAACAGCTTGCCCAGGAGGAGGTGCGGGGGCGCCGCCAAGCCCCCCAGGCGCACCTCGGTGCGGGCCACCAGGACGCAGCCACCGGGCATCCCCCCGCGGGACTCCACCGCCTCCAGCAGGCTGTCCAGCGAGCGCTCCTTCAGCCGCTTCAGCAGCGAGTAGGTGACGGCCTTCAGCTCCTGCTCCAGCAGCAGCAGCCGCGCCCGCGCCTCCCGGCCCC